>CM069857.1:260297347-260412347 GCA_036172795.1 Pelodytes ibericus
AAGGACACATATAGAAGTTGTGCGTGTGTGTGTGTGTGTGTGTGTGTATGTATGTGAGCCTGTCCTTTAAATAAGGACACATATAGAAGTGATGTGTGTGTGTGTGTGTGTGTATGTGAGCCTGTCCTTTAAATAAGGACACATATAGAAGTTGTGTGTGTGTGTGTGTGTGTGTGTGTGTATGTGAGCCTGTCCTTTAAATAAGGACACATATAGAAGTTTTGTGTGTGTGTGTGTGTGTGTATATGTGAGCCTGTCCTTTAAATAAGGACACATATAGAAGTTGTGTGTGTGTGTGTGTGTGTGTATGTGAGCCTGTCCTTTAAATAAGGACACATATAGAAGTTTGTGTGTGTGTGTGTGTGTGTGTGTGTATGTGAGCCTGTCCTTTAAATAAGGACACATATAGAAGTTGTGTGTGTGTGTGTGTGTGTGTGTGTATGTGAGCCTGTCCTTTAAATAAGGACACATATAGAAGTTGTGTGTGTGTGTGTGTGTGTGTGTATGTGAGCCTGTCCTTTAAATAAGGACACATATAGAAGTGTGTGTGTGTGTGTGTGTGAGCCTGTCCTTTAAATAAGGACACATATAGAAGTTGTATCCTTGAGTCCTGCAATGCTCTTCATATGTCATTAAATATAAGAAACGGTGGGAGGGTACATTGGGGTTACCATATCATAGTGACTAGAAAATAGGACACACCATAAAACCTGTGGGTAGCAGATTTTGGAAATATTAACATGCAGCATGTAAATCTTTAAAAGAAACGCTACCCGCAAACCTGGGACATTTTTTCACTTTTTAAAAAACACACCCAGACGGACATTTAAGTCCTCAAAAAGAGGACCTGTCCTGGTAAAAGAGGACATATGGTAACCCTAGGTAAATTCAAATTCCACAGCGTTTGTGTCTTTTTATAAATCCCAACACTTTTCTGTGTGGGAGAGGGACCTCCGCCAACACTAACTGGGCACTTTTCTGCCAGCATAATGAGTGCCACCACAAACAAGATTGTACATATAAGTCGGAGTCTGCGCAAGCTCCGTTAATTTGTCATACATGCCAATTGCGCTAGAATTTGCTGCTATCTGTATGTGTGCTACGTTTATACATAACCCTTTATATTCCATTTTTCAGTACTTTGCTTGTGCACATACCTTGTGGGGGGTTGCGGTTTGCTCCAAAATATCAGAATCTCTAAAGAGCTAATAATGTCCATGGTACATTTCACCATAGCACTTCTATGTATCTTTATGATGAAGCATGAGGACTGTCTCCATGTCAGATGTGTGCACATTGTTCATTTCTGTGAATTTACAATCCTGTATGCCCAGCGTTGCCCCATTATTTTCAAGGGGACTTTGTGAACATATATGTACTGTGCGAGAGCTATGGCAGCAACTCACCCTCTGATGTTATCAGATGACTGACAGAAGGCAGTGTGCTGGTTTTGCCAGTATTTAGTGGCAATTTACATTTGGGGTAGAAATGGCATGTGCTTTTTTGTTCATCAGATTAGATGAGAGTGCAATGTAAAAATAACTTTTTATTTTTTTAAGTAGAAAAGTTTACTGTTTTTAAAAGTGACTGACCTGGTACTGGAGCTGCTATATATGTTATTCTTGAGCATCACTAAAAAAAGATGAGCTATGGTTTCCTTAATTATATACAAGCCTTTTATTATTATTTTTGTTTTAACCAAGTTCTTAGATGTTCACTCATATTTACATTCAAATTAGTATACATTTATAATATAGTTTGACATTCATTAGTCATAACAGTTTTAATCACTACATTGTAATTGTTCATTATTGCAGTGATTATGGGTGTTAACACTCAAATTTTTTGCATAATTGTTTATATATTAAAGACATCACCCTTTATGTATATCTGGGGTGTGTGCATGTATATTCATAATATACCATGTAATACATTAGGCTAACTGAGTATAAATTAACTGAACTACAATTACTACGATTCTTTGTATCCTGTTTCATAATGGAATGCCCTGTTTTTTCTTTGTTTCCTCCAAATTTCCTGCTTTTCAACTCAGTTTGAAGGAACTCTGCCTTAATATATGAGGAGACTTTACTGATGGTAAACACATTATTACTATTACCTTTTAGTCTGCAATAGATCTGACTGGGATCATGAATGTAGGTAACAGGTTTGAGGCCTGAATCCATAGTCTCATGGGTCCAGTGAAATAGCTAGCTGGCTCATACACTTCACCTATAACAGCGAATGCAAATCTTTCAGGATCATACATCCATGATGTAATATGATAGGGTCAATGCCTGGCCACTTTACTTCCTGTTTCTTTAATGAGCCAAAGTCACTATAATGGCTTGTTGGCTTATTTAAACAACATAATAATAAAGCTGTTTGGAAGGGGGGAAAAAAGATAAAAACCATAAATATGAACCTTTTAATTGTTCCTTCACTTTAATGTGTATGAACATACAATGGGCTAGATGCAATGCCCACCGTTAAGGCCGACAAGTGGTTAAGTTAAAATACCACACGTTATTCCAACTACAACGGGGCCACAGAAATACTGTGTGTTTAAAGCACTGGTAGTATGGTATGGGAATACTAGCATTCAGCCTAAAACTGCCGTTATTTTTCCTGTTATGTGCCCCCCCCCCCCCCCCCCCAAAAAAAAGTATATATATATATATTTTTTTTTTTTTATTTTTTTTAAATTTTAAAGCCTTGCCTTATAATTTATCACATTGCTTTTGCCAAGTCTTAACCCCTTCGTGACGCAAGCACCAAAACGTAACTATTTGTTCCTGGCCACCGATCACAAGGTAATCGGTAGCCAGGAACACTATGGCAGAGACCCGATCAGGGCCTTAATAGACCCTTTGGGTCCCTGCCAAAAAATCTCGAGACCTCCGGACGTCACATGTGACATCACGGAGGCGTGGCAGAACTGCGATTTAGAGAAATGTAGCTGGTGCCCTCTTTGAGCACCGGCTAAATTTCCCCTGTCTGACTGAGGCCACGCAAAGTGGCCTCATCTGACAGATGGGATCCCGCTGCAAGTGCCTGCAGCGGGATCCGAGCACAGCTCATCGCAGGGAGCCACGATGAGCTTTTTAACACAGGACATACTATGCCGTCCTGACGTCTTTTAGGCACTTAAAAGCAGGGCGGCATAGTACATCCTAACGTCGCGAAGGGGTTAAATACAGGGGGGAGGAAAAAAAATTCTGAAAGCAACATGAGGTGCATGGGTCAAGCTTTAACCCCTGATGAAGTTCACAAATTCAATTGACATGAAATTGCCCAAATGCACTACCTGTTACAAAACTCTACTTAAAGGACTAGCACTCTCTGTTCATATGATGAACCACAAACACCCTTGTTTTTGTTTGTATATTCCAGCATGCTACATAAGTGCATGCTCAGTCCCCATTCATATGTTTGCAGGTTCTAAACATTCACATGACCTTTTGAACCGTTCTGTACGCAGGATCAGCTTATGAAATCCCAGCGACCCTTGATGCTTTCTAAAAATATTGTTTGATTTTGTACCACAAAATAATTATTAATACCACAGCCTCTTTATGTGGTTTATTCAGGGCTTGACAAACTTAATTTAGTTTTAGGAGCCAGCTAAAAAAAATCTAAATCTAGGAGCCAGACAACAGCACATGCAGATAGTTTTGCATAAACACACACACTCAGGCAGTCACAGACAGACAATCACAATCTTTTTAAAAGTGCATCTTTTCACTGCAGAACGTGCCATGCTTTTGCGTGATGTCCCTGGTGAGTCAATTGTAAGGAAGGGCTTAATTGCTATATTCACATGTTACTGTTTTATGGATGTTTCCTGAAATGTTAAAACACATATCAGGTCGGCTTCTGATACTAGGTGTGTATCCCTTGTTTTAGTGAAGGAGTTACAGTGAGTTGGCCAGTCTGGTAGCTGCCCTTATGTGCAGGTCAGATTTAGATGTCTAATCATACTCCTAAGATAAGGGTGTTTTTGTTTTGTTTTTGTTCTTACTTATTATTTGTGTTCTTGACTTGTATTTACTGACTGTTTAGATTAACGCCTCATTTGTACAGGAGACTGTTGCATCACCCATTGTGACGTTTGCTTTTTTCTTTTTCTTTTTAACACCCTTTAAAATTCTGACATCATTCTTGGAACTCTATAATCTGTTACGATCATGGGTTTATTGTGTGTAAATGAGCCTCATTACCTTGCTGTATCTGACATGATGAGTGCTGTCCAATTCGTTCATGAGGTGAACCATAATAGTTTTAATGTTGTGATGGGCCACACCTTATTAATGCTTTAAAGGGACATTCCAGGCAGCAAATTAACTTTTGTTCATCTGTTTTGTTTTTAACCTGTACATTGTACTTGTTTTTTTTGTTGTTGCAAATAAATGCTTGCGACATTCCTTAGAAATCTCTTGGAAAGGCTCTTACTCTAGCCCTTCTTCTGCTTTGCCTTACTTAAAAGAGGATCTGTGCATATGCACTACGTCATTAATTCATGTGTAACAACTTAATTCAGAAGCTTGTAACTGCCCTCTTGGTTTATTTTTGTTTTGACAGCAGTGATTGGAGAGGCAGGACAGTTGTGTGATGTCATTGCACTTGTTCAATGGGCATCCTCATGTGTAGAATTTCATTTTTTACTTTAGTTACCTATGAGATGGATAGGTTTCCAGAAGAAAGCATGTAAAAGTTAAGTATTGCAAAACATTTAATAAATGTATGCTTATTTTCAAATGTCAGCTTTAACTAGGGTTGCCACCTTTTCTTCAAAAAAATACCGGCCTTGGTACTGTCTCCATAGACTTAACATTGGCCTGATGCCAATTTTTTTTACCGGCCTGCTGGTAAAATACCGGCCAGGTGGCAACCCTAGCTTTAACATGCATTCATTTGTCCACATTTTTATTTTTCCAGACTGGAGTGATCTTTTCAAAACATCTTGCACTTTATCATTCAGTACAGACCAATCACTCTTCAGGTGTCATGAAACAAGTACCACACTTCCTATTTGATCCCCACATATATTTTGATTGAGTGGTAATTGAAGCAAAATTTAATAAAACCATTTGTGGTATATTGAAAAATGAAGAAAAAAAAACATTTATAAAACCTTTTGCCACTTAGCATTATAAGCTCGACACAGATACAAGCGGATTTAGACTCCACTCTGCCTGGGGGTGTCAAGCCTATCATTGTGGGGGCTCTATGAACAAATCAGAGCGAGGTCTGTCATGTACGATGGTCTCTCTCTCTCTGCTAGTGAAATGAGAGATCTCCATTTGTGTGCTGGCTGCACTAGCAGTGGGAGACTCTTCCAAAGGAAGCCATGCAGACGATAAACTAACATGGGGGGACACCGGGGGCCGAGCTTAGCAGGGAGAGTGTCAGCATTACAACAGACCTTCATTCAGAGAATTGAAAATCTGGACCGCAGGACTGTGGTACCAGATTGGGACTGTCCTGCTTACAGTGCATGCCAGTTTGTACTTCCGCTAGTGTAAATTGTAATTCTATAAATGAAACAAATGATTTCCTTGTGTTCCTGTATGCTTGAACAATGTATCCTCATTAACACAGTGTGTGGGTGTTTTAGTTTTGAGAAATAGAGACATTTCGGCACGGCATCTCTGAGTATTTTCAACAGATACCATTGAACAAATGTTTTGGTTATAATTTAGACAGGACATTTTATGTTTGCTTTGTAGTGACAAGGATTTTTTTTTCAATTTTTTTTTAACTACAACTGACTGTACACTGTTTGTGTGAGCATGAAAGAAACGACAATGGTTACAATAGGGTGTGGGGAACTAGGAGTGGAAAAAGAATTGAAGCAAATCTAGCGTAGACAGAAGTAAATATGAAGAAAAGACAATTCTACAGAGTAAGTGGGTGCCCAGTGATGGACACCAATGAAAGAATTTGGTAACACACTAGCTAAAACTGAACTGGCTGCAGGATTTGTCTCTTCCTTTCAAAGTCCGTACTTTTATGGAGTTACTAACAAAAATAGAACTTTGAGTATAAAGTGTGATGTACTAGATTGAGGATAAAATCCTAGCGTGAAAATACAATGCCATGTACTAGTGTGAGAACACAATGGCATGTACTAGTGTGAGAACACAATGGCATGTACTAGTGTGAGAACACAATGGCATGTACTAGTGTGAGAACACAATGGCATGTACTTGTGTGAGAACACAATGCCATGTACTAGTGTAAGGCTACAATGGCATGTACTAGTGTGAGGCTACAATGCCATGTACTAGTGTGAGAACACAATGGCATGTACTAGTGTGAGAACACAATGGCATGTACTAGTGTGAGAACACAATGGCATGTACTAGTGTGAGAACACAATGCCATGTACTAGTGTGAAACACAATGCCATGTACTAGTGTGAGAACACAATGCCATGTACTAGTGTGAGAACACAATGCCATGTACTAGTGTGAGGCTACAATTCCATGTACTAGTGTGAGGCTACAATTCCATGTACTAGTGTGAGGCTACAATGGCATGTACTAGTGTGAGGCTACAATGGCATGTACTAGTGTGAGGCTACAATGGCATGTACTAGTTAGAGAACACAATGGCATGTACCAGTGTGAGACTACAATGGCATGTACTAGTGTGAGAATACAATGGTATGTACTAGTTTTGAGAATATAATCTATAATCACTTTCTATGGGACATTCCCAATTTGGGGGTGTATGTCCCACCAAGCTCTACCTCTGTCCCACTTTTCCCGCAGTCCTGATCACATTCTCTTGTTTGTGTGACACTGAGAATGCCTACTTGCTGTTGCCAGCTTCAGTGACAGTGCTTCCTGGCATGGACAGTAGCGCTGACACTGTGACCTCCCAAGCTCAGGATCAGTGACTGTGCTACCTCACAAATTCCGTAGCGCTGACTCTAAACCTCCCAAGCTCCACACCCTGGTTCACCAGGGGGGAAAGTTGGGAGGTATGTGAGTCTTCTCTTCTGATTGTATATCTAATTATATATCTGCCCTAACCCAGAGAGAGACCGTCGACATGTGTCAAGCCACATCTGATGCAATCTCTGTTAAATGTCAGAGCAGAGTATAAACCCAGCATGGATGTTGGGAAACATTTCATTCAGAACTTTATAGATACAGGAACTTTATTTTTGTTAAAATTTAGTACTGGTAGAGTATCCCTTATCCGAAATGCTAGGGAGCGGCAACATTTTGGATAACGGATATGTTCGGTTTACAGATCATTTCGACAGCACCAGCCCTATTAACACCTTCCCGCTTGTAGGACGTTCTATGCCGTTCTACTTTTTCGTGCCTAGAGGCTAGTAAGAAGGCATAAACTGCTCGTTGCGACCTCCCTGTGTGTGGATCCCGCTGCAGGGTCTTGCAGCGGGGTCCACTGTGTCAGATGAGGGGCTTAGGGTCTGACACAGAAAATGTAGCTGCAGGACAACATAGACCATCCAGACAGGAACAGCTCATTGCGGCTCCCTGCCATGAGCTGTGTTGTGGATCCTGCTGCAGGGACTTGCCTAAGTCTGACAAAGAAAATGTAGTGAACGCATCCCTGTGTGCCTGAACTTTAGGGTTCGGGAACGCCTCCATATTCAAAGAAAAATGTAGCATTTTGGATCTTTGGCTAAGGGATACTCAACCTGTATGTAGCTTTAATCTAACACATAAGTTTAAACATTAAAATGATGAATTGCAATACAACCATGACAGGTGTTTTAGACATGAAAAACAAAATTGGTAAACCTGTTGAAGTCTGATTGGCTAACCCATTTTTTGGTTTGATGTGATAAAAAGATGTTGTTTAATACAATAAGTGTTGTATTGCTTACTACATGGCTTGACAAATTTAATTTACTTTTAGGAGCCAGCAACAAAAATCTAGGAGCCAGACAACGGCACATTCCCGCATCCATACACACACAGTCAGTCAGTCAGTCACATTCACACAGCACCAGACAGTCAGTCAGTCATATTCACACAGCACGCGACAGTCAGTCAGTCATATTCACACAGCACGCGACAGTCAGTCAGTCATATTCACAAAGCACGCGACAGTCAGTCAGTCACATTCACACAGCGACAGTCAGTCAGTCACATTCACACAGCGACAGTCAGTCAGTCACATTCACACAGCGACAGTCAGTCAGTCACATTCACACAGCGACAGTCAGTCAGTCACATTCACACAGCGACAGTGAGTCAGTCACATTCACACAGCGACAGACAGTGAGTCAGTCACATTCACACAGCGACAGACAGTGAGTCATTCACACAGCGACAGACAGTGAGTCAGTCACATTCACACAGCGACAAAGACAGTCAGTCACATACAGAGACAGTACATCCACACAGCGACAGTCAGTCACATTCACACAGCGACAAAGACAGTCAGTCACATACAGAGACAGTACATCCACACAGCGACAGTCAGTCACATTCACACAGCAACAGACAGTCAGTCACATTCACACAGCAACAGACAGTCAGTCACATTCACACAGCGACAGTCAGTCAGTCACATTCACACAGCGACAGTCAGTCAGTCATATTCACACAGCGACAGTCAGTGAGTCGGTCACATTCACACAGCGACAGTCAGTGAGTCAGTCACATTCACACAGCGACAGTCAGTGAGTCAGTCACATTCACACAGCGACAGTCAGTGAGTCAGTCACATTCACACAGCGACAGACAGTGAGTCAGTCACATTCACACAGCGACAGACAGTGAGTCAGTCACATTCACACAGCGACAGACAGTGAGTCAGTCACATTCACACAGCGACAGACAGTGAGTCAGTCACATTCACACAGCGACAGACAGTGAGTCAGTCACATTCACACAGCGACAGACAGTGAGTCAGTCACATTCACACAGCGACAGACAGTGAGTCAGTCACATTCACACAGCAACAGATAGTGAGTCAGTCACATTCACACAGCGACAAAGACAGTCAGTGACATACAGAGACAGTCAGTCACAAAAAAAAAGTAAAGCGAAAATAAAATAATGACTCCCCCCTCCCTGCTGTTTTACCTCATTGCACACTTGGTCCATGCCTGTCACACAGGCACAGACCATCTGCACGCTAGTGTTGAGCGGTGGAATGTCATGTGACACCCACCGATCCGACACTACAGCGTGAGGGGGCGGAGCAGGAAGCGCACACTCTGCTCCCTTGCGCTGCGATGGTAAAATACTTTTTTTTAACTAATTGCAGGACGGGGAGCACCATGTGCTGATGATCCTACCCGGGTGCCAGGTACAATGGCGACCTGGCACCCGGGCTTTGTCGAGCTCTGGCTTACTACTGGCTTAGTTTATTTAGGATTCAGATATAGACTGTAGCTCAGTGATGGTGAACATTTTTGAACATGAGTGTACAGTTTTCTGCAGGAAACAAAGATGAAGATCTCAAAGTGTCCTCTCATTTCAGGCATTTCTCTCTGCCAGGCCTAGACTGGCTACTGGGCACATTGGGTATTTGCCCAGTGGGCCATGTCATCCGGGCCAACACCTTAACCCCTTTCCGACACAGGACGGACTAGGTCCATCCTGTGTGGCGAAGCGTTAATGACACAGGGCGGACCTAGTCAGTCCTGCAGCAAAACAAGCACTGAAAGCGATTTTTTTTTCCCCCGCTTTCAGTGCTCCAATGGTATTACTGCCATGCTCCCTTGTGCTCTGAAGAGCGCCTGAAATGCCGGTTTTAAAGGCACAGTGCCTTTAAACTGACAGGTGTTAAAAACTAGCATGGGAAGTGAAAATTTGTATACTTTGTGTGCTGGTTGAATTGGCAACAGAGTGAGTGAGTGATGCCGAATTTGCAGCTGCCATCTGTCTCCCGGATGTATTTTGTCTATTTCCAGGGTTTGTGTGCTGTCTGTTCGGAGCCCAAAAAACCCCTTGAAATAGACTAAATACATCGTGCCCCTGAGTGACAGGTGTGCGCCGGACTGGCAGCACACCTGTCATACATTACCACTTCAGTTAATAAACACTGATGTTTAACCCCTTAGTGCAGGGCTTGACAAATTTAATTTTGTTCTAGGAGCCAGCAAAATTTTTTAGGAGCCAGACAATCACGCAAACATACACACAATTCATAAACACACCAACCCACGTCACATATACACCCCACACACACCAACCCACGTCACATATACACCCCACACACACCAACCCACGTCACATATACACCCCACACACACCAACCCACATCACATATACACCAACCCACTTCACATATACACACACACACACACACTTCACATATACACACACACACACACACACACACACACTTCACATATACACATATATACCCCCCCTTGACATATACACCTCCCGCCCACACCTCACATATATACCCCCCTTCACATATACACCTCCCCCCACACTTCACACATATATACCCCCCTTCACATATACATCTCCCCCCCACACTTCACATATATACCCCCCCTTCACATATACATCTCCCCCCCACACTTCACATATACACAAGGTTTTTTTTCCCTTCTTAACTTCTGAGTGCTGGGTGTCGTCTCTTGACAACCCAGCACTTAGCCGAAAGAGCAATGAAGATCGGCTGCGGCACGAATGTTCCCCCTCCCTGCTGCCTTACCTCATTGCTGGGGAGGGGGAACATTCGTGCCGCAGCCGATCCTCATTACTCTTTCGGCTGAACACACACACACACGTTGCGCGAGGGGGGCGGAGCTTGCTGTCTGTGCAATCCGCACAGACTTCCCCCCTCGCGCTGCAAAAAATGAATAGCAGCGGCAAGGGGAACATTAAGGTAACGGCACCCGGGTTTGTCGAGCCCTGCCTTAGTGACATGACTTTTTTGGCTTGTCTGATACCACTTGGTGACATGGGCTGTTTTAACATTTCTTCGGTGTTTGTGTTGTGCTGTAATTTATTTCTTTCTCATTTAGTGTACCCACACAAACTATATATCGTTTTTATCGTCATAAGAAGAGCTTTCTTTTGATACCATTATTTTGACAATGGCATATAATTTGATATAAAAAAAAATAAAATATGCCGAAAAAAAAAAGTCTGACTTTTATTTGAAAAATCGTATACTCATCTACAAGAGACAACAAAAAATCACTCCTAAATAGTTTCTAATATTTGTCCTGAGTTCGGAAATAGCCCATGTTTTATGGTTTTGTGCTTTTTTATTCATGTTACAGGGCCAGAACTAAAAGTAGGGCAAAGCTATTTCAAACTCCTTTTTTTTTTTTTTTTATAACTAATTAGCAATAGTGACATTTTTACACTGATATCTGTACTAAATCAATGAATGACCCCCCACATGTACATATTTTTTCAAAACTAGACAACTCAGGGCATTTAACTTGAGGTATTTTTACACTTTTCATGTAGCTATTTTACCACCAACCTTTTCCAAAGTTTGCAGCAAAAAAGGAAATAAAATTTGATTTTTTTTCACATAGATTGCAATTCAGGTAAACATTTACTGAAAATGTGAAGGGGTATTGTGGGGTATTATTAGCAACATCTCCTGAGTAGAGGGATACCACCCATATATAGGTTGGTTAGGTTATTTTGGGGTTTAAAGGCCACATTTGAGAGGTGCGCTTTTTGGTTTTCCAACATTGAATTTCGACATGCAGAAAACCTGCGCCCATGTCCCATTTGGGAAATTTTTTAAGCCAGAAAGTGTATTTTACCCAACAAAACCATATATTTGTGAAAACTAGACATCCCAAGGTATTTCAAATGGTAGTATTTTAACACTTTACATGTACTGATTCTACCACCAGCCTTTGCAAGGTTTTGGTTAGTTTTTTTATGTTTTATTTCCACATACATTGTACTTCGGGCATGAATTTACAGATCCTGTTATGTGTCAATGCCAAACAACACCTCAATGTGTTCAGCAACATCTCCTGAGTACAGGGATACCACCCATGTATAGGTGTGTTGGGTTGTTTGGGGGCTAAAGCGCCACATTTGGGAGGTGCGCATTACCAACTTGGAATTTTGACATGTAGTCAGCCTGCGCCTATGTTCCATTTGGAACACTTATGAAGCCTGTCAATTAGACATGTGCAAAACTAAAATTTTCGTTTCGTTTTCGTCCATTCGGACGAAAATGTTATTTATTTCGTCTAAAACGAATTTCGTTCATTAGTGCATTCGTTTCAGACGAAATTCGTTCATTATTTTCGTTTCGTTTTGTTTTATTCGTTCGTTTTATAGAATACAATGTAATACTATTGGCTTTCTATAAACCGAACGAGAGCCCCATTCATAAGAAATTCTTATGAATGGGGCTCTCGTTCGGTTCATAGAAAGGCAATAGTATTACTTGTATTCTATAAGCCGAAAGTCTATAAACCGAACGACTTTCGGTTTATAGACTTTCGGCTTATGTAATACATGTAATCTTATTGCTATTCTATAAACCGAACGACTTTCGGTTTATAGAATAGCCATAGGTTTACATGTATTACATAAGCCGAAAGTCGTTCGGTTTATAGGCTGTCGGCATTTAACTAATAAGAGACAGTCTCCATTCATAAAATTATGAATGGAGACTCTGTCTCCGTGTAGTAAAATGCCGACAGCCTATAAACCGAACGTTCGGTTTATAGGCTGTCGGCTTATGGAATACATGTATTCCTATTGCTTTGTCTCCGTATAGTTAAGGATTACATGTATTACATAAGCCGAAAGTCTATAAACCGAAATTCGTTCGGTTTATAGGCTGTCGGCATTTAACTATACAGAGACAGAGTCTCCATTCATAAAATTATGAATGGAGACTTTGTCTCCGTGTAGTAAAATGCCGAAAGCCTATAAACCGAACGATCGGTTTATAGACTTTCGGCTTATGTAATACATGTAATCCTATGGCTATTCTATAAACCGAACGTTCGGTTTATAGAATAGCAATAGGAATACATGTATTCCATAAGCCGACAGCCTATAAACCGAACGTTCGGTTTATAGGCTGTGGGCATTTTACTACACGGAGACAAAGTCTCCATTCATAATTTTATGAATGGAGACTCTGTCTCCGTATAGTTAAATGCCGGCTTTTAACTATACGGAGACAAAGTCTCCATTTATAATTTTATGAATGGAGACTCTGTCTCTGTATAGTTAAATGCCGACAGCCTATAAACCGAACGACTTTCGGTTTATAGACTTTCGGCTTATGTAATACATGTAATCCTATGGCTATTCTATAAACCGAAAGTCGTTCGGTTTATAGAATAGCAATAGCATTACATGTATTCTATAAACCGAACGTCGTTCGTTTTAAAGACTTTCGGCTAATAGAATACTATTGGCTTTCTATAAACCGAACTAGAGTCGAGTCCCCATTCATAAGAAATTCTTATGAATGAGGAGGGACTCTAGTTAGGTTTATAGAATGCCAATAGTATTCTATAAGCCGAAAGTCTTTAAAACGAACGACGTTCGGTTTATAGAATACATGTAATGCTATTGCTGTTCTATAAGCCGAAAGACTTTCGGCTTATAGAACAGCAATAGCATTACATGTATTCTATAAACCGAACGTCGTTAGTTTTAAAGACTTTCGGCTTATAGAATACATGCAATGCTATTGGCTTTCTATAAACCGAAAGAGTCCCCATTCATACGAATAGGTCAATTGACCTATTCGTATGAATGGGAACTCAATTTCGGTTTATAGGAAGCCAATAGCATTACATGCATTCCATAAACCGAAAGTCATTCATGTCGGTTTATGGAATGTAGTACAATGCTATTGGTATTGTATAAACCGACTCTATTTCGGTTTAGAATGCCAATAGCACGAATGGACGAATGAACGAATGATTTTCGTTTATTAACCATTCGTTCATTCGGATTTTGTTAGTTAAAATTTTCGTTATTCGTTTTTCGGACGAATGGACGAAAATGCTATTTTCGTCCGAAAATGCATTAGTCCGAAAACGAATGCACATGTCTACTTTCAATGTATTTTACCCCATCAAACCATATATTTTGGAAAACTAGACATCCTAGGGTATTTAAAATTGGGGTATTTTAACACTTTCCATATACTAATTCTACCACCAGCCTATGACAAAGGTTTTTTTTTTTTTCCACACACATTGTAGCTCAGCCATGAATTTTCCGATTCTGGTAATGGCAACGTTTGGGATGTGCGCATTTTTGAACAATAATATATTTTGTTGAGTTGTTTGGGGGTAAATGACAATATTTGTGAGGTGGCATCTTAGTGTTCCAACTTGGAATTTTGACATGTAGTCAACCTGCGGTCATGTCCTATTTGGGATATATCTTTGAAGCCAGCCAATGTAATGACTAAGCGTGGTGACACGCGAAACGCGTTAGGTGGCATTCCCTTTTCCCTTTATCATCCGTGGATTGTACCTTACCCTGTTTGTTTGGATTTTTGAAAGCATTAAATCACTTTATTCATTCACTACTTGGCGAGTGGAGTGCATACTTTGTTCTACTTAAAGCCAATGTAATTTACCCACACCAAACCATATATTTTTTAAAAGTACACACCCATGACTCCTTGTGGCAAGGGCTCAGCAGCCACTGATACATCACTAGATGATGTATTAGAAAAAATCAGCCTCAGAATCTGTGCCTAAGCAGTGATCTACGGCAAATAAGGGGTTAATAGCTCTTAGAAGTTAATACATTACAGTACAAAGAAATGAATCCATAAAAGCAGACAGCAAAAAATAGTGTTGCTGTGCAAGATTACAGCTTATACAGTGATCAATGGCAGGGAAGAGGTTAATAGACAGGGAATTGCTTTCATAAAACCTGACAATTTTATAATTGTTATTTTTACACTAATACTGATCTGTCTCTTTCCCTCACAAAAATGTAAGTGAGGAAAGGGAGGCAGATCCAAATTGGTCAGATCAGTATTCACAAATGGTAATGATCATCTGAGCAATCATTAAACCGCCTCTACCACTAATTCGCTGATACAGATCGCTATGCGCTCAGACAGCTTAAAACAAATATTTGTACTTTACACGTAACCCCCTAGCAGGTGTAAAAAAATGTGCAGACAGATAAATATTGCTTTGGCGGCAATATCATTGTGTAAGCAGTGATCTATTGCAGGGAATGGCTTTTATAAGAGCCATTGGGTTTCAGTTTTTATTTTAATTTTACTTTTACTACTTTGATCTGTTTCTCTAAAAAAAAATGTGAGGAGAGGGAGGCAGATCCAAAGTGGTCAGATCAATACTGGTTTAATATTGATCTGACTAGCATCCCCACTGCCTGACAGTCTGCCTGGCAGGCACTGATTGCCTCTGTGATGAGGCAATCGTGTGACTGCTCGAAGAGCTCAGGAAGCAGCTACCTTCTGCCTCCTGTGCTCTTGCGCTTATAAGGGCATCGCCATCTTTTTTTTAGTGTTGCTGATTGCCTGGACTTGCGAGGCAAGTCAGTAACACTTACAGAGCCATAGGAAGCGATTAAATTTGCTTCCTGTGCTCGTTTTAAATGCCCATCGTTTTAAAGGCATTGTGCCTGTAAAACCGGCATTTCAATCGCTCTTTGAAGCGATTGAAATGCTGACAGGCGTTTTTTTTTCTTAGTATTGCTCGATTTCAGTGCTGGTTTTGATGCTGGGCGGACTAGGTCTGTCCTGTGTCCTTAACGCTGGCCACAGAGGACGGACCTAGCACGTCCTGTGTCGGCAAGGGGTTAAGCAAATACAAGATAATGTATGCTATACAATGTTATTGTTTTAGTTAAAACAAATTGTTTTTAACTCCTTAACACATATTGAGGACCATGTGGATATATATATATACGTATGTGTTTAAATGTAGCATGCGCTCCTGAGCACAAAGCTAGCAGCTGTCAGTTAGTCTTAGGAGGGTGCCTTGGGTTCTGAGGACCCCTCTAAGTACCATTTAAGTGCCCCAATGCATTCGATCACCCATGCGGAAGAAAAAAAAAGACGTAGGCAATGATCAACAGTCACTGCCAATAGTTTGTCACAGGGGCCTCTAAATTAAGTGGCATCCAATAAGATAGGGTGGAGAGATAGGCTGGACTGTTGCTCTGGCAACAGCAAACGTCTCTTGCACTTTCTTTGCAGGTTTTATGAGATAGAAAATGTTAAGGAAAAATTGATAAGTCAGAGCTGTTTCTTTGTTTTTAGTTTGCATGATGTGGTACTGCCCCACAGGTGTTTTAGAGCACAATTTCCTTTATCCCCCCCATGGCTTTTCTTAGGGTAATGGGAGTTTGAGCAATAACTGGATAGCTACCTGTTTTGTCAGCATTTTTAGTTAAATTATAAAAGCGGTGAATCACAGTCCTGCTAAAACCTCTCTGTAAGTTAGAGAGAGAAATGATCCTAAAACACCAATAACCTGTGGGAAGTGTAAACTAACGTGTATATTTGTCTTTGCTGACTAAGCGCAGTTTAGGTTAACTGACAAGTATACAAGTTTGTTTGCCATAACGTATTTAAGCACACTTGGATTCTGGTCCACCCCTCAGGTGACAAGTGACATCCGGCTGTTAGACTTTTTCTTTTGCAGTCTAATAATCTTAAATGCCCACTTTGACACTTCAAAATAAAAATAATACCCCACCTGACAGTTCAGCGCAGCAGTTTGAACCCTGAACTGTCAGCCCTTACAAACATACACCCCCCAAAAGTGACCCTGAACGCCCATACTAACCCCCAAACACCAATACTAACACTACCCCCAAACCCTAATACTGACATTAACCCCCCCAAACCTTAATACTACTACTACTACCCTCCCGAACCCTAATTATCCCCTTGGCGACACAGGACGGACTAGGTCCGTCCTGTGTGCCGAGGCGTTAGTGACACAGGACGGACCTAGTCCGTCCTGTGTCAAAACGAGCACTGAAAGCGGAGTTTTTCCGCTTTCAGTGCTCAAGCGGCATTGTAACGATGCTTCCGTGTGGAAGCATCGTACAATGCTAAAAAAATGCCCGTCGGCATTTCGATCGCTCCGGAGAGCGATAGAAATGCCGGTTTTAAAGGCACAGAGCCTTTAAAACGCGGGCATTTCAAAAATGAGCATAGGAAGCGAATCTTTCGCTTCCTATGCTCAGAAAGTGTTCCTGATTGCCTCGCAAGTCGAGGCAATCAGAAACACACAAAAAAAATGCACGATCTTGGTCACTGAGTGACCAAGATGGCGCTGCCCTTCTAAGGGCAAGAGCACAGGAGGCAGGAAGTACCTGCTTCCTGTGCTCTCTGGCTGTCACACGATTGCCTCTTCACAGAGGCAATCAGTGACTGCCAGGCACACTGTCAGGCAGTGGGGATGCTCTCCTGAACATCCCCACTGACTGGTCAGATCAATATTAACTCTATATTGATCTGACCAGTTATGATCTGCCTCCCTCTCCTCACATTTTTTTTAGTGAGGGAGAGAGACAGATCAAAGTTCTAAAAGTAAGTAAAAGTTAAAAAAAAACAATAAATACACAACACACAAATAATAAAACAAAAAAAAATTTTTTATTAAAGCAATTCCCTGCGTTTAACCCCTTCCCTGCCACTGATCTTGCATAAACAGTGATCGTGCACATCAGCGCATTTATTTTTGCTGTTTGTGCATTTTTTAGGGGTTAATTTTTTTTGTACTGTAATTTATTACAGTACTAAAAAGGCTCTTCTAAGAGTTATTAACCCCTTATTTGCCGTCGATCACTGCTTACGCAATGATATTAACGCCAAAGCAATTTTTATCTGTCTGCATATTTTTATTTTATTTTTTTTTTTTTTACACATACCCGCTAGGGGATTACATGTAAAGTAAAAATATTTGAGTTTTTTTTTTTAAGCTGCCTGAGCGCATAGCGATCAGTAACAGCGAATTAGTGGCAAAGGCGGTTTGGTGATTTCTCAATTAAGCTCACCATTCGCCCTGGTCAGATCAAAATTAATCGGATCAATATTCACAAATATTGATCTGCCTCCCTCTCCTCACTTACATTTTTGTGACGGAAAGAGACAGATCAGTATTAGTGATATAAAATAACATTTTATAAAATTGTCAGGTTTTATGAAAGTCTTTCACTGTGTATTAACCCCTTCCCTGCCATTCATCACTGTGTAAGCAGTAATCTTGCACAGCAACAGTATGTTTTGCTGTCTGCACTGTTTTATGGATTAATTTCTTTGTACTGTAATGTATTACAGTACTAGATAGGCTCTTCTAAGAGCTATTAACCCCTTATTTGCTTGAGATCACTGCTTACGCACTGATTCTGAGGCCTCGGACTCAGGGTTCGATTTTGACCCTATTCAGCTTTCTGATACATCATCTAGCGATGTATCGGTGGCTGCTGAGCCCTTGCCACAAGTAGTGATGGGGGTCTACCGATAAAAAAATATATGGTTTGGTGGGGGTAAATTACATTGGCTGGCTTCAAAGATATATCCCATAAAGGACACGGACGCAGGTTGACTACATGTCAAAATTCCAAGTTGGAATTTTGAGATGCGCATCTCACAAATGTTGCCTTCTAGCCAAAAACAAACCAACAAACCTATGCATGGGTGCTATCCCTGTACTCGGGAGATGTTGCTGAACACATATTGGGTTGTTGTTTGGCAGTGACATATACCAGAATCTGTGAATTCATGCCTGAAGTACAATGCATGTGGGAAAAAAAACTCCCAAAAAAGTACTACCACAAACTTTTACAAAGGCTGGTGGTAGAATTAGTACCTATACAGTATTAAAATACCACCATTTGAAATACCTTAGGATGTCTATTTTCCAAAAATATATGGTTTGATGGGGTAAAATTCATTGGACGGCTTCAAAAATGTTCCAAATGGAACATGGGCGCAGGGTGACTACATGTCAAAATTCCAGGTTGGAATTGCGCACCCCCTAAATGTGGAATTTTAGACCCAATACAAACCAACAAACCTATGCATCTCCCTGTACTCAGGAGATGTTGCTGAACACATATTGAGGTGTTGGTTGGCAGTGGCAAATACCAGAATCTGAAAATTCCTGCCTGAACTACAATGTGTGTGGGGAAAAAATGACATCCCAACCGTTTGACATAGGTTGGTGGTAGAATTAGCACTTGGAAAGTGTTAAAATACCACAATTTTAAATACCCTAGGATGTCTAGTTTTCCAAAATATATGGTTTTATGGGGTAAAATACTTTGACAGGCTTCAAAAGTGTCCCAAATGGGACATGGGCGCAGGCAGACTACATGTCAAAATTCCAAGTTGGAAATGCACCCCCCCTAAACGTGGCCTTTTAGCCCCCAAATAATCTAACTAACCTACACATGGGTGGTATCCCTGTACTCAGGAGATGTTGCTGAACACATATTAAGGTGTTGTTTGGCACTGACATATAACAGGATCTGTGAATTCATGCCCAAAGTACTATGTATGTGAAAAAGAAATTACTATCCATAACATTGACATAGGCTGGTAGTATAATTAGTGCATGGAAAGTGTTAAAATACTACCATTTGAAATACCCTAGGGTGTCTAGTTTAAAAAAATATATGGTTTTGTGGGGTAGAATACACTTTCTGGCTTCAAAAATGTCCCAAATGGGACATGGGCGCAGGCAGACTACATGTCAAAATTCCAAGTTGGAAATGCACCCCCCCTAAACGTGGCCTTTTAGCCCCCAAATAATCTAACTAACCTACACATGGGTGGTATCCCTGTACTCAGGAGATGTTGCTGAACACATATTAAGGTGTTGTTTGGCACTGACATATAACAGGATCTGTGAATTCATGCCCAAAGTACTATGTATGTGAAAAAAAATTACTATCCATAACATTGACATAGGCTGGTAGTATAATTAGTGCATGGAAAGTGTTAAAATACTACCATTTGAAATACCCTAGGGTGTCTAGTTTTCAAAAATATATGGTTTTGTGGGATAGAATACACTTTTTGGCTTCAAAAATGTCCCAAATGGGACATGGGCGCAGGTTTTCTGCACGTCAGAATTCCAAGTTGGAAAACCAAAAAGCGCACCTCTCAAATGTGGCCTTTTAACCCCCAAATAACCTAACCAACCTATACATGGGGGGTATCCCTGTACTCAGGAGATGTTGCTGAACACATATTGAAGTGTTGTTTGGCACTGACATATAACAGGATCTGTGAATTCATGCCCAAAGTACTATGTATGTGAAAAAAAATTACTACCCAAAACATTGACATAGGCTGGTAGTATAATTAGTGCATGGAAAGTGTTAAAATACTACCATTTGAAATACCCTAGGGTGTCTAGTTTAAAAAAATATATGGTTTTGTGGGGTAGAATACACTTTCTGGCTTCAAAAATGTCCCAAATGGGACATGGGCACAAGTTTTCTGCATGTCAGAATTCCAAGTTGGAAAACCAAAATGCGCACCCCCTAAATGTGGCCTTTTAGCCCCAAAACAAACCAACAAACCTATGCATGGGTGGTATCCCTGTACTCAGGAGATGTTGCTGAACACATATTGAGGTGTTATTTGGAAATACCCCTTCACATTTTAAGGTAATGTTTACCTAAATTGCAATATATGTGAAAAATTAAAAAAAAAGATTTTTTGCTGCAAACTTTGGCATAGATTGGTGGTAAAATGGCTACATGAAATGTGTCAAAATACCCCAAGTTAAATGCCCTGAGTTGTCTAGTTTTCAAAAATATGTACATGTTGGGGGTCATTCATGGATTTAGTACAGAAATCAGTGTTACAATGTCACTATTGCTAATTTTGAAAGAAAGGATTTTAAAATAGCTTTGCACCACTTATAGTTCTGGCCCTGTAACATGAATAAAAAAGCACAAAAACATAAAAACATGGGCTATTTCTGAACTCAGGACATATATTAGAAACTTTTTAGCAGTGTTTTTTTGTTGTCTCTTGTACATAAGTATACAATTTTTCAAATAAAAGTCATAAAAAAATTATTTTTTCAATTTTTTTGCCATATTTTATTATTTTTTTTACATCAAATTATATGCTATTATCAAAATAATGGTATCAAAAGAAAGCCCTTCTTATAACGATAAAAACGATATATATTTGTGCGGGTACACTAAATGAGACAGAAATAAATTACAGCAAAACACAAACACCTCAGAAATGTTAAAACAGCCCATGTCACCAAGCGTCGGACAAGCCAAAAAAGTCATGTCACTAAGGGGTTAAAATACCTAACCCCCCCCCCAAGCCCTAATATTAATACCTAACCCCTCCCGACCTTAATACCTAACCCCCCGAACCCTAATACTAACATTAACCCCTAATAATACTCACCTTCAGCAATCCTGCGATGAACTGTCCCATCGAAGAAAGATCCGGAGATGACCTCTCGCGCGATGAACTGGCCATCGAACGAGAGGGGATGGTGAAGCGGCTGTGTTCAGGTAGCTGCCATGAACCGTCCCATCCCCCCACATGCGTGTGATGTCACAGTACATGCCCATTGATTTCCCTCTTTATCTTCAGTGAGGGAATTATTGTGCTCAATTTGTGAGTGTTTATTATATATTACACATTCATTTCACAGTGAATCTGTCCCCTTGTCAGGGTTGTCCCTAACCAACTAACATTTGTAGAACAGTTGCAATACCAATTAAGTTAAAAATGTTATATTTGCCATTTCGTTGTCCATGCTGGATGACACTTTGGTTTTTGTTGTTTTTATGTCCTTTTATATAGTTCTAGAAGCTTTACGTAGACATTTCATTTATTTTTTTATTGCATGCAGTTACAGTTTATGTGGTACACCACTTGCGTGCATCTACTACGATCTGTCTTGACAAATTCCAGTTTGTGGCCATTTTGGCTGCCACACGAAAATCCTCTATGAACCACTGCATAGTAACATCCCCTGGATGTTGGGCAAAAGTAACATCCCCAGGATGCACTTAGAAACCAGAAAACATCTAAAAATACCCTTCCTAGTTACACACTACATTGTTATTGTGTTGTCTTTCAGAATCCTTGTCTTACAAAAGGAGCAGATGTACATCGTCTTGGGTCCCTCTTAGAAATACTATTTGACATATTTTTTTTCAAACCTTTTTTTTTTTTTGTCGTTTGAAAGATTCCTGCAAATGTATTATTTCTAGTTATGACATTTAGCACTAGAAAACAATATGAGGAAATTGAGGGCCTTTGGGAGGACAATACATTGTTGAACCCGAACTGCTACACCCTGGAGCGGGCAGATTATTATGATTATCCTGTGTCAATATTTATCTATCCACCTGTGTAAAGAGAATTGCAGACAAATGCATAAATCAAAAGAAAAATGTGTTTAAAATGTGAATGTTGTGTCTCCTGTTTATGACATCACCTGAGGCTTGATATGCAAATGAGCTGCTTGTTCAATGGAAATTATATGCACCACATATACATTTAAAACACATTTTTCTTTTGATTTATGACTTTTCTTGCAATTTTCTCAACATGGAAAACATTTATTCTCTACATTTACCGTATAAACAGTTGGCTACATATTCTCAGGTTTTAAATGGTTTTCCTTTAAAAGTTTTCACTTGATCAGCTGCAGAGACTCAGTGATTGGAGCAACTAATATTAATAAAAAAAATATAATAGAAGAGATGTAAGATGTGAAAAAGTGCCCCTGTCAATTTCATCTTCAAAACCTTTTAAGCTCTGTCCTAAGCCCTGTGTAAATTATTGGCACTATATAAATAAGATGTTATCTGCCCATTGTACAAGAGCGTGTATAGCAACAAATATTATTTGTAGCAGATTGCAATTTATATCCACAGAGAAAGGGACTCTGTCAACCTTAACATCCCTTATACCAGGGCTCTACAAACTCGGGTACCATGGCGATTAGAAAATTAGACCTGGCGTCCGGGAAGGGTCTTCCCAACATGGCGCCCCTCGCCCTGGGATAAATAAAAAAAAAAAAAAAACGATCGGAGCGCGAGAGAGCAGAGTGTGTGCTGCACACACATCATGCTCCGCCCCCTCGCGCTTTAGTGTCGGAGCGGCGGGTGTCATCCTGCCGGACACAGGTAGTTTCAAGACGGTCTGTGCCTGTGTGACAGGCATGGACCAGGCTGGAGCAGAATCCCCCCTCTCACGGGATAGAGGTACTTTCTCCTCCTCTTAAAAATTTTTTTTTTTTTAAACTGAGCACATGTGTGTATGTGGCTGACTGTATGTATGTATCTGTCTCTGTCTGTATGTGTGCGTGTGTATAGGTATGTGACTGACTGTGTCTCTATGTGGATATGGATGTGACTGTGTCTCTGATGTATATGTATGTGACTGACTGTGTGCCTGTGTGTGTATGCATGTGATTGACTGTGTGTGTGTATGGTTGCATGAATGTGCCGTTGTGTGGCTCCTAGATTTATTTATTTAAAAACATGCAAAATGATCTATACATTGTGTTAGCCTTGAATGCAAATGCATAAAATAAGGAAACCTTTATTTTAGTGTCTTTGGTGTCTCCTGTTTATGACATCACATGTGGCATGATATGCAAATTACAGCAGTTAATTTGCATATCAAGTCACATGTGATGTCATAGACATGAGACACCGCAGACACTTTTAAAACCTATTTTTCTCCTATTTATACATTTGCTTACAATTCTGATGATTGTTCTGTGCATTCACAGTATAGACAATGTTTGGATTGACGGAGTCTCTTTAAGCATTGTTTTGTGGTGTATGTAATTAGTCCTAAATGTGGTGTAATTCGAAGGATCTCCACCTACTGTTTTCCAGGGTGATTATACTAATTATGGCCTAGAATTGCTCCTTATACAGTCTACATTTTGTGTTGTATATTGGAGATATGTTAATTATGGACTGTTGCCTGTAAATATATTTCCGTTGTCTAGCTTTACTTTAATGTATATAGCTTCTACCAATATATGAATGCTGTATGAGACTAACTAATGTTCCAGGAATTCGGCATTGTGGGTGAGAAACAGTACATTAAAAAAAAATGCAGTAGCTCACGATCGCAACATTATTGTGCAATGTGTGAGAGCTGCTGCTCATGCTGTCCGCTAACTCAGCACAGGGGAAATGAAGGGGGGAGTGCACAGAGCTCTGGCTGTCTGCACCTTCCTCCTGCAACATAATCCATATTTACCCCTGGATTTGACTGTCGTGGTTCTAGATTCTATGATTCTGTAAAAGGATCTGTCCTTCCCTAGACTTATTAACCCTAGTGACAGAGGCTGTTTTTACACTTCTGTGGTTTTGGTGTCTAGCTATAATTTTCACCTTTTAATAGAAACCATTTTTATCTCCATAAGAAGGCGTTTCCTTGATTTGCATCATATATTATAATTTACAAAATCCTAAAATATGAAAAATTTTAAGAAAAATACACTTTTCTAATTTTAACTGAAATTTTTATTTTTACACAACTACATCTGTAAAAAAAAAAAATCCTGTCTAAATATCTTCTAATCGTTGGCTCTTTCTAACCTAAAGTTTGCATTTTATCCCTAACAATTTTCGCCTACAGTCACCATTTGGCCCAACCTGATGATCAGCTTAACCTAAACTAGTACCCTAACCTTAACACTAGATCTTAACCATATGAATTGATTTTCTTTTGTTTCTTTTTTGTAATATTTCTAGCAACTACAACAGAGCAACAGAAGTGGTGATTCACTTCTTCCAAAGTTCTTGCCCACAACAGTGCAGCGCCATATTGGAGCAGCAACTGCCTTTTTGGTATGGCCAAAGGGTTTTATCAGTGTTACTTCTTCATGGAGACATCATGGTAACACCATCTGATCACCTCCAACAGTTTTAAAGACACATGAACCCCCCTTGCAGATTTTGGTGCACATTTTATCTGTCCGCAGTGGCTTTCCAGTGCCATCTCTGCCCATAAAATAACTGCCATATATCAATGTCAGCTAGTCGGTGCCTAAAGGTGATAAAATTCACCTGGCTAATAGAGATGGTCTGCTGCAAATGTATTTAGTGCATACCAACAATGTATGGTAGTGTTGGTGGGAACTTGGTGATATAATCTGCACTATGATAACTAGATGGTGCTAAATGATGCTACTTGTGTAGGTTGGGCAGTATGGATGGCGCGTTAGGCAGTGGGTGTGGTAAAGTAATGGTAAAGGTTCAAATGTTGCCAACCATGCTACACGTTTCTCATGTTACATAATTATGCCAATCATGTACTATGCTTTTGGCTGTGGGTAATAGAATATTCTATGTTCCTTCAGGCCATTTATGATCTATGACGAAGCAGGAAACGCAATGGAGAAGGAGGCAAGCCGCCTGGAGAGGGCACATGTCCACAGTGTGTATGAGAAGATTGCTCCTTACTTCAATGACAAACGCTACAAAGCCTGGCCCAAAGTACAAGAGTTTATTTTGGCTCAGGAGGCTGGAAGCTTGATTGCTGATATAGGCAAGTTCTTAAAAATAACTACCTTTAATTTAATTATATATTTTATTGTTGTGTGTGTGCACATGTTACTATGGTGCTGAATATGGAGTGTCATTGTTTTATTATTTTATATTATGTACTGGTGTGTTTTATTTTTCCCCAAAATGGTAAAACATACACCAGCCTTGGAGTTCCCATTCCCAGGACATTAATGTTGGGAAGTATGTATAAACATATGTGTAATATGCAGGCAGAATCTACGGTAATGAAAAATGTGTTATTTTCATATACAAGAGACTCTGTCAATACCACAACACTTAAATGATGTAGAATAGTAATGCACTGCATGTACGAATGATCATTTTACACCATGTAATAGACATAAACAGAACTTTAACAAGTGATTTTTTTTAAAGCCTGAGGATCACAATCATTGCCCTTTGTAATATTGAGGGTCAAATAAATACCTGCTAGTCATTCTGCTAAAAGCTAATTCAAGAGAGCAAACCACACGTCTATCACCTTCAGAGTGCTATTCCACTTTTAGCTGTCAAAGTATTCCCTTAGTCTCCAATACACTTTAGTACACAGGTGTGTCTAGCCAGCTACACCTTCTGGCACTATGATAGGAACCTTTGAATATGTTAGATGAACAACAAATAGTTAGAATTGCTTAAAAAGGAAAATAAAAAATATGGACAATCAGATATTGGAACAGGTTTAAGATCCCCTGAAAAACTACCCCAGTTAAAATTAGAGAGGTTTCTTAAATCCCCTTGTGACTGTAAAATCTTATACCCTATGTGGCAGCGGCTGTTTAACACTTCTGCAGTGTTTTGTGTTTAGTTGTAAGTTTTCTCTCTCATTTACTGTACATATGTGATTTACCATAAAATAAAAGTATAATAAAAATATGATGAAAACATGAAAAAAGTTTTTTTAATTTTACATGAAAAATCTTGCACATTTACAAAATTATAGTTAAAAAATGTTGCTTAAATTGGCTGTGGCTTATTAAATGGCAAAATAATACTGGCATATTATTGGGTAAATTGGCTGTGGTATATTAAATTACAAAATAATTCTGGCATATTATTGGGGGAATTGGCTGTGGCTTATTAACTGCAAAGTAATACTGGCATATCACTGGGCAAATTGGCTGTGGCTTAGTAATGGCAAACTAATATTGGCATATTATTGGGCAAAATGGCTGTGGCATATTAATGGCAAAAGTAATACTGGAATATTAATGGCAAAATAATACTGGCATACTAATGGGCAAATTGTCTGTGGCTTTTTAATGGTAAAATAACATTGGCATATTAATGGGCAAGCTGTGGCATATTTAATGGACAAACAGTGGTATATTTTAATAGGCAAACTGACAGTGGCTTATTTTATTTGGCAAAGTGATGCTGTGGCATGTTCTGTGGGGCAATTCTATGGGACAAAGTGACACTGTAGTATGTTCTATGGGGCACTTGACACTATGAAATGCAAAATTGTGTGAGTGCAATATAAGTGGAAGCCAAGTGTTCTGGGTGCAATATAGGTGCATGACAAGTGCTGTGGGTACTATATGGTGCTGTGTTAAGTCTTTTAGGTGCAATGTGGGTGGGCAATTTTTCAATAACATTTTTATTACATATACCAATAGTTGAATGTTATATGAAAATAGTGCCATATAATATTAAAAAGTTTACATTTACACTTTTTTACAATGCGACTTTTGAAAAATTGGGTCGAGTGGGGCCCACTAGGGTCTTAAAGCGGCCCTGTTGGTGGTGTTCTATCAAATATCTCGAGCAAATTATACTGCACAGGCGCAGTAGAATTTGCTCATTGCGCACCACAGCACATGCGCACACAGTTACGGCTGTCAATCAGCCGTAACTTTGGCAGAAGTGCGCCTGCACGAGGGACACACACCACCTCACGCCCCCTCCGGATCAGCTGCGGTGACAGGTAAGTATAAGCGTATTACTGATTATTGTCATTTACTAGCGTAGCAATCAATTGGTAAAACTTATATCAGTGACATGCTAGGCTAGGAAGTGGAAGACACACACGGGGTAGAATTTGCTCAAGATATTTGTCAGAACAGTGGCCATATATAGGTGTGTTTATAAAACAATCTTTGATAAGTTAATTTCACTGCATGACGTGTCAGGTTGTTTTCCCATGACTTGCTTGGCACGAAGAGGTTGAGATAACCAAAAATAATTGAAATACACATAGGGCTATACAAAAGTATTGGACATTCATGGGCATTCACAGGAATTATTCTAGTATAGGGTAGGGGTGCATCCCCTGCTCAGAGGTACTTTTTTTACACTCCTCTCGATTGGCATAGCTTTTATGACTCATTAAGAATACCTACTGGTCCAAAGATCAAGTTTCTGTACCCCCTAGGGGGTGCATTCCATTACATAGAGTAACCTTAATTCGGGATGGGTTTTTTTGGGTAAATAATAATTTATTTTGGTACTAATTAGTTGATATAAACTTTTTGAGGTGATAATGTATCAATATCTATTGCTCTCACCTCAGACTTTAATTCCCAGAGTCACGATGTGCAGTGTGTGTGGTTTCAAGATTATGGTTTGAAAGAAACTTTTTTTTCTTTTTTCTTTTTTCTATTCATAATCTTTAAAAGTTTTGTATAACCTTGGAATATCCGAGCAGCAGTAATTTAATATCCATTCATAACAAAACAATTGGTAACACCAATTATCTGTAATGGGATGCTTTACTCGGGCTCCTAATTTGTCTTGTGCAGTAGAATAATAAGTGTGGAATTTAAAGCCTTGCTGCTGTAATTATTCTACCTTCACAAGTAAATTACACTTATACTGCACACAGGTATCATCAATATAACTGTTTTGTATAACTTGTCGTTTTCTAAATTAATTGTTTTTTTTGTCGTTTAAAAAAAACGTTATTCCCTTTAAGTAATAATAATACCGGTAGTCCTTCTTGCTTACATAATACAATAAGGCAATAATTATCACAGTATCCTTAAAGGAACAGTAGGACAACTAAAGTTTTTTTTTTGTTGTTTTCTTTTTAACCCTTGCTTCCTTTTAGGAAGCAAGATTTAAAGCAGTGTCCCCTTCTCCTATGTAAACCAGACCTGTATCTTTAGAGATACATACAAGTTTACTTTCGGCCCTGCCACGGAGCGCAAGCTTGGATTGGGGGGGTCTGCGTGGAGCATAATCTGCTGATCTCATGTAAAAATGAGTGTCCCTGCCCTAGCAGAGAGAGACAGTCTCTGAAAGCACCAGACTGCCGTATAGCATGGCAGCTGCCTGTCAGAGGATGAACTATCGCAAGTAAATGCCAGTGTATGGAAGTGGATAAAGATATTTCCTCCAGCACTAATAGATTTCCCAATGTTTCAAATAGTGTCATATTCTGTACTATAAAAGGTAACAAAAGTCACCTTAGGGTTGGATTCTAGACTTCTACCAACATTTCTGATCCACAAAGCTCAACGTCTATCCAGCCTGTCCACTATAGCTATATCTAGCTTTGATAATTTGTTTCATGGGATACCCCAGGCCAAGTGATTGCTGAACTCATCCGCATGTTGATGGTACAACTGAGAAGTAGAACAATTTCTGCACAGGCAAGTAAATTGGCCTTTGGGTATCCCAAAATGAAAGTGGGAGAGGTGTCCTGGAGGACCGTATTCCCCATAATGTCTCCTATACACCTCAGGTTCCGCATAGAAACCCCAGCCTAAGTGCCACCCAGCACTTAAGGATGTCTGTGCAATGCTTGCGAGGAGGATCCAGGTCCCCTGCAGGGGACTTGGCTCCTACTAGTCTTATAGTAAGACCTCTATTTGATTACCTCGAATATAAGACAAGGGATTTTTTCAGAGAACCTACTCTTATATTTGCGAAAATACGTTACTCGTCAAGATGTGGGACGATTCCCACCAACCTAAAAAGAGCAGCACAAAACCTAAATACACCACACGCCCATAGACAGGTATAACATTTGTCCTAGGGAGCTGAAAATCGCAGGCTGGATCCCATGCAGATAAAATAATACTGAACAATTATTACCCATAAATCAGAGCAGCACAGGAAATACATAACAGGCAAAGGTCTATGAAATGTCTTAATCTGATGGTGGACTCAATCAAACCATTATACGTCTCATTCTCTTTCATCATTTTCTAGGTTGTGGAAATGGAAAATATCTTCACATTAACAGTCAGACATTCAAAGTGGGCTGTGACTATTGTTCTCCATTGGCAGAGTCTGCACGAAATCATGGTTATGAAATAATGATGTGTGATGGACTTAACCTACCCTACCGTACTGGTTGTTTCGATGCTGTCCTTTCCATTGCAGGTAAATCATGCTTCTCCTTTGCAATATCACATTTCTGGACTTACTCTTATCCAGTTTAATTACTGAATGGTCTTACTTACCTTGTCAGTTGGCTTATATTTTACCCCAATCAGCCATAACATTATGACCACCTGCCTAATATTTTGCGGTCCCCTTTTGATGCCAAAACAGCCCTGACCCATCAAGGCATGGACTCCACTAGACCTCTGAAGGTGTGCCGTAGTATCTGGCTCCAAGACTTTAGCAGCAGATCCTTTAAGTCCTGTAAGTTGCTAGGTGAGGGCCTCCATGGATCAGACGTGTTTGTCCAGCACATCCCACAGATGCTCGATTGGACTGAGATCTGGGGAATTTGGAGGCTAATTCAACACTTTGTACTCGTTGTGTTCCTCAAACCATTCCAGAAACATTTTTGCTTTGTGGCAGGGCGTATTATCCTGCTTAAAGAGGCCAATGCCATTATGGAATATAATTTCCATGAAAGGGTGTACATGGTCTGTAATAATGCTTAGGTAGGTGGTACATATCACAGCAACATCCACATGAATGGCAGGACCCAAGGCATCCCATCACAACATCGCTCAAAGCATCACACTGCCTCTGCCGGCTTACCACCTGTCAGATCATAATGTTATGGTGATCAGTTTATATGTATGTAAAATAAGTATAATTAAAAAATATAATACATTTATATTTATTAAATACAATAACTTGTATAGGAGTCTCTACAATGGCAACACTGCAAGTTGAGACTTCAAAAACTGGGGATAACAACAGATATCGGCAAAGAAAAAAGAAGAGAATGTTTGAAGTCTCTGATAAACTAAAACGTAGCTTTTATTATATGTCCATAGGATAAAATAAACAAATAACAAGATGGTGTAGATATAAGTGAAAAAAGGTGTGAATATTAAAACAATTGAGAATAACCCGTTGTTAGTGTTATCAATAGTGAAAATAAATTGTAGCTTCACAATAAGTAACTGGGGTAAATTGGGCTGTCACAATTATCAATAGACACAATGTATTCAAATATAATTGGATGTGAACTGCTGAGAACTAGGTCCATACACACATTGCAGAAAGAAGTTGGCTAAATAGCTGTTGATTAATACAAAAAGTAACTATTGAAAAGAATTACTATATTGAATTGACACACTGTCTTGCTCTATATAAACATGTATCCATTTTTGTTTGTATCCAAATTTGCTACATAGAGTGGGGCAAAAAAGTATTTAGTCAGCCACCAATTGTGCAAGTTCTTCCACTTAAAAAGATGAGAGAGGCCTGTAATTTTCATCATAGGTATACTTCAACTATGAGAGACAGAATGGGGGGAAAGAATCCAGGAACTCACATTGTAGGACTTTTAATGAATTAATTGGTAAATTACTCGGTGAAATAAGTATTTGGTCACCTACAAACAAGCAAGATTTCTGGCTCTCACAGACCTGTAACTTCTTCTTTAAGAGGCTCCTCTGTCCTCCACTCGTTACCTGTATTAATGGCACCTGTTTGATCTTGTTATCAGTATAAAAGACACCTGTCCACAACCTCAAACAGTCACACTCCAAACTCCACTATGGCCAAGACCAAAGAGCTGTTGAAGGACACCAGAAACAAAATTGTAGACCTGCACCAGGCTGGGAAGACTGAATATGCAATAGGAAAGCAGCTTGGTGTGAAGAAATCAACTGTGGGAGCAATCATTAGAAAATGGAAGACATACAAGACCACTGATAATCTCCCTCGATCTGGAGCTCCACGCAAGATCTCACCCCGTGGGGTCAAAATGATCTCAAGAACGGTGAGCAAAAATCCCAGAACCACACGGGGGGACATAGTGAATGACCTGCAGAGAGCTGGGACCAAAGTAACAAAGGCTACCATCAGTAACACACTACGCTGCCAGGGACTCAAATCCTGCAGTGCCAGACGTGTCCCCCTGCTTAAGCCAGTACATGTCCGGGCCCGTCTGAATTTTGCTAGAGAGCATCTGGATGATCCAGAAGAGGGAGAATGTCATATGGTCAGATGAAACCAAAGTAGAACTTTTTGGTAAAAACTCAACTCGTTGTGTTTGGAGGAGAAAGAATGCTGAGTTGCATCCAAAGAACACCATACCTGCTGTTAAGCATGGGGGTGGAAACATCATGTTTTGGGGCTGTTTTTCTGCAAAGAGACCAGGACGACTGATCCGTGTAAAGGAAAGAATGATTGGGACCATGTATCGTGAGATTTTGAGTGAAAACCTCCTTCCATCAGCAAGGGCATTGAAGATGAAACGTGGCTGGGTCTTTCAGCATGACAATGATCCCAAACACACCGCCCGGGAGTGGCTTCGTAAGAAGTATTTCAAGGTCCTGCAGTGGCCTAGCCAGTCTCCAGATCTCAACCCTATAGAAAATCTTTGGAACATCACTGCTCTAGAGGAGATCTGTATGGTGGAATAGGCCAAAATACCAGCAACAGTGTGTGAAAACCTTGTGAAAACTTACAGAAAAGGTTTGACCTCTGTCATTGCCAACAAAGGGTATATAACAAAGTATTGAGATGAACTTTTGTTATTGACCAAATACTTATTTTCTGCCATAATTTTCAAATAAATTCTTTAAAAATCAGACAATGCGATTTTCTGGATTTTTTTTCTCATTTTGTCTCTCATAGTTGAAGTATACCTATGATGACAATTACAGGCCTTCTCATCTTAAGTGGGAGATCTTGCACAATTGGTGGCTGACTAAATACTTTTTTGCCCCACTGTAGAAGCCGCTGAACCAACACCAAATCCCTTTTTGTTGAAGATGCAGTGTTGCATAGCCACACCTATTTGGCGTTTATATCAATTCAATACCTGTTGAGAAGTTGTATTAGAGAAATTATACTTGTATATACGTGTGGCTTCCCACCATTAGTATGTAGTGGAGGTAATGTATAAGACTAGTATGCCAGGGAAGTTATATAAATCATAGATTAGTACATTGATAGATATTAATGTTCAAGTTCTACAGATAACATGCACTTGCAATAATGCTATAAAGTTGGAAGGAGCATTAATACAGTAATAACTGTAATTGTATCAATACAGCAGTGAAGCCACTGTTGGGGTATAGAGGAATATGTCTTATAGTTGACATGAATAGTAAAAACCTCCAATGAATGTTGTTCCCCCTCCCCCCTTTTGACTTGACAAGGCAGTTTGTTTAAAAAGAGGAAACCCTATATCTAGCCAGCTCCACATACGCTGGAAAACCAAACAGGCAGGGATGGCAATTTTGGTCCGCTAATATAGCGGTAAAAAAAGTAGCAAAACAGCAGAAATTGGTATGCAGTGGTGGATGGGCCCTCATCTGACGCTCGTTTCGCCACAACAGTGGCTTCGTCAGGGGGAATTTATTTTCACTATTGATAAAACTAACAATGGGGTTATTCTCAGTTGTTTTTCTTATTCACACCTTTTTTCACTTATATCTGCACTTATACACACTCTTCTTTTGTCTTTGCCAATATATAACGTACAAAAACACATTATACAATATACCATTTTTCATATTGTATACTAATTTACACACACACAATTTTTTTTTCAGTGTACCTATTTACATGTATTATATACAATATATAATTTGCAAGGACACACGCATTATACAATATATATATATATATATATATATATATATATATATTTTGCATACTATATACATATTTATATGTGTATGTGTGTATGTGTATATATATATATATATAATATATATACATATATATATATATATATATATATATATATATATATATATATATATATATATTGTATAGCTACATAAGAAGACACATGTACACTTTATATAATTGAGCTCCAGGCACACGGTACTTGTACGAAGGAGCCTAAAGCTTAATCTGGTAGGTACATTGAGTGATTCCACCATTTGTGGCCCCACCCCTTAGTGTCATGCAGACTAGGAATTAAAATGTAAGTTTTTCCTTTCAAGTTTTATTAATTACATGCCACTTAATTTTATGGCTCTCGCTTTTTTTTATTTATTTTTTTACTTAAAAAATGTAAAAAAATACCGCCCATGCTATTGCCTCCATAGACTTGACATTGGCCTCAATTGGTCTTTTTTACGGGTCTGCCGGTAAAATATTGGCTGGCTGGCAACACTAGTACTGTATAGTGGAAATAGGATTGTTATGATCCTCCATATTAAATAAACTCGAGTACAACACTTTATGACTGCTGTAAACAGGACCTGTGGAACCAGGAAAGGTTAAAGCATCTTAACATGTTTAGCTTGGAGGAAAGACGTAACAGGGGGGATATGATAGAAACATTTAAATACATAAAGGGAATCAACACAGTAAAGGAAGAGAGTATATTTAAAAGATGAACTACCACAACTAGAGGACATAGTCTTAAATTAGAGGGGCAACGATTTAAAAGTAATATCAGGAAGTATAACTTTACTGAGAGGGTAGTGGATGTATGGAATAGCCTTCCAGCGGAAGTGGTAGAGGTAAACACATTGAAGGAGTTTAAGCATGCATGGGATAGACACAAGGCTATCCTAAATATAAGATAGGGAACTAATAAAAGTATTTAGAAGATTGGGCAGACTAGATGGGCCGAATGGTTCTTATCTGCCAACACATTCTATGTTTCCATGTAATATTGGAAGGCAATATAATTTATTTTTGTATATTAAAATGGTAAGAGTGTTTTGTTTTCCCCTCACACAGTGATCCACCACTTCTCAACTAAGGAACGCCGTATTCGAGCCATTCAGGAGATTTCTCGGATTTTGAAAGTTGGTGGGAAAGTTATGATCTACGTGTGGGCTATGGAGCAGAAGAGAAGAAAATTTGAGAAGCAAGACATTCTTGTTCCGTGGCATCTGGAACCACGTTCATCAAACGAACTAAAAAAATCCACAAAACCAGATGATAGGAACATTCCTTTCCATGAACCAAACAGTACAAACGGTGGCACCCTCAATACACACAACCAGACAAAACATTGTGCTGGAGAAAGAGCAACATCTGATAAAGCTGTGGGAAATCTTGTTCGATATAGAATATTATCACAGTCCCTTGATTCAGGTTTAGATGCCAACAGTAAGTGTGAAAGTGACATTGAAAACTACCAAGGGTTATTAAGAACATTTTATGATTACTGCAATCAGATTAGCAGGTCTAAAACTGGGCAAACATTTGATCTGTCCAAACCTAGTCTTTTTTTAAGGCAGCTTAGTGAATTGTTCCCAAGCTCCATCAAGAATTCAAATTGCACTGCTTTTAGAGGGACCGATCCACTCCCACTGTTGGATGGAAGTATTACAGGGCAGCTCAACATAACGGATGTAATCAAGGGCTATAGTCGCACTCCTCTACCAGATCTAGGCTCCACTGAGCACAGTAATAAACTCCCGAAACCAAACCTTTCCACAAGGCAAAAAGCACCTGAGAAAATCCGGTCCAGAACCATAAATGAATGTGAAATGGTTGTAAATAGAGATCTGGATGCAGAAAGTAAGGATAATAAATGCTTTAGGTATTATCATATTTTTAAAAAGGGAGAATTAGCAGAGCTTATAGAAAGCTCTATTCCTGAGCTCCGTGTAGTGCAGTCTTTCTTTGACCACTCAAACTGGGGCATTGTTGCTGAAAAAGTAGGAATTTAGAGAATTTAAATTGCTTTTCGTTTTATAAGATTTTGTTTTCATTTTTTAAAACTAGTTTTAAACATGAATGGTGCTTTTTTTTTTTTTTTTTATAACATTGTTAAATTATTTTACTGTCACAGGAACATAGCTGTTTTAAATATGCATTTTATATATTTAATAAATCTAAAGAAATGTTTGTTTTTCCAAAAAAAAAAGCTTTTCATGTGATCCAAGTCATTAGTAGTCTAATACGGCACCTTTCATTACATTAAGTTATATAGCACCAACAATGTATGTAGTACAGAGTATAGAAGGGAACTATCTCTACCTCATGTACCAGTCTGTACTAGTTTGTCTAAATTAGTATGTAGTTCCTTTCTTTGCTCTGTACCTAGCGCTTCGAGAATTGGTGGCGCTGTACAAATAAATGTTAATGTAATGTAATATACAAAGTTAGATGAACAGAGACCACCTGATACATGAAGTAGAAAAGCCCTTCTCCCAAGCGTACAATCTAGTGGGGGTGGGGGACAAGAGAAACATAAAATGAGTGAAGAGGTCACAAAGGGGTGATGATAGTAACAGTAATTAGGCTAGGGGGCAGCTTGGTTAAAGTCACTCAGGCACAAATGGGAAAAGGTGACAAGGTGAGGAGTGTTAGTTCACTTGAACGTAGCAGTCGTGCAGTGTAGTATCAGCTAATGAAGGAGTGAAGTGATTTGTAGGTTAGTTACAATTAAAAATTTATCCTAGAGTAGACAGGAAGCTGGTGGAGAGCGGAACAGCTGACGTGGAGCAGTGAGAAAGAGGAGCCTGGCAGTCGAATTTGAAATAGATTGCATAACAGAGATCAAATATACACACAATACTCCTGCTTTTTGATTGCCAAAGTACTGAAAAGTCAAATGTAGAAATCTGGGGAACTTTTAGGCTTGCTGGATTATTATAATAGTTACTGGACATGACATACTAATACTCAAGCATATTTTGGGTATGGTTATTTTGTAGGGGTATTGCATTTATAGTTGCTTGAAACAAAGAATCTATAAAAAAAATAAAAAATAACTGTCTAACAGTCTAGGCCAGGGGTGGCAAACTCAAATTCATCGGGGGCCGCATCAGCAGTATGGTTACCCTCAAAGGGCCGGTTGTATAGGATTATGCATCTACTCTTTATTATCATGAATAATTGCCTCTGCATTCAGTTGCTACTGGTTTTAATAATAATTTAAGTAATAACTAGCCTTGAAAACAGAAGCCTAGGAAGAATAATAGCAAGCATGGGTCAGGACTGCACTAAGTACACAGTGCATGGGTCAGGACTGCGCTCAGTACACAGTGCATGGGTCAGGACTGCGCTAAGTACACAGTGCATGGGTCAGGACTGCACTAAGTACACAGTGCATGGGTCAGGACTGCGCTAAGTACACAGTGCATGGGTCAGGATTGCGCTACGTATACAGTGCAGCGGTCAGGATTGCGCTAAGTACACAGTGCATGGGTCAGGATTGCGCTACGTATACAGTGCATGGGTGAGTAATAGTGTGCCAGTCAGAGCCCAGTAATAGTGTGCCAGTCAGTGCCCAGTAATAGTGTGCCACTCAGTGCCCAGGAATATTGTAACAGTCAGAGCCCAGTAATATAGTGCCAGTCAGAGCCTAGTAATATAGTGCCAGCCAGAGCCCAGTAATATAGTGCCAGCCAGATGCCCACTAATATAGTGCCAGCCAGATTCCCAGCAATATTATGCCATTCAGATGCCCAGGAATATTATGCCAGTCAAATGCCCAGGAATATTATGCCAGTCAGAGCCCAGGAATAGTGTGCCAGTCAAATGCCCAGGAATATTATGCCATTCAGATGCCCAGGAATATTATGGCAGTCATAGCCCAGGAATATTATGCCAGTCAGATGCCCAGGAATATTGTGCCATTCAGAAGCCCAGGAATATTGTGCCATTCAGATGCCCAGGAATATTGTGCCATTCAGATGCCCAGGAATATTGTGCCAGTCAGATGCCCAGGAATATTATGCCAGTCAGATGCCCAGGAATATTATGCCAGTCAGATTCCCAGGAATATTATGCCATTCAGATGCCCAGGAATATGGTGCCAGTCAGATTCCCAGGAATATTGTGCCATTCAGATGCCCAGGAATATTGTGCCAGTCAGATGCCCAGGAATATTATGCCATTCAGATGCCCAGGAATATTATGCCAGTCAGATTCCCAGGAATATTATGCCATTCAGATGCCCAGGAATATTATGCCATCAGATTCCCAGGAATATTATGCCATTCAGATGCCCAGGAATATTATGCCAGTCAGAGCCCAGGAATATTATGCCAGTCAGATGCCCAGGAATATTGTGCCAGTCAGATTCCCAGGAATATTGTGCCATTCAGATGCTCAGGAATATTATGCCAGTCAGATGCCCAGGAATTGCTCATTAAACCTCCCTCCTCCCCCCTTCCCCAGACCCCAGTACTTACCTCCATGCTGCTGTTCAGGTCCGTAGCTGAGAGGGAAGCGTTGTGAGCTCCCCTCAGGCCGTGCGCATTCAATAAAGTGTGTTGAAAAAAAAAAGTTTCAACACACTTTATTGAATGCGCACGGCCTGAGGGGAGCGCACAGCGCTTCCCTCTCAGCCACGGACCTGAACAGCGGCATGGAGGTAAGTAAACGGGCCTGGGGGAGTGGGCGATTTTCCCGCCCCCCCCATTGGGGCGCCCTAAGGCAGCCGCCTATGCTGCCTTACGGTAGCGCCGGCCCTGGCTGTGCGGGCCTTGTGTTTGCCACCCCTGGTCTAGGCAAACCCATCAGAACATCCTGCTCTAAAATCATTGGAACAAATATTACAGCAGGGATGTTTACTTCAGTCTGTGGGACGGGGGCTTGACAAATAAATGCAGATTAAATAGTTTTTGCCATATTTAACTTGAAAATGTACCTTGTGCAGGCTTCCTCCTGGGGATTGAACCTCCCACATCAGTAGCTCATGCATCACATCACTAATCTGCCCCCACGACCACCATTTCCAAAAACAATGTCTACTTTCCAAATTAAGTTTTTGGGCATATTTTGTACAAGTGAACCCAGTTTATCTGCATGGATATTCTTGCAAGTAAACAAGAGCAGGAATAAATTAACTTTTTAGCCATGCCTGTACATTGGGGCTCCCAATGCAATGTATTTTTGCCAAGATTCGTGGGGTTTTTTCAGATTTCCTCGATGCCTCATGAGGGAAGACTATCCTGGAACGCGCCCCCAAAAACTGCCACCGGAACCACCCATGGGCGGCCTAAAATAACTGGCCAGTGACAAGTGTCACAGACCTGTCAATCACACCCCCTCACCCTATGAAAATCGGGTGAGAGCATGGGTGTAGGAACCCCCAAAAATCTGGGGGGGACAGCATTTTTGCTCGCCGGGTATAGCAGCAGTAAAAATAAAGCTTGTCACAGTGTATATTATATCACCAAGTTCCCACCAACATTACCAGGATCCTTGGTATACAACAGATACATTCACAGCACAACATCTGCATCAGGCAGGTGCATTTTATCACTGTTACATGAAATATAGTCAGCGAGCTGTGTGTACACCATAAAACATACATCAGTATGAACCTACCACTTCTGCTGGAATGCCATTCCATGTATCCACTACCCTCTCAGTAAGGTAATACTTTCATTAGTCCCTGGCCTTATCTTATATCTAGGATAGCCTTATACCTATCCCATGCATGCTTAAACAACTTCACTGTATTAACCTCTACCACTTCTACTGAAAGACTATTCCATGCATCCACTACCCTCTCAGCAAACAAACATTACATTTCTGACCAGAAAATAAACTGTAAAATATTAAATATTTCCAGCATTTCCAAAAGCTTAAGGTGGACCCCAAATATATGTATATAACTAGCAGGGGCGTTGCTAGGTCTCCAAAAGACCTGGGGCTGGAGCCCATGGCAGATTTGACTGAAATTAGACCTGGTGTCCGGGTACTGTTGTTCCCAAATGGTGCCCTCGCTGCTGGGATCATTTTTTCCCCTTTTGTTTTATCCAGTGGAGCACAAGGGGGAAGTGTGTGCACCGACAGCTTCCTGTGTGTCTCTATGTTACTAACTGTATGTGTGTGTCTGTATGTTACTGACTGTATGTGTGTGTATCTGTCTGTACAACGTAATATTTAGAATACGTTTATAACCTAAATAAACCAAAATAAGATATATAGTATTAAAAAAAATTAAAACTGTTACTGACTGGGTGAATGGATGGATGTGACTGTGTATGTTACTGCATGCGATTGTGTGTATGACTGCAAGTGATAGTGTGTGTGTGTGTATGTATGTTTGTGTGATTGTGTGTATGACTGCAAGTGTGTGTGTGTGTATGTTTGTGTGTATGACTGCATGTGATTGTGTATGTGTATGTTTGTGTGACTGTGTGTATGACTGCATGTTATTGTGTATGTTTGTGTGATTGTGTGTATGACTGCATTTGATTGTGTGTGTATGTTTGTGTGATTGTGTGTATGACTTCATGTGATTGTGTGTGTATGTTTGTGTGTATGACTGCATGTGATTGTGTGTGTGTGATTGTGCGTATGACTGCACGTGATTGTGTGTGTGTGTGTGTGTGTGTGTGTGTGTGTGTGAATGTGTGTATGACTGCATTTTATTGTGTGTATGACTGAATGTGATTGTGTGTGTGTGTGGATGTGTGTATGACTGCATGTTATTTGTGTGTGTGTGTGTGTGTGTATGTTTGTGTGATTGTGTGTATGACTGCATGTGATTGTGTCTGTATGTTTGTGTGATTGTGTGTATGACTTCATGTGATTGTGTGTGTATGTTTGTGTGTATGATTGTGTGTATGACTGCATGTGATTGTGTGTGTGTGATTGTGTGTATGACTGCATTTGATTGTGTGTGTATGTTTGTGTGATTGTGTGTATGACTTCATGTGATTGTGTGTGTGTGATTGTGTGTATGACTACATGTGATTGTGTGTGTGTATGTTTGTGTGATTGTGTGTGTGTATGTTTGTGTGATTGTGTGTGTGTATGTTTGTGTGATTGTGTGTCTGACTGCATGTGATTGTGTGTGTGTGTGTGATTGTGTGTATGACTGCATGTGATTCTGTGTGTATATGTTTGTGTGATTGTGTGTGTGTATGTTTGTGTATGTTTGGGTGATTGTGTGTGTGTATGTTTGTGTGATTGTGTGTATGTGCCATTGTCTGGCTCCTATATTTTTTGTTTTTCTGGCTCCTAAAATTTATTTGTCAAGCCCTGGTATATATATAATATTAACAAATAAATGCATATGTATACATGATTTATATGATAATGACACTGAGCAATAGGTATATATAAAAGGTATAATATAAGAAATGAGCAATAAAACATACATTATGTATATGATACCAATGAACAGTAACTTTATATGCAAGACTTTATATTGAACTAAATATCAAAATTATTGGGGGTATGTAATAAGGGTTCAGCAGTTTCTATTTATGCCACTGACAGCTCTGAATGTTCCCAAGAGTTCAGTAACATTAGTACTATATTACATAGGCCTCTTCTAATTCTACTCTGAGATAAGTGGGTTGTAACTTTTTATTTGCCAAAATGCTTTAACATTGGATATCATGCCAATGATCAGTAAATGCATAATCTTTGTATATCATGCCAATGAGAAGACATACATCCACAGTGTCTCACACAGACACACACACAGTGGTCTATTCACTGAAAGGCAAGTTGTTGGTGAGTTGATGAATATTTGATGCAGAGTCAATTCTGGGGATCTATAGATATACATGGATATATCTATATGTTTATATCTAATAAAAAGGTTATTGAAAAATGTATTTCTTGTTTTTACGTTCTTCCTCTGCACCCACAATGCACCCACAATTTACCCCAGCACCCAGCTCACACTCCAATGTAATTCAGTCCGCCAATAAAGCTCACACTCTAATGTAAATCAGTCCACCAATAAAGCTCACACTCTAATGTAAATCAGTCCACCAATAAAGCTCACACTCTAATGTAAATCAGTCCACCAATAAAGCTCACACTAATTCAGTCCACCAATAAAGCACACACTCTAATGTAAATCAGTCCGACAATAAAGCGCACACTCTAATGTAATTCACTCTGCCGATAAAGCTCACACTCTAATTTAATTCAGTCCGCCGATAAAGCTCACACTGTAATGTAATTCACTCTGCCAGTAAAGCTCACACTCTAATGTAATTCAGCCTGCCAATAAAGCTCACACTCTAATGTAATTCATTTTGCCAATTAGAGTGTGAGCTTTATTGGCAAAATGAACTACATTAGAGTGTGAGCTTTATCGGCGGACTGATTTACATTAGAGTGTGAGCTTTATCGGCGGACTGATTTACATTAGAGTGTGAGCTTTATCGGCGGACTGATTTACATTAGAGTGTGAGCTTTATGGGCAGACTGATTTACATTAGAGTGTGAGCTTTATTGGCGGACTGAATTACATCAGAGTGTGAGCTTTATTGGAAAATGAATTACATTAGAGTGTGAGCTTTATTGGCAGGCTTAATTACATTAGAGTGTGGGCTTTATTGGCGGGTTTACATTAGAGTGTGAGTTTTATCGGTGGACTGAATTACATTATAGTGTGAGCTTTATTGGAAGACTTATTTACATTAGAGTGTGAGCTTTATCGGCTGGCTGATACAAAGGCTTTTGTGCTTACAAAGGCACAGACCATCATTACTTATTAATTACATTATTTTGCCCATTCATTTGTCAGTTTTATTTTGCCCACATTCATGTGCCAGTGTTTTTTTTTTGCCCAAATTCATTTGTCAGGGTTTTTTTTTGCCCACATTCATTTGCCAGGGTTTTGGTTTTTTTTGCCCACATTCATTTGCCAGGGGTTTTTTTTTTGCCCACATTCATTTGCCAGGGTTTTTTTTTTTTTGCCCACATTCATTTGCCAGGGTTTTTTTTTTTGCCCACATTCATTTACCAGGGGTTTGTTTTTTTTGCCCACATTCATTTGCCAGGGTTTTTTTTTTTTTTTTTGCCCACATTCATTTGCCAGGGTTTTTTTTTTTTGCCCACATTCATTTACCAGGTTTTTTGTTTTTTTTTGCCCACATTCATTTGCCAGGTTTTTTGTTGCCCACATTCATTTGGGCAGTAATATTGTGCCAGCCAGATGCCCAGTAATATTGTGCCAGCCAGATGCCCAGTAATATAGTGCCAGCCAGAGCCCAGTAATATAGTGCCAGCCAGATGCCTGTAATATTATGCCAGTCAGAGCCCAGTAATATAGTGCCAGCCAGATGCCTGTAATATTATGCCAGTCAGAGCCCAGTAATATAGTGCCAGCCAGATGCCTGTAATATGCCAGCCAGATGCCCAGTAATATAGTGCCAGCCAGATGCCTGTAATATTGTGCAAGCCAGATGCCTGTAATATTGTGCCAGTCAGAGCCCAGTAATATAGTGCCAGCCAGATGCCTGTAATATTATGCCAGCCAGATGCCCAGTAATATAGTGCCAGCCAGAGCCCAGTAATATTATGCCAGCCAGAGCCCAGTAATATTATGCCAGCCAGATGCCCAGTAATATAGTGCCAGCCAGATGCCCAGTAATATAGTGCCAGCAGATGCCTGTAATATTGTGCCAGTCAGATGCCCAGTAATATAGTGCCAGCCAGAGCCCAGTAATATAGTGCCAGCCAGATGCCCAGTAATATTATGCCAGCCAGATGCCTGTAATATTATGCCAGTCAGAGCCCAGTAATATAGTGCCAGCCAGATGCCCAGTAATATAGTGCCAGCCAGAGCCCAGTAATATTATGCCAGTCAGATGCCAGTAATATTGTGCCAGTCAGAGCCCAGTAATATAGTGCCAGCCAGATGCCCAGTAATATTATGCCAGTCAGATGCCTGTAATATTGTGCCAGTCAGCCCCCCCCCTCCCTCCCTAGTACTTACACATCACTGCTCCGTGTCCCCCGCCGGATGTCTCCTCCGTGCAGTCAAGGAATATTGTGATATGTAATGGGGCATTTCACAATCCATTGCGATCAGGAACACCGATTGTCAAAATCTTCCCTCTCTCTCAGTGACACGTTTTTATCTTGAGAGGAGAGAAATATACTGTACCAGAGAAAAATGTAATAAAAAAAAACCTTAACTTTTTTATTTTTTTTACTTATTAAAGTTTATACACAAAGGGTTAAAAATGGTTGCATAAGAAAATGCTCTGTGTCCTTAAAAAAAACTATTATATGTGGGGTTTCATTTAAAAAGCATGCTTGCACTTGAATTTTAACGCACACCTAGCTAAAGCTATTGTCCAGAACAGACATCAAATCAAAGAAAACCATTGTCCTAAAGGGGTTAAGACCTTTCCTGCATGTATTTGTATGCAAAACACATTCTGTACACTATACAGGTTAAACACTACCAGATTTAGCAGTTGGATTAATTCCTTGAGTGTCTAATTTCAGTCTCTTGTGCTGGGCTGTAATCTACTATATGTATACCTGTTACACGAAGAAAAAAAGCTGGATGGTAAGTGGCAACGGTGTGAGTTAATATTTTCTGGCTTATTTTAGCAGGTTAAACAGCTGAGTGGTAAGTGATGTGTGCAGAAAGAGTTAAGCCTGTCAATTTTAGAACAGATTAACTTTTCATCCATACTGTCTCCCACGTAAATACACTGTGGATAATGGGATATTTAAGACCATATTCAACAACTGTCAACTTGTCACAGTGGAACTTGTCAATCACTGTTTTTTGCTAGAAAGCATTAGGGAGTGTTGAATAAGGCCAAGCACATGTCTTGCATACCAAATATAGTTACATTTTTCAAGACTCAAACGAGATTTGCTGGTGTCTGCAGATTAGGAAAGAACACATACATCAATTGTTACTAATGAGGCAGGTGACATAGTCCTATTTAGCTTTCAATTAGCATTTTGATAGTGTGATCAATAAAAAAAAAAAAAGAGGAGAATAAAAGTATGATCGTGTATCACAGTAGCAAATAAGCACATGATTGGTATTCAGTAAACTGTGAATGGACAAGGGAGCAGGAAACTTCAAGGGTTTTCAGTAGTTTGATGATTTCACTGTTTAGTGAATAGAGCAGTGTGGTTCTAAAATCTAACTGCTTTCAGCCAGTGCAGTTACTGCCAAGTTGTGGAGGCCATTAACCCCTTAGTGACATGACTTTTTTGGCTTGTCCGACGCTTGGTGACATGGGCTGTTTTAACATTTCTGAGCAGTTTGTGTTTTGCTGTAATTTATTTCTGTCTCATTTAGGGTACCCGCACAAACTATATATCGTTTTTATCGTCATAAGAAGGGCTTTCTTTTGATACCATTATTTTGATAATAGCATATAATTTGATGTAAAAAAAATAATAAAATATGGCAAAAAAATTGAAAATTTTTTTTTTTTATGACTTTTATTTGAAAAATCGTATACTCATGTACAAGAGACAACAAAAAAACACTGCTAAAAAGTTTCTAATATATGTCCTGAGTTCAGAAATAGCCCATGTTTTTATGTTTTTGTGCTTTTTTATTCATGTTACAGGGCCAGAACTATAAGTGGTGCAAAGCTATTTTAAAATCCTTTCTTTCAAAATTAGCGATAGTGACATTGTAACACTGATTTCGGTACTAAATCCATGAATGACCCCTAACATGTACATATTTTTGAAAACTAGAACACTCAGGGCATTTAACTTGGGGTATTTTGACACATTTCATGTAGCCATTTTACCACCAATCTATGCCAAAGTTTGCAGCAAAAAATCTTTTTTTTTAATTTTTCACATATATTGCAATTTAGGTAAACATTACCTTAAAATGTGAAGGGGTATTTCCAAATAACACCTCAATATGTGTTCAGCAACATCTCCTGAGTACAGGGATACCACCCATGCATAGGTTTGTTGGTTTGTTTTGGGGCTAAAAGGCCACATTTAGGGGGTGCGCCTTTTGGTTTTCCAACTTGGAATTCTGACATGCAGAAAACTTGTGCCCATGTCCCATTTGGGACATTTTTGAAGCCAGAAAGTGTATTCTACCCCACAAAACCATATATTTTTTTAAACTAGACACCCTAGGGTATTTCAAATGGTAGTATTTTAACACTTTCCATGCACTAATTATACTACCAGCCTATGTCAATGTTTTGGGTAGTAATTTTTTTTCACATACATTGAACTTTGGGCATGAATTCACTGATCCTGTTATATGTCAGTGCCAAACAACACCTCAATATGTGTTCAGCAACATCTCCTGAGTACAGGGATACCACCCATGTATAGGTTGGTTAGGTTATTTGGGGGTTAAAAGGCCACATTTGAGAGGTGCGCTTTTTGGTTTTCCAACTTGGAATTCTGACGTGCAGAAAACCTGCGCCCATGTCCCATTTGGGACATTTTTGAAGCCAAAAAGTGTATTCTATCCCACAAAACCATATATTTTTGAAAACTAGACACCCTAGGGTATTTCAAATGGTAGTATTTTAACACTTTCCATGCACTAATTATACTACCAGCCTATGTCAATGTTATGGATAGTAATTTTTTTTCACATACATAGTACTTTGGGCATGAATTCACAGATCCTGTTATATGTCAGTGCCAAACAACACCTCAATATGTGTTCAGCAACATCTCCTGAGTACAGGGATACCACCCATGTATAGGTTGGTTAGGTTATTTGGGGGTTAAAAGGCCACATTTGAGAGGTGCGCTTTTTGGTTTTCCAACTTGGAATTCTGACGTGCAGAAAACCTGCGCCCATGTCCCATTTGGGACATTTTTGAAGCCAAAAAGTGTATTCTACCCCACAAAACCATATATTTTTGAAAACTAGACACCCTAGGGTATTTCAAATGGTAGTATTTTAACACTTTTCATGCACTAATTCTACCACCAGCCTATGTCAATGTTATGGATAGTAATTTGTTTTTCACATTCATTGTACATCGGGCATGAATTCACAGATCCTATTATGTGTCAGTGCCAAACAACACCTTAATATGTGTTTAGCAACATCTCCTGAGTACAGGGATACCACCCATGTGTAGGTTAGTTAGATTATTTGGGGGCTAAAAGGCCACGTTTAGGGGGGGGTGCATTTCCAACTTGGAATTTTGACATGTAGTCAGCCTGCGCCCATGTTCCATTTGGGACACTTTTGAAGCCTGTCAAAGTATTTTACCCCATAAAACCATATATTTTGGAAAACTAGACATCCTAGGGTATTTAAAATTGTGGTATTTTAACACTTTCCAAGTGCTAATTCTACCACCAACCTATGTCAAAGGGATGGGATGGCATTTTTTCCCCACACACATTGTAGTTCAGGCAGGAATTTTCAGATTCTGGTATTTGCCACTGCCAACCAACACCTCAATATGTGTTCAGCAACATCTCCTGAGTACAGGGATACCCCCCATGCATAGGTTTGTTGGTTTGTATTGGGTCTAAAATTCCACATTTAGGGGGTGCGCAATTCCAACCTGGAATTTTGACATGTAGTCAGCCTGCGCCCATGTTCCATTTGGAACATTTTTGAAGCCGTCCAATGAATTTTACCCCATCAAACCATATATTTTTGGAAAATAGACATCCTAAGGTATTTCAAATGGTGGTATTTTAATACTGTATAGGTACTAATTCTACCACCAGCCTTTGTAAAAGTTTGTGGTAGTACTTTTTTGGGAGTTTTTTTCCCCACATGCATTGTACTTCAGGCATGAATTCACAGATTCTGGTATATGTCACTGCCAAACAACAACCCAATATGTGTTCAGCAACATCTCCCGAGTACAGGGATAGCACCCATGCATAGGTTTGTTGGTTTGTTTTTGGCTAGAAGGCAACATTTGTGAGATGCGCATCTCAAAATTCCAACTTGGAATTTTGACATGTAGTCAACCTGCGTCCGTGTCCTTTATGGGATATATCTTTGAAGCCAGCCAATGTAATTTACCCCCACCAAACCATATATTTTTTTATCGGTAGACCCCCATCACTACTTGTGGCAAGGGCTCAGCAGCCACCGATACATCGCTAGATGATGTATCAGAAAGCTGAATAGGGTCAAAATCGAACCCTGAGTCCGCGGCCTCAGAATCAGTGCGTAAGCAGTGATCTCGAGCAAAGAAGGGGTTAATAGCTCTTAGAAGAGCCTATCTAGTACTGTAATACATTACAGTACAAAGAAATTAATCCATAAAACAGTGCAGACAGCAAAACATACTGTTGCTGTGCAGGATTACTGCTTACACAGTGATGAATGGCAGGGAAGGGGTTAATACACAGTGAAAGACTTTCATAAAACCTGCTAATTTTATAAAATGTTATTTTATATCACTAATACTGATCTGTCTCTTTCCGTCACAAAAATGTAAGTGAGGAGAGGGAGGCAGATCAATATTTGTGAATATTGATCCGATTAATTTTGATCTGACCAGGGCGAATGGTGAGCTTAATTGAGAAATCACCAAACCGCCTTTGCCACTAATTCGCTGTTACTGATCGCTATGCGCTCAGGCAGCTTAAAAAAAAAAAACTCAAATATTTTTACTTTACATGTAATCCCCTAGCGGGTATGTGTAAAAAAAAAAAAAAAATATGCAGACAGATAAAAATTGCTTTGGCGTCAATATCATTGCGTAAGCAGTGATCGACGGCAAATAAGGGGTTAATAACTCTTAGAATAGCCTTTTTAGTACTGTAATAAATTACAGTACAAAAAAATTAACCCCTAAAAAATGCACAAACAGCAAAAATAAATGCGCTGATGTGCACGATCACTGCTTATGCAAGATCAGTGGCAGGGAAGGGGTTAAACGCAGGGAATTGCTTTAATAAATTTTTTTTTATTGTTTTATTATTTGTGTGTTGTGTATTTATTGTTTTTTTTAACTTTTACTTACTTTTATAACTTTGATCTGTCTCTCTCCCTCACTAAAAAAAATGTGAGGAGAGGGAGACAGATCATAACTGGTCAGATCAATATAGGGTTAATATTGATCTGACCAGTCAGTGGGGATGTTCAGGAGAGCATCCCCACTGCCTGTCAGTGTGCCTGGCAGTCACTGATTGCCTCTGTGAAGAGGCAATCGTGTGACAGCCAGAGAGCACAGGAAGCAGGTACTTCCTGCCTCCTGTGCTCTTGCCCTTAGAAGGGCAGCGCCATCTTGGTCACTTAGTGACCAAGATCGTGCATTTTTTTTTTGTGTTTCTGATTGCCTCGACTTGCGAGGCAATCAGGAACACTTTCTGAGCATAGGAAGCGAAAAATTCGCTTCCTATGCTCATTTTTTAAATGCCCGCGTTTTAAAGGCACTGTGCCTTTAAAACCGGCATTTCGATCGCTCTCCGGAGCGATCGAAATGCCGACGGGCATTTTTTTTAGCATTGTACGATGCTTCCACACGGAAGCATCGTTACAATGCCCTTAGAGCACTGAAAGCGGAAAAACTCCGCTTTCAGTGCTCGTTTTGACACAGGACGGACTAGGTCCGTCCTGTGTCACTAACGCCTCGGCACACAGGACGGACCTAGTCCGTCCTGTGTCGCCAAGGGGTTAATTAACCGTAGACAAACTCATCATCATGGCTGTATAGGACAGCAGAGGACTGGTGGTAAACCTTCTTAAATGACAACTATCATAGGTTCTGTTTAATTGAAAGATGGGATTGAATGTCAGCATTTTAAACAGAAATACTTTAATGAAAGAATAAAAACAGCCCTTTATTGAGCCCTCTATGCTCTGTATAGCTCTCAGGGGGCAGACATCTTGGATCAGATCTTCATTCATGTGACACAAGATAGAGCTATAGAGAGCAAAGAGAGCTCCATAAAATACTTTATTTGTACTGTATTTGATCGAATATAAGACGACCCTATCAAACTTTGGATATTCCTTTAGGAAAAAACTAAAAGCCTGAATATAAGACTACCCTATAGGAAAACAAGTTTAACTTGTATATATTTCACATGTAAATTGCTTTTTCATATTTAATAAAAAAAAACTGATATTAAAAAATGCATGTTATTTCCTTTTATGTGCCAATGCTGCCAATACCCCCCAGACTTAGCCAATGCTGGCTCCCTGCCCCCCATAGTTGCCTCTCTATCTAAACAGAACTTTTTGTTTGTTCTTTAAGAACCACTGTTTAAGACGTGACTGAATGGGGGAGGGGCCTAAAGCACAGCATTAAGACAAAACTAACTACAATATAAATCAGTGTTGACATTTAACCTCTTAGTGACACAGGCTGTTTTTACACATATATACTGCTATCAACATAAGGACTTTTTAAAGATACTATTATTTATCAATTTACTATAGAAAAAAAAACACAGACCCCAGATAAAATAGTTTCTAATATTTATCCAACATGCCCAATGTTCACTTTTTGTTGTTGCTAGTTTTAGGGCAATAAGCTAATTGTAGCCTACAGTGACCTTATGACCCCACGATCAACTTAATACTTAAGCCAACACTAACTTTAGATATTATCCCTGACTAATAGTGATTCACAAGAGCACAACATCCTTTCCAGTCTGGTGCACGCATACAGTCGCTCTGGCAAGTGATTTGAACTCTGATCGTCAAAGATTACTGATCTACTCAGACGGTCAGTTAGACAGACAGGACATAACATACAAGCCCCGTGTTAAGGGGGATTAGAAATCTAGTCACCTAAACATTGTTTATACTGTAACTGTAGAGAACAAAAAAAAAATACATTGTTTAAGTAGAATTGCAAGCAAATGCATACATTGAGAAACAAGATATGTTTGTGGTGGCTCCTGTTTGACATCTGTTGCTTGATGGGAAACGTGTAATTTGCATATAAAACCACAAGGTGATGTCGTAAGCAAGAGACATTTAAAATATGTATCTTAAAATTGCATGGAAATGCATTATCTGACAAAGTATAGATAATTGTTCGTTCTCTACATTCACATTATAAATTATGTTTATATTTAAGGAGTCCCTTTAAGATAAACCAAAAAAAAACATTGGCCAAGAGAAAAGGGCTGTGGTCTTGCTATAAACCTGCATCCTTTAAGAAAGGGATAAAACCTTTTCCACTTGCAGAATATAAAACCAGCTCTGCTGTTCATACATAATACACCATTACTGTGCAACCATTAGATCGATTGTTTTAACTCCTATATGCGAGTGTGTGTCATGTTTGGACACTTTTCATACCACCATATTCAGAACTTGTAAGAATACGTTTCTATGGATGTATTGCAGGGGGAGACCTGGCAGTTGCTTGCTGCAGCTGAATTACTTGACAAGTGGAAACACTAGACAAATTGTCACTCCATACCTTTTCGAGTGCACATGGTTTGGTTTTTACTTTGCATAATACATGTTGAGTATACAGTAAGAATTCTGTTAACAGATCACAACATACAAAACTGTAAATTTACACTGTGGCATTTTCCACAAAGAAATCCAAGTGGGATATTTCAGTAAAGCTGCCGGTAAATACAACACTTCATTATTGTCCATGACACATACATTGACAAGGAAGACACTTGCCATGCAAATGTTTGCTACTCAAACTGATCACATCACAGGCAGCGATTCAGTCTTGGAGAAATTGGACCGTTCACATTGCAGATGAAGTCTCATAGAACTGAAAAAACCCTTTCAAAAGAATTCAAGGTAATCTCTTGTTAACCTGGGTGGGAGTTCTGATGGATGGATTAGAGAGCACAGTGAATTAATTACCCCTAGGATTTTAATTTCTTCAGAAGCCCAGGTTGTCCTTGATTAATCAAAAAGCACATAGAAATTAAATGTAAAGATACAAGTACAGAGAAACAAACAAAAAAAAATCTCTCAAGCAAACGATTAGACATTGTGTGAAACGTAGTGAGCAGAGAAGCAGAATAGTAAGATTGTCCATCTAATATACAGCTTGGTACCCGACTGGCAGCTTGCACTGGTTTTTTATGGGGAAAGAAAAACCATGTTGGTCTAGAACACGGAGTTTATAAGAGCAAAACGTACAATAGTATATTAAAACATCATTGCTTCAAGTCCATCCTCCATGAAGCGCTTGTAAATGGCCATAAATTTTGCAACAAAAGCTTCCAGATGATATATGGCTTTGCTTCCAAGTTGCAGTCGGTGTTCATAATGAGCGGCCATCTGTGCCACCTCACCTTTCATTTGCCCATCACAGTTATTGAGCATCTCAGATAACAAAGACTGAAACATAAACAGACAGTGCAAATATCAGTTTGGATTAACTGCTAGAACAAAGATCATCGTGATTAGAATTATTTTATTGGGAGCCGTAAACAGTGTTTTATTCTTAGCAATAACCACCAGATTTTGAGTTAGTCATTCAGTTACACCAAAAAAAAAAAAAAAACTATTGCGTGCAGTGTATTATAGGAGTCAAAGATTAAATATTTTTTTTAAATTAAAATTAAAAAATGATCCACGAAAGGACCTTGTTATCAATAGAATGTGCACATGTAGATCAAAAGATATATTTTCCTGCCACATTAGGCGTTTATGATGAAAAAAGGCAACTGCAAGTGAAAACACACACACCATATATAATGTAAAAACCACACTGATACACTGTTGTATTGTGATCTTTAATGTGCATCCATATCTCTGCATGACAGAATATTATTAAAAAAACAACAAATCTACTTCCCATACAAAACAGAATCTTCAAGAGGCAGCTCCACCAACAGTGTCCCAAAAATATTTTTAGATAAGTACTGGATATAATAAAAAGTAAAGAAACTCATGTCTTAGGAAGGGTTGATGGAAAAATAAAAAATCTCCTAAAAACTGCAAATAATAACTATCTTCCCCAAGCCTTCATTATCAGATGCTGCAGAGTTTAGAGGCCCCTATAGTCTATATGCCAATAGTTAATCTTAACCTGGCCATTTACTGGACAGCGACAATGGACAAGCTACTCGTATATTTTAAACGTCTCTAATTCTACAAGAAAAATATATTTATAAGTCTTCCTGATATTTTGTTTCTCCTGCATTAACAAGTTGTACATTACAAGAAAACAGAATAAAATTAAAAGTCTGGTTAGTAAGAGTATCATAAAATGCCCATATTGGCAGAGTAGAAAGGAGAAAATAATCTGTAAACATGTACCTTCATTATGATCTCGGGAGGGATACAATGAGTCAGAAGTTCATAAAGTCGACCTCGAACTTCAAACAACCTATTAAAAACCAAACTGTGTCAATATGTGAAATACTGGATTGAAATTACATTGCAAAAAATAAACAAAATGTTTACATCTATTATTTGTGGAAACAAAATAAGCAGCTAGTATTGTGTACTATATTGTGCAATAATAAAATATTTGAGGTGGACACAAACAGTAAAAATATGCAGATATGTATTCCAAAAACAGGGCTTAATAAATATTTGTAGACTTTAAAGGGACAGTCTAGTCCCCAAAATCACTTTGGTGAAGATGAAGATCACTGCTCGTATAGTGCACAGGCTTTTTTCCAGTATGATTTGATGCAGACATTCTGCATAAAATCAGATTTTTTATATTTGACTCAAGCCCTCCTTGATTACTCTGCATGTATACTATAGGTGCGGCAGCACTTATTATATAGACAGTGAGGATATAAAGTTTTGTTTCATTTATTAACCTTCTGTGCTGCTAAATAGAGTAGTGTGTGTGGAATCTAAGTGACCTTGTTCTTTTACACAGTAGGATCTCTTAACAGTGCAACACATTGTCTAATGACATCACTAGAGAAACAGGATATTCCGTTCATTTGAATGAAATTATTATTGGTTCCTGCATCAAAAAAAAGAGAGGAAATAATTTGCTAGTGTGGGCAGTCTTGGTTTCTTGCAAATTGTTGTAATTTCACAATTTCAGCTAACTAAGTATTTTATATTTTAAGCAATTCAAAATGTGAAGCCCCAGTTAATTCTCCTATCAATACAAATGACCATTGCTACCCAGCCAATGGGTTGGAGAGCCTTTTCGGGCACCCACAAGTGCACACCTGCTACATATTATTGTTTTTTTCCATCAGTCACTTATATTACATCCTGGTTACCTAGCCCATCCAAAGACAGTCATAGATGTGGCCACTATCCCTTTTGTAATACTGGTTCTGTGAAGTGGATCAGTCATACCTACCCAGGTTGACAGGTGTATATAAATCAGTTTAATTAATTATGCCTCAGAATTGTTTGTCTATATTTTATTTTGCAACTGTTCTCATTACTACACAGGCAATATACCGAAAATTATAGGTACGGACAAAGAAGAGTTAAGTCCTATGGCTTTACATTATTTACATGCGGGGCATGGCTCTCCATTGACATTGAAGTTTTATGGTTTAGAGACTGAGCAAGAGCCAGGATCGGAAACAATGGTTACTTAGCAGAGAAGCCTTTTGGATTTTGGAGCAGAGCGCCCTTAATACAGCAGGGATTAATAGGGCGTTAAATTGGTCTGCATGTCTGTGATAGGCTATGTTTTCATTGGATGATTCACGGTGTGTTAGTAGTATTGCTCACCTTGATAATAGCAGATTGATGCCAAAACGGGTTGGGAGATTTACCTATAATATATATTTCTACCCATCATGTATGCAGACTAAAGAAGAACATTGCTTTATGCGTTCTTTGCATCAGCAATCATTTATTGGTGGCAATTACACAATGTAAGCCTTGCACTATGTATATCAAGACAAGGTGTTTGTATCCCTGTAGATTAATGTGTCACGCAGGGTGCATTAATATAGATGCTAAAAAATAAAATACATTTATTTTTTATTTAAAATCCCATTTATTTTAAGGCAATGCTTTTCAAGGAAAAATCTGTCTAAAAATAGTTTTTACCTTTGAGGAGTTTGTTGACTAACAATAGCATTAGCAGTCTCCTTGACATAAACTTCCCAGTCTGTCTCTGGTATGTCTTGATCTGAACTGAAAGGATACCTGAAACAGATACAATACCATACTAAAACATCTACCATTGCGCAAATTAAATAAACTTTGCTACAGTAAGGAGTAATAAAAAATAAAAATGTATAAGCTTGCTGCACCTAGAGGATCATGAGCAATTCCACACTGACGAGGCCAACGTAGGCCAAAACGTACATATGTGTTTTGCCGTGTTCCTCGTGCAGAGGAGACCAGCCATGGATTTCGAATCTGGACTTATAGGTGGGATTAGTCTAATGGAGTGATTTCCTCTGTAATAGTGTAAGCAAGCAAAAAACAGAGATGCCCTCCCGAGCACGTACCATCCTATAGGACAGGGTATTGTATTGCTGTCCGTTGTCAGTGAGTTTGTGCTCCCACCCCCCTTTTCTCTCAACAGAAAATATTAACTCCAAAATTGTGGAGGCTGTAATCAGAAAATAGTGATCAGATTGATAGTACGTTAAGCAATGTGTGCAATGAGGGAAGTGCCAAGAAAAAGCATATAGCCTTACATTCAGAAGAATACCAAAATCTGATGTTGCAATCAGACTGTACCGTTTTTAATTTCTTTCTGGTTTAAAATGTCAATATCAATTGCCAGTCATTTTTCTAAAGAACAATTGGTTAATATTTTCAAGGCCACGAAGAAAAAAAAAAAAAAATTCTGCATACTTACTGTTGTACTCTGCAAGCCTCGCACATAAGAAGTGCTTTCCTAAGATTCCTGCCAGATCTCTCAGCAATCCTGCGAGCAAGATCCTGAGGAAGAACCAGACCTTCTTTCTTGCATACACTGAACAACACCAAGCAAATCTGCATGTGTAAAGGACCAAAACCAATAACCATCTTAACCAGCATGAATTACTGACAAATGTCAGAATGTAATAAGAAGAGACAGCTGTGCAGGGAATCTTTAAAAAACATACTTCAAATGAACAACAAGAAGTACAGTAAAAAAAATTATCCATTTCCTGGCATGAACAGGTGCATGCATTTAAAGCTCATTTTGATACATTGAGTCATTAAAAATAGATTTTAATGATTAACTAGTACTTTATAATACTAGATGCATTCGTATAGCAACATTGTCAAAGCAATACTTTGGTTACTTGAATTGTTCTGTAACCTACCTATATGTTTGCACAACAGGTGAACTTTAAAGAGAAAGTTTAAGCAGGAATATGTTTTGTAGTAAACATTTGCTAGTGGGTTTGTTTAGAACAATAAGTGGAGAGAATAGTTTTATATAGTATGAGTGGATGATGTTAACCACAAGCTTCACTAGAAATCCACCACAAATATCAAATATTAGATTGTACTGGCCAGGCTTTAACAAACCTAAATGACTTCTACATTAGACATTGCTTGTAAAATATCCTGTAAAAAAAAAAAAATCAGTTTAATCTGTGCAATCAACTTGGGAAATTTCTTTTAGCTGGCTTTGAAAAATGATTTTATGACCATGGTTCCCTTTAAATGGATTTTGGCAGTTAATATAGTTTAAATGGCACTAGGATTCTATAGCATTTGACTACATACCCCACATTATGACAATCTTACTAGTCACAGCACAAGAATTTAAAAAAAAATAAAAATAATTCTTATACATCCTTACCTCTTCTATGCTGGGAGCTGCAATACGCACAGCCAAGCATCTGCTTCGAATAGGAGAGATTACTTTTGAAGTAGAATTGCAACATAAAATAAGTCTGCAAGTAGACATATATTTCTCCATTGTTCTTCGTAGAGCATGCTGGGCATCTTTAGTAAGTTTATCAACTTCTGTTAATAGAACAACTGTGGGAAAAAGTAAAAAAAAAAAAGTGAGCAAATATTCATAATTATTTTTTAAATTAAAAAGAATAGATGCTTCTGCATATACATTTTATTCAGAAAAACAACAATCGTGGTTAAAAAAAAAAATCAACTTATCAAGCTCCATTTATATTTTATTTATTGGATTATTTGGATAATCAGCTAGACATTACAGGATTGGGGTAAAACAGGACATATACTACATGCCTTGAAAAGTTAATACTGCTATAATTATGCTACTTATAAAATAATATTTTCTCACTTTCCCCGCACTTCAGAACTGTGCCCTCATTGTACTACTACTCTTTTTATTAAAAAAAAAAAAAATCATTCTTGAAATTATATTTAACCCCTTAAAAAAGGACCACTGTTTTGTTAGACAGCTGATTTGACAGCCCTGATGTGGTTTTATTTATATTTCTGTGCTTTGTAAAATATTCCCTACAATACCAGTGTTTAACTACAGATGTACTTTAAAGAATAATTAATATACCTGGAAGTTTCTATTGTGTCCCCTCTCTCTGTTCTCTTTAAAGGGGTGCATTTTAGGTGCTGTATTCTCTAACTGTAAAACCCCAGGAGCCAGGGAGGCCTGGTTTCTCAAATCCCTACTGGTGGATCCTAACACGAATATTTTAATTAGAACTCTATGCTAACTCTATAAAACTTTTAGCAGGCCTTTTTTGAACATCCACTAAATTATAGATGTCCATTTTATTCTTAAGTGGGCCACACTTTCAGAAATACCCATGGATATTAATTTACACTAATGGTGAAAAATAGCTTGTTAGCATTAAAGCCTTTGGGTTTATTTAGCAGTAATACAAAAGCAAACCTCAAAACAAAACTAAACTACACATTGATGGGGATAATGAGAACGAGTTGTTAAATAAGTTGGGTCGCATTTTGCAGTCCTTTGGATGCCCCCAATATAGATTTTTTTGACACCAGGGCTTCAAGAATTATACTCCTTAACATAAATACATCCCTAAGATTATACTGGATATTCAAAATAAAAGTGAATTTTATAGGTCTAAAAGTCTTGCACTGAGGAATCACAAATACAGCAACGTGTATTTGGACACACCTGCACGAAAAAAAAAAAAAAACATTTTAGGGGAACTTGGCTCAGATAATGTGTGATTCAAATAAATCTGCTTAACGCAGGCATGCTACTATTTGTGGATGATCTATGCACTTTAATTACTGTTCTTTGCATAAAGCTATTTCCCACCGATGCACACCTTTGAAGTCTCTCTGAGTGCTCGTCTCCAGTTGCTGTGACTGGGCAACTGTCTTCAACAATTCCTGTATCACTACACGATCACTGTTACCAGCATCACTAAAGAAAAGAACAAAGCATATAAAACAACGAAGAACATTAACTTGTATATTATACCGATTGAATATTAATGTTTCTAAGTGCTATATAAAAAGAGTACCCGTCAGGAACAAATTAGCAGGTCACCAAATTAGGCAATCTAGCTATCCTGGGATGCAGAATTCACAATTCGAAGGCAAGTGGCTGTGTTCACATTTGTTTTAGTGGTTTTTTTTTTTTATCAACATGGTAACCATGTTGGTGCAGGTGGAAGAAAGCTACAGTTTTTAATCTATACTTTTTCTGGCTAAAGGTGAACTTGTCATCCACAATGTTTACACAAAAAAAAGTATATGATATACACAATGGTCATTGCCAAAAGCTTTAGAAAATATGAAAAGGTGAGCACTAGCTTAAAATGCATATTTATTAACAACGTGACATATTTGTGGTCAGTTTAACCACGCACTTACACATAATATGGCTTAATAGGCTGCCCTGTTCAAAACATACGATCAGTAAAGGAAGAGCTTAGATACATTTTATAAATCTAACTAGTAAAAAAAGGTAGATTTCCTTAAATTAACTGAGGTTTTTTTTTTCTTTTCTTCAAACCTTTACTCTACTTTAACGACTGAAAAAAACAAAATTAAAATGTTTTTGCTTTACAATAAAGATAGTTGCATTTTACATAGACAACCATTACAATGCGATAATATGATGAAGTGCTGCTGCTATATTATTCACGGTCAGAAAGAGACTAGGAGTGGATTGTGCAAAAGTTTGAAATGATTTCAAAGGAAATTGCTATTATATAAATTGACTTGATCCAGAACAGGCCAAAAGAAAAGGTAAAAGGGAATCACCTTGTGTTTCCATTCAAGTTTAGCAATTGTAAAAGTACTAAAGCTTTACAGGGTGCAGGTAATGACAAGTGGAAGACAATGGAAAGTCAGTACAATTTGTGAAAGAGGTTACATATATTATTAAACTCTGTATATAGTTACAGAAGATGTATTCTTTATGAATACAATTGATTTCTTTTGACTGAATGAGAAACAACGTTAACAGCTTTTCATTTCTAGATTTAGAATTATAATTATGATAGCATACCTTGGGTTAACTTCCAGATGGTAGTTGCTTGCTATGGTACTGATTTCAATTTTCTTTTTTGATGGAGTCTGTTTAAAAAACAAAATGTTTATTTGATCCAATCTGGGATAGTGCACAGATATTCACTCACAGGTCCCATTATCGCTGCCAGCTCCCACTTACACCTCAAGAAGAACTTTACCAGTAAGGAACCCAACGTTTCCTTTTTATTGCCTTACCCACTATTAACTGAATATCCTGCCAGTCTCTTTCAGTGTGATCGGCAATACCCATGCACACAAGGTTATAATTCAGAATTCAGTTTACATGTGCATGCAAATACACCAGTCATTAATAGCAGAACAGAAATGATGGGCATTTGGAAAACTGATGTTTTTGTAGAGGTTTGGGTTTTTTTTCTTGAATTTCAGCCATAACACTGAAATATAGACATTGTACGTACAACAGAATTAACATTTTAAGAGCCACAGTATGTTTGTACATGCATACTTGTTTGCCAGAGGATCTACACAATATAGCCAGATCCATTCCAAAATGGATATGGATCGGGTATAAAAGCCTCCTCGATATTCGGCTACACAATATGCTGTGATATGGATCCGAATGGGTCGTTTGGAAACAAACTTTGACATGGTGCATTGAAATAAAAAGGCTAACAAAATAAATAATACAGCGTCCCCTTCCCCACGGACTTCCACTGGCCCCATAAAAATAAATAAACAACCCTGCTCGCCCAAAATAATTAGGGGGGCCGGGGCTAGTGAGCCACCATCATTGCTCCCAGCCCATCTGTTCCACAAATGGAGGGGGGGGGGGGGGGGGGGTCAGGACAGATAGCCTTCACCCTCTTCCCTGCTCTCCAGTGTGGGGCTGGGCAAGTGCTCCCATGGATGCCGCTCAAATGGCTCAGTTTCCCTAAAAAAGATCAGGGGCTGGTAATAAGCTTTCAGACACCTATTAAAAATACCTTCCTTCAGGTGAGATATGAAGTTGTCTGCTGGTTCCAGACCCCAATAATAAACATTATACACACCTTCCCCCCTTCATGGGATCCGATATGTGTCATGTGGGCACTGGAAGCCATTTTGGTGGCTCACAGACCCATTGTTAATGGAGGGTTTGGGCTACTTTCCCTGGCTCCCCATGTATTTTTGGGACAGTTTTTCCCAGAATTAATCCTGAAATGTGTCTATGGTCCCGTCAAAGTTTATGGGGAAGATAGAGGGTATTTTAGGCTCGGTTTATTTTGGTCAGCTTGTGGTTTCTAAAGCAAATCAGGTGTGTATTCAACCATGATGGTTGCATTGTGAGGCTATTTGGGGGTCACATTGTGTAGTTTGACATTCAGCTTATGATCTCAATATACCGTGAAGTAATTGGCCCGAAGTTTGGCCTAAATTGTGTAGACATTCAAATGTTTATATAGTTTAGAAGTAAAGTGGTACTTCCATATCTCTCTGTAAAAAGCAAACTAAAAAAAGTTAGTAGCTAGCAATAGGGCACAAGTGAAGCCGTCTGTAAGCCAAAATTAGATTTCAAAAAAAATTATATACACACACAAACCTGTGTGTCCAGCTCTGGCTTTCACACATATAAAACACCTAACATTGCTGATATGGACAAATGCTAAAAGTGATCTCTCACTCAAATATTTACCGTAATAGTCTGATGTTCAATCCGCAGTTTTTCAACTCCAGCACCATACAGCTCTCGTAACAAACACATAATTCTTGTCTTCTTTCCTGCACCAGATGGCCCAAACATGAGAAGATGTGGGAAATCTCCACATTGCACCTGCAAGCAGCACAAACACAGAATATTTTAACATAAAATAAGTCTTTGTAGTTAAATGAACCTTAGCTAAAGAAAAAGACATTGTATGTTCTCTACATTTTTAGAATGTAGTTTCTAAAAAAAAAAAAGTAAAAGCTATTGTACATTCTGAAACTGTTTATTTTGTTCTGTATGAATTGCGTATGCCGGTCTGTGTTTACAAATAATATCCATTCAGGTCTGAGGGGAATCTGATGTACTTTCGACGGGAAAAAAAAAAAAGGAAACACAAGGCTGATAGAAATAGACAATGTAACAGGTCTCCTCCTGGTCTGCCTATCCTTCCATCATGTGGAATGTTCCACATGATGAGTGGCATTAATACCTTTCCACAAAGAAAAAGTGAATCTATATGGATGTCGTATCCTATGTTTATTTGTGTATCGAGCCTCAGTTAAGGTCATACACAGGAGACACCACAGGCAAACGTAAAAGGACTATCACCTAAACATTGTTTTGACTGTGCATGGAGAGAAATGATAAATGATCTATACAGTGTGTTAGCAAACCTGCAAGCAAAATGCCTAAATTAGGAGAAAAATGTGTTTTAAATGAAGTCCTTGTAGTCGACTGCGGCTTGATTTGCAAATGAACTGGTTTTCAATGGAAATGTAATTTGCAGATCAAGCCACGGGTGACATAAGCAGGAGACTCCACATATGCATTTAAAAACCACATTTTTTTCTCCCAATTTTTCCATTTGCTTGCAGTTTGGCCAATACAACATATACCGGTAGATAATTTTCAATCATTTTTTATTGTAGACAGAGACTCAGTATAAGCAATGTCTATGGGAAAACAGTCCCTTTAAAACATCAAATCTAGAAAATCTGCTGACACAATGCACAGATCATTTTAGATTATTTTCATTCTGTCCATTCACAATACAAACAATGATTAGGCGATATCAACCCTTTAAGTCTCAAACGTTCCCCCAACAAATGAAGTCAGTATATATTGTTCTTGGACTTATAAAAAGCAGTAAGAAAGGGGAATTCACTACAGGAAAATGCATTTTGCTGTTGATGTGAGTTGCATAGATTATGGTTAGAAATGTCAAAACGGAGTTAGTGACAATACCCATTGAAAAAGCGCCAGTCACCTATGAGATTTATATATATTTTTTTAATCTTCAAATGTAACAGTTAATTACATTACACACGGTGCTTGAATAATCATCGGGGTCCTAATGAAACGATTTGGAGCAACCACATCCAATACTTCTGCACTGCCATTATTTAGTACGGCATGAAAGCCAGTCCCAAGACCACAACTCCCATCAATCTGACAGAAGCAAAGTGTAGGACACGCCAGCCATATTAGGCTCCGGCTTATTAGTCATCAGTGCGGTAGGAGCTGGAATCGATACACAACGATAACCCTTTAATTACCAAGAAAATCTACTATTAACCGCGGGGGTTCTTAATTTTCTCCCTCACCAGGTTACGCAGCTGCGACGCTTGCTCTTTGTGATAATCCAACTTGGACAAGGAAGTCGGTCGGTATTTATCTACCCACAAGCTCATCTCGATTCTTCCCCACAAACTCGCAATCGATTTGAAATCCCGCGCGTAACCTCACCGGGCAACTGCTGTCAGCGCGCGAAACGTACAGAGTCGAGCGCATGCGCGAAAACCTAACGCTACCAAGAAGTGTGACGTAGGGACGTTAGGGCTCACCCCGAGGGTGAGGTCCGATTGGGTGACCTCAGGACCTACGGACCAATCAGATCGTCCATTAACGCCTACCGCCAATGCATGATCTGTTTGGTCCGTTCGAGGTTAGCGCTAACGATCTGAAGGTCCAATCAGAGTGCGCCTGCCCTGGTTTCCCTTAACACTTAGAGCCTCCATCTTCGCCAGACTGTCGTGCCTGGAGACAGCTATATAAAAAAATAAAAACATTTTAATAACGTTTTATTTAATTAATTCAAATATCAACATGCTTATGATCTGTTTATTAATATATATTTTTTTATTATATTTATATTGGTTTTAAAGTTTATAAGTAACAGTAAATGGCATTAATGGCGTCAGACAACAGTAATGTAAACAAATGCGGCATTTGAGAAATATACAGCCAAGATAAATACCAGTGTAGTGCATAAGAGAACACGTGCAAACAGAAGCGATCTTGACAGTTAAATTTGCAACCCCCGAAGTGGAGTAGTAATAAGAAGCAGCGAATGCCGCATAAACCAGAGGCAAATATACATAACTAAATCCAGTATAATGTGGGCGGCACTGTTGTCTACCCCACTATGTCTGAGCTGAGAAGTGAAGTATTTCCGTAATGAATCTACACTTCCACCTGCCAAAGACGGTATTGGAGGGAATATTAATTGGGAGAAGTTGGTCAATATGCCATTATTTTACCACTCAATATGCCAGTATTTAGCCATTTAATATGCCAGTATTTTGCCATTCATTATGCCAGTATTTAGCCACTCAATAAGCCAGTATTTTGCTTGTTATATGCCTGCAGGGAGGAGGGAAACACAGCCACCGGATGTGACGTAAGGTCATATCCGGACAGAATTTTTGTTTTTGTTTTACTTTTTTGAAGCCACAGGTTGAAGTTGGGAATGGGGGAGCCTTCGAATTCAGGGGCCCGGGTGTTGATGTCGGTATAGGGGGAACTGATAGTCCACTCAAAAAAGACAAATAGTGTTGAGCGAATCCGAACCGCACTGTTCGGTTCGTACCGAACATTACGGTTTTTGGACCCCGAACACGGACCTTTCACTGTATGTTCGGGTTGGAGTTCGGAGTTCGGCAACTACATTGTATGTAATGCTATGGGCTTTCTATAAACCGAGAGTCCCCATTCATACGAATAGGTCAATTGACCTTTTCGCGTGAATGAGGACACTCTTACCCACATTTTACTTAATTTTGCAGCCCTCTAGCCCTTTCCAGGACTTTTTTAGTGGCCAAAATTTCGTGTCCCCATTGACTTCAATGGAGTTCGGGGTCAAGTTCGAGCATGGACCCGGACATTTTTTTGAAGTTCGGCCGAACCTGCCGAACCCGAACATCCAGGTGTCCGCTCAACTCTAAAGACAAAGTCTCTCTTATGTACAACAGCCGGTGTACAGTTCCCTGTACAAATGGCATTTGATGAAGCCGGAGATGTGTAGTAAGTGGGCGCAGTGATCTTCTCAATGGGAGTAAACAGGGGGTGTTGCGGCCTTTCGGTATACGAAAAACATCCCCGAAACTTGGCAATTTATTTTAGTCGAAAAGAGGTGTGTGAGAAGAAGTTGAAGAAAGTGCAGGAGTTCCACCGCTTCCAATTCTTCATCGATTCCCTGAAGGCGCACGTTCATGCGTCTCATTTTGTTCTCCAGGTCGTCGAGTTTCATTTTAGTGGCCTCCTGTTGCTTGTCCAGTTTCCGATTGTCCTAGTCGAGTGCAGTGTGAAGTGCCTGTACTTGCGTGCGTATCTCCGCTACTCCCGGTCCAAAAAATTGGATTTTTGATTGGAAGTCATGTCTTATGACTGGTGAGTCCACCTCCTCAGTTGGTCTAGAAGGGGGTGACGGATTGTCGCTCAATTGCGAGGTAAGTGCTGGAAATAGATCATAGTGTGATTTGTAGGAGAATTCTGAATTGTACCCTGGTGGCAGTTGGAGGCTTCTGGCATGGGAAGGCCCTGATAACAGCGCACCGGTGTCCAGGGTGTGGTTTAGGCTTCTTTACCAGTTTGCCCATGGTGCACGGTGTCTCAAATCAATCAGGTTTTGCTTGTAGATTCCAAAAAAGTGGGTTATCGTCGAGTTTTGGAAGATATAGACGGAGCACCAAGTGAACACGTCTAACCTTGTTGAATGTCAAGCTCCGCCTGGGGTGTCTGTGTTTAGCTGTAATATTCTTCTTTCTCACATACTGTACCCACACAAATTATATGTTGTTTTTATCGTCATAAGAAGGGCTTTCATTAAATACCATTGATGAAAAAATAAAAATAAAACTGTGAAGAACCAGGGGAAGCATTAGGACTGTAGGCGCTTTTCTGATTGGCCACTTCTAGGCCACCTCTTTCAGCAAGTTCCCCATTGGCTCTCCTTGCTAAAGTGATTAAAAGTGTCTGTTGCCATTGCCGTCTGCACCTTGTGTCCCGATTGGTGGCTGTTTTAGAGTTCCCCTCCGATTGGTGCCTTTCTAAGCCAAATTATGCAATCTGCAAGTCTAACTGTTTATTGTGAACATTACCTATTGTTCAATCACACGTTATCTGATCTTTTACTGTATAAAGAGTCTGCTATTCCCTGGAATAAAGTTCTCGTTTTTACTGCTGGACCTACAACTGGGTCGTGTGTGATTCTTGGGGACAAAGAGCAGACGAGAAAGTGAATTATTTGGGACGCTGGCTGATATTCATTGCAGGCTAGGAAAAAAGTAACCCCAGGTGAAGACGTCTTTTTACAAAAACACTTTTTCTAACTTTGACCTAAAAAATAATTTACAGAAATACAATCATTAAAAAAGACCCTGCCTAAATAGTTTCTAAATTTTGTCCCAAGTTCAGAAATATGCTTGTTTCCATGTTTTTCTGTATTTTTTTCCTACAGTGACCTTTTGACCCCAACCCAAACCCTAAATTTAACCCTAACTCTAACCCTTATGCTAACCCTTAATTTATTCTAATTTTAATTTAATTGTAACCCTATCCCCTATGCTAACCTTAATTTAATTGTAAACCTAACAATTATTCTAACCCTAACCCTAGATTTTAACTAATTAAGTCCTTTTTTTTTTATTGCAATGTTGCTGACTGTCAAAATTAGGAGAAAAAAGTGCTTTAAATGTGTCTCCTGCTTTATGACATCACCCGTGGCATGATATGCAAATTTCCCATTTCCCATTGAAAAGCAGTTAATTTACATATTCAGCCACATTTGATGTCATAAACAAGAGACTCCACATACACATTTAAAACACATTTTTCCTTGCATGCAATGTACATTAAGAGTTCAGTAAAAAAACGATTAGGTGATACAGTCCCTTTAATGTTTTGTTTTCCATTGGTGCTGGGATGCCCATATGAAAAGACAGAAGAAATGTGAGTACATTAATTGTTTATTTTTTTATTTGAAAATTTAACATTTTAATGAACTTTGTTGTGGTTTTTTCAAACCAAAATCAACAGTTTTTAGGCACATTACCGAATAAGCCATAGTGCTGGACAGGAGAATGTGTGACTGACTAGTAAGATAACGGACAGGGTTGGGTTAATGTAAAAGTAGCTGGGGAGCAGATGTGTTATTGCTGTTTGTGCAATTCACTCTCAGCACCATTACAGCGTGAAAGACGAGTTCAGCACCACGCAGGGGAACACAAAGTGTTTGAGCATTTTTTGCTGGTAGTCCGTGTGCATGTCACTGCCCAGAAATGCAAATTAAATTGATCATTTGTACTGATATTGAGGTTTTAATGGCAATTTGTTTATATTAGAGGCACATGCTAGAGCAGGGCTCTCCAAACCGCAAATGGCCCACCATAAGACTGTATCCAGGCCCACAGCAACTTCATATTCTTTTTACAAATGGTTTCTGAACGCCCTGCGGTCCATCACAGAAGATGGAAGTGTTGGGCAGCATTGGAGAATGTCTGCAAGCATCACGCAGACATCAACCGGCTGCCCCCACTAGCCACCAGGGTCCAGGAGTGGGAGGAGCAAGACCAGGAGGGTGAGGAGCTTTGGCTATGTCCAGGGGGCAGTATTGGCAAAGTCTGGGGGCGGATGACTGTGGGGGGGGGGGGGGGGGATCCATTGGCTAAATCTGGGGGGCAGATTGGCAAATGAATACAAGAAATGGATTTTATTATCTATCATAATTTTTTATTAAATATGAAAAAACTGTTTACATGTGAATATTTAGTAAAACTTTTTCCTCTAGGGAAGACTTATATTCAGACTTTTTCTTATTTTCGTAAAGGAATATCCAAACTTTGGGGTGTCGTCTTTTAAGCAGGGTCATCTTTATATTCGAGCAAATACGGGAGTTTGAAGTATGTTATTAGTCCAGTGATGTAGATGCAAAATAAAATTATGTTGCAGAATGATATAGTAACTTTTAATGGATTAACATTATTTTGGACTGACAAGCTTTCGTTAGTCCCCCCTTTATAAAAAATCTTCTTTTTTTTACTTAATAAAGGGAGGTCTCGCTAAAGCTTGTAATTCCAAAATACTGTTGGATTCTGCAACATTCTTCTATTTTTGCAAATGTATTGATTCCTTTTACAGCATTTTTTATTCTCTACATCAGGGGTGGCAAACACAAGGCCCGCGGACCTTGTAATGTGGCCCGCACAGCAGTGGCGTGGGTCAAGCTGCAGTAGAAATCCCCCTCCCGTGCAATAAGGTAAAACAGCAGGGAGGGTGAGTCACTTTTTGTTTTCTCTTTTCTTTTAAAAAAAATAACAACCTGATGGCTTATGTGTGTGTGTCTGGCTAAGTGTGGATGTGAGTGACTGACTGACTGTCTCTGGATGTGTGTGGATCTGACTGACTGACTGTCTCTGGATGTGTGTGGATCTGACTGACTAACTGTCTCTGGATGTGTGTGGATCTGACTGACTGACTCTGGATGTGTGTGGAGACTGACTGACTGTCTTTGCATGAATGTAAATGTCTTTGTATGAATGTGACTGACTGACTGACTGTCTCTGTATGAATGTGAATGACTCTGTGTGTGTCTGTGTGTGTGTATGTATGGTTTCGTGTATGTGCCGTTGTCTGGCTCCTAGATTTTTTTTCTGGCTCCTAAAAGTAAATTAAATTTGTCAAGCCCTGCCCTAATCAAGCCTCAAAATTGAGGCTCTCTCACCTCCGTGCTGCACTGCCGTCTGCCGCCCGAGTTTGTCTCCTAATCCGATCCTTCACTATGCGAGCGGAAGCGCCGCATAGTGAAGGACGGACTTTCTCCTCCCTCAGACCTCCCCTGTAATGTACGCGTACACGCGTTCCGTGACGTCACGCAGAGGCGGAGTCACGGCAACGCAAGGGTGAGGCCCAGCCGCAGTGCCAGAGGAGAGGGTGCAGAGCGGAGCACAGGCACATCGTTTTTTCCCAGGAGGGGTTCTGGGGCGGCCGGCTGGCTGGTAAACTTTAAGTAAGTGTTTTTTTAAGTTAAAAAATGTGAAATGTTTGTTTACATTGCTAAATGCTTAATTAATAAAAAAAAAAGTTTTAATACAGTTTTTAAATGTTTGTTTATATTGATAATTATATGAATGCGGGTCTGTATGTAAGTATGCAGAGTGCATTTGTGTATGTGTGTGTGTGTGTATAGATATATAGATAGATATATATCTATCTATATATCTATACACACACACGTGTGCGGCGTGTGTGTTTGTGCTTTAGGGTGTACACCCTAATGCAATAGGCTGCGCACGCCTATGCTGGCACTATATTACTGGGCTCTGACTGGCACAATAATACTGGCTCTGACTGGCACAATATACAGATGTGAGGAATTTTTAGGCACAATCCTGACCCATGCACTGTGTACTTCGTGCAATCCTGACCCATGCACTGTATACGTAGCGCAATCCTGACCCCTGTGCTGTATACGTAGCATAATCCTGACCGCTGCACTGTATACTTAGCGCAGTCCTGACCCATGCACTGTATACGTAGCGCAATCCTGACCCCTGTGCTGTATACGTAGCATAATCCTGACCCATGCACTGTGTACTTAGCGCAGTCCTGACCCATGCACTGTGTACTTAGCGCAGTCCTGACCCATGCACTGTGTACTTAGCGCAATCCTGACCGCTGCACTGTATACGTAGCGCAATCCTGACCCATGCACTGTGTACTTAGCGCAATCCTGACCGCTGCACTGTGTACTTAGCGCAGTCCTGACCCATGCACTGTGTACTTAGCGCAGTCCTGACCCATGCACTGTGTACTTAGTGCAGTCCTGACCCATGCTTGCTATTATTCTTCCTAGGCTTCTGTTTTCAAGGCTAGTTATTACTTTAATTATTATTAAAACCAGTAGCAACTGAATGCAGAGGCAATTATTCATGATAATAAAGAGTAGATGCATAATCCTATACAACCGGCCCTTTGAGGGTAACCATACTGCTGATGCGGCCCCCGATGAATTTGAGTTTGCCACCCCTGCTCTACATTCAGAATAAAATCAATGTTTAGGTTGATAGAGTCTCTTTCATATATTGTTGGGTTATTTTTTGCTTAATTTTATGGTTCCCGTTTCTAACACTAGATGTCACTGTTTGCCTTTAAAGTGAATAGCTGAACTGAAAAGTGAAAAAATGTGAGATGTTACTGACAATTAATTACCGTAATTTATAACTTTTTTTTTTTTACTATGCTTCTTGAAATATACATTGGCTGTGTGTCCAGTATCCAGTATCTCAGTACCAGTGGCTGTATTTTCCAACGTTCATCCATTCCTGAACCTACTGTCTCATATTAGTACTTCCCGATACAGTGTTCGGAGAGAGGTAGAGGTGCAGCTATTTACCTTTTCAGCAGTGCCCATGGCTCAATCAAGGGTATCTCTGATTTGAAACAAAGATCTCCTACTACCTCTCAAAGACCTGGTGACCGGTTGTTCAAGAAGAGTTAAAGATCCATTTATTTCAGGTCCTGCATCGTGGATCCTAAACTCTGAATGTTACATGATCAGCATCCTGTCCATTATCACCGGAAGCAAGAATCTTCATTTTATAAACCAGGGTCAATATCCAGACTTTCACATAGAAGAACATCGTATAGGGAAATAACTAATGACTGACGCACAATATATATCATCTGTAAAGGGGCAGTTCCACAAACAGTGTCGAAATTATATGATAAGTGTCAGGGTTGGTACCTGGGAGTGTAGCGCAGGGGTGTTGGCACTAGGTGGTGCTGGGGTAAATCAATAAATCCACCCAGTATGTTCACAAGTTTAAATCTCACACACTGCCCTGATATATACCCCATGCACAGGGCAATTCCTTTAACCTTGTGTACATAGTGGGGTACTTATTTATGGCAATGTGCATGGTAATTATATTAGGGCACTGTGTTTGATATAAACTTGTGTACATTCTGGGGGCATATATTGCCCTAGGCAGGGTTATATATTAGTTTTATCTACAAATAATACACTCTTCAATTGTGCTTTGAAATGGTTTTCTCTTTTATGAACAAGAAATATAATGTTATGCTATGGGGCTTATAGGGTTGCCACCCTGCTGGTATTTTATTGGCAGGTCGGTAAAAATTACTTGCTGCCAATGTTAAGTCTATGGAGGCAGTAGCAAAGCGGGTATTTTTGTGGCAACCCTAGGCTGGTATAATGATGTTATGCTTTGGGGCTGGTATAATGATGTCATGCCATGGGGCTGGTATAATGATGTCATGCTATGGGGCTAGTATAATGATGTCATGCTATGGGGCTGGTATAATGATGTTATGCTTTGGGGCTGGTATAATGATGTCATGCCATGGGGCTGGTATAATGATGTCATGCTATGGGGCTAGTATAATGATGTTATGCTTTGGGGCTGGTATAATGATGTCATGCCATGGGGCTGGTATAATGATGTCATGCTATGGGGCTGGTATAATGATGTCATGCTATGGGGCTGGTATACAATTATTTCCAGGGCTGGTTTTTATCCCCAGTCCGGCCCTGCCTACCAGTACAAACGCCGACACCAGTTTGATTGGTTAGATCTCACAGAGCTCTCCGGAGCAGGCAGCAGCTACAAAATCATTCCAGAAGGTCAGCCGGCTGCCTCTCCCTTAAACATGCCTGCTCCCACTACATGTTATGTGATGCTTAGCGAGTAGGTGTGAGCAAGAACAGTAAGGGCTACATCATGCCAATAAAATAAAAGTGTATAAACATAATATAAATTAGAGGTTTTGTAATGTGAATAATGGAACAGTGGTACCGGAATAATGATTAAACGGGAAGTTTTTTAAAAATGTTCTAAACGTGAAGGTTTATAAGTGTGATACAGGCTTGTCATAGTTTTATATAATTAATATATAACGTATTTAACATTTTAAAAAAATTATCATGGATATAAATATTGCCTTTCTAAGCTCAGCTTGTGTAAACTCATCTACAGCTCTTGCTATAACAAGTTCCCTCTAAATATTTTTCTCTAAAACCTAGAGCCGCCATTGTTTTCAGCAGCCTTCATATTGAATTATCTGGATGTGTTATTCTGCTTTTCTAGCCTGCAACCAACTGGGGTTGTCACTGCTATAATAAGGTTCTGCTGATTGAGATGCGTATTAATCAGAAAAACATTTTGATGGTTTTAGCAGCATTATTAATCATACTTCATGTTATGCAGCATTCATTATGAATTTTTCTACCCTTAACATCAACGTTTTTATCAGCTACTACATTATCACATGATAGAACTTGATCTGTGTGTAGTTTGAAGTTCTATGTGGTGGTGTCCAGGTGTTGTGTGTGACATTGTAATCCTTTCTTTCAACACCTTCATTTGTAACCTTGGATACGGGAGGAGAGAGAATCCAAAACATACTTTTCTCTTATCAACACATTTTACCATCATGTTTTTAAACATTGTTGGCCTCAACACAAAAAAATCAATATAAATATGGGCATACCACCAATGATTTGTGCACAAATAAACCCGAGTTATAATTCATAATGCGATACATTTTCTTTGATTCCTCCCATCTCCGCCAAAAATGGTTATTTATAATATTGCTCTAATGTGTAAAAGTAACATGAAGGTTTATAGCTAAAAAAAAACCTGACCCATATACTGTGACATTATAGATAAACACAAATGCCAATTTCTGTTTAGGACACGATGGGGTACTATATAAGAAGAACTGCAGTCATCTTGACTGTAGCAAGACTACTGCACAGATAGATCAGGAATCGTTTTAAGAAGTTACTCTAATATTCAACCATAAAGGTTACAGGTACACCCCTAAACAGTGGGTCATCTCCTAGAATTACCACCCAGCAGATATTTTACTGACACGCCAGTGAAAAATTGGCTTGCGGGCAGTGTTAAGTTTAGTGTGGCCGGTAAATTTTTGAAGAGAAGGTGGCATCCTTTAAGTGTAAGTTGAATATCAGAAAAAGCACCACAAGGCCAGGTTACTTATCACTAGATTCCTTTGAAGAGAATCTCAATCATTTTTACAGCCTAATTTCTTATTGGGGCAATTCGGGTTTTTCTATCTTTCTTGCAAACTTTTGTTGCCTTCACTTTCCTCTTAACCCCTTCATGACCAGACTGTTTTTGGAATGTTGTGCGTTAGTGACCGAGGCTGAGGTGTTTGTGTTTAGCTTTAATTTTCTTCTTTGTCAGTTGCTGTACCCACACATATTATATATTGTTTTTTTCAGGACAAGAAGGGCTTTCTTTTCATGACATTATTTTGTTCATATCATTTATTGTATTGTGTAAAAAATAGTAAAATATGGTTAAAATTTAAAAAAATAAACACTTTTCCTGACTTTTCTTTGTAAATTATTTTACTAAGCTTCAAAAGCTAATGAAAAAACGTGCTAAATAGATTCGACTATAGGTCCTGAATTCAGAAATACCCAATGTTTATATGTTTTTTTGCTTTTTTTGCATGTTTTAGGTTAATAAATACAAGTAGCATTTAGCTGTTTCAAAACTGTTTTCAAATCATTGAATAACTCCCCACATGTACACATTTTTATAAAGTAGACATCCCAGGGCATTCAACTTGGGGTAATTTGACACTTTTCACTCTGTCATTTTACCACCAATCTTTGACAAGTTTTGGCGTAGTAATTTTGTGTGTGTTTTATTTCCACACACTTTGAAACTTAGGTATGAATTTAAAGGGGCTTTTCTATTTTATTGCCAAACAAAACCCCAATATATGTTCAGCAACTTCCCCTGAGTATAGTGGTACCCCACATGTATAGGTGTGCTAGGTTTATGTGGCAGGTACAGGGCAAAATTTAGGATATGGTTATTGCAGCTTTAAAACGTGTATTTATTATGTAATACTTGTGACTACATTTCCTATCATGCTCAGCCAGCCAAAAGCTACCGTAGCAGAATAGGAAATGTAGTCTATAGTAGGAAGCACTGATTTTTGCTATCCTTGCTATCCTGCGGCTGCATGGATCAAATATCCAGCTGCTGCGGCTCCCTATCTACTGCTGGGGGCCAATGCAAAGCACTGGCCCCACAAGCAGTCTTTTTTTTTTAAATAAAATATCCCTAGAGGACCACAGACAGACATAACATGTCATTGGTCCTCTACGGAACAACTTCTTATTTTTATACAATTTATTATTATTATTTTTAATTTTTTTATTTATTTAATTCCTTTTTTTTTTACATTTTTTATTTTTTTTATTTAACTCTAATCTTAACCCTTTGGTTAGGGTTAGTACAAACCCTAATTCTAACTCTAGTATTAGGGTTTTGATGAACTCTAACCCTAACCCAAGAGTTAGGATTAGCACAATAGGAAAAAAATCCTTTGGGGGGCTGGTTGTTACTGGGTGGGACCAGGGGGAGACTTCACACACTATATTTAGTCTCTCTCTGCCCCACGATCACCGTGGAGCAGGGAGAGACTATAGCTGTCAAAGCAGGCACCTGGTTTGACAGCTAATAACATCTGGGCGCTGTGATTGGCTGTCACATTGCCCGGATGTTTTCGGGGGGGTCCTCAACTGACATGGCTGAAGTGTCTCGCTATCGAGACACTTAGCCATGTTGTTGGTAGCGCGATCGCGGTATGCCAGCGTGCATACCGCGATCAGACCTGCATGACGGTCCTGGACCGTCATCGGTCACGAAGGGAGATTTCCCTATGACGGTCCAGGACCGTCATCGGTCGCGAAGGGGTTAAAAAAAAGGTACATATTTTTAGAAGGTGGATATGATACAGTGAGAGTTAGAAAAATATACATAAGAACTGTTAGAAAATGAGTGTTCAAAAGAGATCTCTAAGCCCCAATATGTAAACACCACTCCAAGTATGAGTGTAGGAAAGTAGAGGAGCACAATTCATTTGTGACACATATAGTGTCTAAGTGGAAGGATTTTATACCTTATAGGCTCTTGATTAGATGAATATGAGCTTCATACAAAACAAATACATCCACTCTCGTGAGTAGGAAACCACATGGAGTTTATTCCATCATCAGAAAACCAAAGCCCACCTTAAAGATACAAGTGATATTCTGAAACATCTAGAAGAGGTTAAGTTGGATTCCCAATATGTTCTAGTGACAAGAGATTAGGAATTGGTTCAATTCTAGTACTAACTCAAACAAAATGACCTACACATTCAATTTACCTCAAATTACAGTACTGTCCGGGTCCCTGATTTAGATATTTTTACAGTGAAGGATATGTTGAAAACAAATATATATTTTTTAAACATAAAAAACATGACTTATGTAACATGGAACAGACATTTAAGAAGAATAGAGAATCCATAATCTATGAATGCTTGTTCAGATTATTGGATCATATTACTGAATTTCAGCACTGTCAGATAAGTATGATTAGGAAAATTAGGTCCAAATTACGCTATGGGATTTCCTGGTGTATTTACCATATCCTTGTGAGATCTTGGGCAGAAAGTATATAATAGGTATTTTGGAGTCAAGAAGGAATTTTTTCCCCCGACTGAAAGCAGAATTCGAAATTGCTGTAAGGGTTTTGATTTTGCCTTCTTTTGCATCAACAGCGATAAACATGGGATGGAAGAAGGGTTGAACTTGATGGACGCAAGTCTTCTTTCAACCTAAACTACTATTTGTCTCAGTTAACGAAATGTACTCACTTTATTTTAAAGAGAGCAGAATACAAACCTTTAGGGCAAATCTGCATATTTACTTCTCTATAGTGAAATTATGAATACCAAACAGGAATATCACAAAGATCAAAATTGCATTATACCCTCAAGCAGTTTTTGGCCAATGTACAATTTTTAGGTCAACAAATCTTATCATTCACCTCTCATGAGGTTAACATCTCCGAATTCTTGAAAGGCATGTGTGTAGTTACTAGCAAGCTAGAACCTGTCAGTGTCGATTTATAAATGCTGTCATATTATTCTGTTTAAGAAATACTCCACATATTTTCTGTGAATGAGCTCACATTTCTTATATTTTCAAATAATTAAAGGACAACTGAAGCAAAAAATTAAGTTCTGTCTAATTGAAAGATGGCATAAGTGTAGGGATTTTATATAGAAATGCTTTAATGAAAGAATACAAATAAAGTACCTTACTGAGTTTTCTTTACTCCAAATAGCGCTACCAGGAAGCAGCCATTTTGTTTAGAATCTTTGGTCAGATGGGTCAGATCTTTATTTATCTGAACCAAGGTGAGTGAAGATCTGTCCCAAGATTCTAAACAACATGTCTGCCCCTGGTAGAACTATATGGAGTAAAGAAGGCTTAATATGGCAGTTAATTTGTATTCTTTCATTAAAGAAAAAAAATATTTATCAATCATCTATACTTGATACAATCTTTCAATTAAACATAAAGTAATTTTATAGCTACAGTCATCCTTTATAATCTAACATACTGGATTACTTATCATTACTAGTGTTGAGCAAACCAGAACTGCATTGATCGGGTTCGTACTGAACATTACGGTGTTCGGACCCCGAACCCAAACACTCCACTGTATGTTCGTGTTGGAGTTCGGGGTTCGGCTATAAACCGAAAGTCTATAAACCGAAAGAAATTTGGTTTATAGACTTTCGGTTTATAGAATAGCAATAGCATTACATGTATTCCATAAACCGAAAGTCTATAAACCGAATGTCTTTCGGTTTATAGACTTTCGGTTTATGGAATACATGTAATGCTAGTGGCTTTCTATAAACCGAAATAGAGTCCCCATTCATAAGAAATTCTTATGAATGGGGACTCTATTTCAGTCTGTAGAAAGGCAATAGCATTACATGTATTCCATAAACCGAAAGTCTATAAACCGAAAGACATTCGGTAAATAGTACATTTGCGTCTTGCGGTGCACTTCATATCTGATAGTCAAATAGAACCGTCAAATACTGTGCTTACAGCGCACTTTGAATAATTCTAATAGTTTTGGGTGGTAAATAGTACATTTGCGTCTTGCGGTGCACTTCATATCTGAGAGTCAAATAGAACAGTCCAATACTGTGCTTACAGCGCACTTTGAAAAATTCTGGCTACCTCCTCCACCTCCAGCGCCGCTTCCACCTACACCGCCACGGTTACCGCCTCCTCAACCTATGGGTCACTTAGTATAAACTAAAAGAGAATACCCTGCACTCCAACCCTCTCTCAAATGGATAATTCTGTTGATCCTCCTGGCAGCCATGCTTTAGATTTCGATTTATGTTCTTCCAAAGCTAAAATCAAGATTCCATCTAGTGCTATTTTATGGCTCAGCTGTATTTTTAATTTGTATGTATTTTATGTTATTTGAAGTTATTTCCCTATCCATATTTGTTTGCAGGGCACTTGTCCTACTCTTACCCACATTTTAATTCCTTTTGCAGCCCTCTAGCCCTTTCTAGGACTTTTTTAGAGGCATTTTAGTGCCCAAATGTTCGTGTCCCCATTGACTTCAATGGAGTTCGGGTTCGGGGTCAAGTTCGAGCCTGAACCCGGACTTTTTTCCGAAGTTTGGCCGAACCCGTACATCCAGGTGTCTGCTCAACTCTAATCATTACAGATCATTACAGGCAAAGGTGGTGCTATCACATGCAGTAGATGTCTTTTACAAAGAGGCTGGACACTTGTATTTCAGAAAGGAGACTATACAGTTCTAACCGTTAATATTGTTATTTAGAGCTGGTTGATAAGGAGATGTTGTGTTGCCATTTGCCTTCCTTTGGGGTTGTAGCAGGAATGAGTATTGGAGTTGAACTTTATGGACTTAAATTATTGTGTCTAAATATCAAACATGTTTTAAAATCATTTCAAAAACATTAGACTTCAAATAAAATGTCTGTGTTTAGTGTCTGAGTAGCATAGAGTAAAATCATAGCCTTGTAATAAAATGTATTTATTGTACACATTATAATTTTCTTTTTTGTAGAAATCATTTTTATTCCGTTTCCTTAATTTCACATATGATTTACATATTCCATAGAAAGGATAATTACATATAACATTTACATCTTGTACAGAAGGAATACATTACAATTAATTACCATTCTGTAATTAATATGACTTAACTTGTGTTAATTACACAATTACACTTATTGAACAAACCCTGAAAAACAGCCGATACTATCTCCACCACACTTTACAGTTGGCACAGTCAAGTCAGGCAGGTAACGTTTTCCTGGCATCCGCCAAACCCAGACTCGTCCATCAGGAGTACATGGTAGTGTGCTTTACACCACTCGATCCGATGTTTGACATTTTACTTGGTGATGTGAAGCTTGTATGCAGCTGCTTGGCTATGGAACCCATTGCATTATGCTCCCACTGCACAGTTTTTGTGCTATGGGATCAGCAGAGCATTAGCGAATTTTACACACTATGCACCTCAGCACTAGGTGACCCCGCTTAAACCTGACCGTGACCTATCTAGCAGTGATGACATTTTACGAACTGACTTATTCCAAACTAAGTTTCCACGACGTTGCACAGATAATGTAGTGCGCATAACTCTCCCTCCTCTACACCGCATGTGAGTTCCTGCATAAGGGTCAGAGGGAGGGAAGACAGAAGCACGTCTGGACAACATGAACATCACGCTGAGGACACTTATGCAGGGGAGCAGTCTCATCTGGAGCCCACAGCCCAGTTAGAAAAAAAGGAAATCTCTGTGTGTCAGTGTCGGTGTGTATGAAAGTGTGACTGGGTGGGTAAGTGTGAGTATAGTGTACAGTGTGGTGCTGTGAGTCTGCATGTGAAAGTGTGAGTTTGTGTGTGTAAATTCTGTATTTACAAGTTGACATACAGTTTACAAATGTGTGCAATAAATATTCTTGATAAGATAAAAACATATGTCAGTGTTTTTTACTTTTTAAATATGGCGGGGGGGGGGGGGGGGCGAACAGGGTTGTGTCAGTGTCTGCCTAAGCCTTCCACCACCAGATTTCAACTCTCCTTTTAACCTTTTAAACTTCATTTATTTTAGACTATTGCTTAAAGCTGAGTGGTACTGGGTATATAAAATTGCATAATGCTGTAAAAAAAAAAATGTTTTTATTGTAGGTGAAAAGGTAACAGAGGTTATAATGAATGTGCAGAGCACTTAATATGTGTGTGTTTTTCCCACGTGTGTGTTTTTTCTAATTCATATCGCATTACCTCATGTTTTCTTCCGCATAAAAACTATAGATGCAGGTTTATTTTTATGATACTCTACTTGATTCTCTGTCCAACAATTTGACATAGATAAGCCATTCAATCATCCATGGAATTGCCTGTCCATTCATGTATAACTTTTAGTACAAAGAACATGATGTACTTTGCATGGCACGGTGTGCTTGTGTTTTTGTTAAAGTATAAACGAATAGGCATTAAGATGTACTAAGGATAATTGTAAACATTTCTATCTGTAAGTAATATCTTGTATTTCGAAATGTTTTCTTTGAAAATTATTGGTAGTTTTTGTATTTTGTTTTTACACACATTAGGAACACATAATGTTACCTGGGTGACAAGTTTTACTGGTGAGATCTTATTTAGAATGAATGGGTCATGGGGTCTAGTCATAAAATTTGGGTTTAATTAAAAGATTTCATCAAGTGTAAATGGTTTAAATAAAAATGATTTAATCTATGAATACAAATAAAGTAATTTATTGTATCCATTTTTCTATATAGAACTGTATCAGGGGATGGACATGTTGTTTAGAATCTTGGGTCAGATGATCTTCATTGATCCAACCCAAGATGTCTTCCTTCTGCCAGTGCTATAAAAGCCAAGAGGGCTCAATAAGGTACTTGTATTCTTTCACTAATGTATTTATATATAAAATATATAGAGAAAATATTTCAAATAGACACCCTTTTTTTGTTACTGACAATTGTCCTGTATGCTATAGTTCAAGCATTGTAAAGTTGTTGATTTAGTTTCTAAAAGTGGGGAAATCAGTAAGATATCCCGTTGATTTCCACAGTGATTGCTCCATTCCAATTTTATTTTAGAGTATAAGATGCCCTTTGACCTTTGGGTTCATGTGAGTGCCATCTGTGTGGGTTTAAATTACTGAACCTGTCCCTGATAGCTGTGTTGTAATGATTCAAGGAGAACTGTTGTACATTTACTGATATTCAAAACCAATGTACATGTATAAAAAAAATGTTACCTTCCCGTGGTATTTACTCACCTTTCCATGTGAAAAGATATGACTAAACATATCTGTGGCATACATGAGTGGCAGACGGCTCACTACCATCGACCAAGCGCTACCGTAGCTTCCGAAAGGTTTTGTGTAGAGAAAGAAAGAGAGCCACGTTTGACTCAATTTCAATTACCAGATTCCCTGGGAGGGGTAGTGAAACCCTAATTAGAGTATCAATTGCATGTGTGGGGACTAGCTAAAGTTTAAAACAAAACTTTTAATCAGAATTGTATAAAATGTATAATGGTGGTGTTAACCTAGGTGATAAGAACTACCAAAAACCACGAACCACCAAAACAATACAGGGTATTTGCCACCCCAAGAACACTGCAAATAATAAAAGCAGGTCAGCATATCCAAGTGGCAACAATCCCTGTATAACTATTTCCTGACACCCCTATATGGGGAATGGGATATTTTTACTAAAACATTTGTGGTATATACTATATATGTGTTTTTTCTCTGTGTATTTTGTTGCACCAAGTCACTGCGGGGTGCAAGTTAACACCACCCTTAGACATTTTATAAAATTATGATTAAAAGTTATGTTTTAAACTTTACCTAGTTCCCACACATGCAATTGCTACCGTAGCTTCACTACATGTAGCACTCTAATCTCATGTGTAGCGCAACCATCTGATAGCCTGTGATGCTGTAGGGTGAGCACAGCATCAAACACACAGCGTCAATCCCCCTGCAACATTTAAACCAAAATCTAATATAGTTTTTTTGTCTTTTTTTTATCCCCAAGTATCCTCTTCCCACCGCTTTTCAAAACATTGTCAGACCAAAAACCATAATTTGATGATGTCAGCACGAGCCTCCACGGTTACTCTTCTGCATAGTTGAAGTATTTTTCTTGTCAGAAAAGGGTAAAACATTTCTTTTTCAATATGTAGACAGACAGATGGACAGCCAGATTGATGTACTGAGCCGTGGTAATCCGGCTTTAATATGTCTTATGCTATACAATATCTAATAAATACAATCTTTGACATTTCCAAGATTATTACGGCACACTCCTTAACATTATCAGCTCTGCTACCCCCAGGTGAAAGATTAGTAAGGCAAAAATAAATAAATAAGTAGCAGGTTTGAGTTGGCAGTAATCCAAAAGATATTACATTGCAGTGATCTTATCCATTTTTACATATACATTTATTTGTGAAAGGAGCCCTAGGGGCATCAATTGGGCTTCAGAATGCACCTCTACGTTCATTCATCAAGTCAGCAATAAATCTAGTCAGTGGAAGTCAAATGATCCTTTCAACTGCAGATAATTTACATCACCAAGAAAGAATTCATCTACAACAGAATTACTACTGTAACAGAGGGAACCAAGATGTCTCATTTTTATGTACTTTGTATGAGAATAAATATAATATATTAAGATGTAAATTCAACTGTGTGTAGTACTTGTTGACAAAACAAACAGTCTTACTCCTAATGTATCTAATTCTTCATTGTGTCTAATTGGTGACCCGTTATGTGAATATGTAATAATACGGTAATCAAAATACAGACACATAGGAAAAAACAAGCACCAAGGAGTGGTAATCATGTAGAGGCAGTCACAGTTTTTAAGCTCTTATGTGAACTATTGGTAGCAGAATACTTATAATTATTTTAGAAAGTAGATCACTCATGAAAACATAATGCTTTTGTTACTATCCGTTTATAGATCACCACCATATTTTGCAGCACTGCACAATGGGGGGAAACAATACATACAAGTAGTAGGTAACACAACGAAATTGAGAAGAGCCATGGCTCAGTGGATTGAGCTATATATGATGACCATACCGTGTAGTAACTCTGTAGTACTAGACTTTCGTTTGGAGAAACCACTGGAGATGAGACCACCACATTCCTCGTGGTTTGCACCCTCATAAACAGATAAACCGGAACAAATGAAAGGGAAACTAGAAATACTATACCATCTTTGCAACACATAATAAAAAATATCTCAAGGACATAGCACCAGTTAGCTAACAGGACTGGAGAAAGAGCTAATGACATATGTGCTTTTTTTTTTTTTGCAGTGTAACATACCTAGCTTCCCATGCACAGTATAATTGATACTACACCCTGGCCTAAATTATAGGCACTGTCACTCTACAAGCTGATCCCTTCCCACCTGACCTCTGCAAAGGACCTACTAAAGACCAACAGGTTATTGATAGGGGTTACAGACATAGATATGCTTTTATCTCTAACCCTAGATATTTACAGAAAGAGGTTGGGTGCATTGAATAGCTATCTACCATAGTTAATAACGAGTAGTATAATACAATTGAAGAATTCCCCTATCATTCCCAGAAATTGCTGGGTTTTGCTTGGCGACTTTTTAAAATGGAGCACCAAGCCTCATTTTCCTGCAACTGGAACAGTTACATTCAGTTTGAGTTACCAGGGAGCCCTGACTCAGCCGCTACCTTCAAATACTTATGAAGATCCATCGGTTGTTGATGAATTTGTCAAATATATATGCTGAGAGACAAACAAATCTGCAGTGTTCCTGGTGTCCTTTAACATCTGCACGACACAGACAGGTTAGGCAGCCTGCAGAACACCTCTGTCTGAAAGAAACACAAACCAGAGTTATTGGGTAAACCGAGGAGATGTCTGGGGGATCCAAAAACATAACTGCAATGAGACCCCCGGGGCCAGTAAGGGATTAGGCCTGGCAGGTCACAAGTAAAATCCAGTACATTTGTTTAAAAAAAGAAATCAAGTATCTATTTTGAATAAGGAATGGCAGACTAGACTGGCTAATTGGTTATTATCTGCCATCATATTCTGTTTTTCAGTCTCCTCACCACTAAATCCAACCCGAATTCACCACCTGTACCAAATCTTCAACAACTAAGTTTCCATAAAATATATGCAAAGTGTAATGCAAAGTATTTTCCTATGAATATAAAATGCTTAATAAATACTATATAGATTAATATAAATGAAAAAATACAGAATAACTGAAATAATGATGCAATTATTAGACAATTGTTTTCATCTATATACACAATATATATATATATATATATATATATATATATATATATATATATATATATATATATATATACACTTAGGATATAGCAATATACAGGACTACAATGGGTGAGAAAATCGTTACAGTGCAAGGAACTAGAAATCACCCAGCTTGCTTGTGATTGAAGGTTATCGATATATAACATAAAACAAGTCACAGAGGATCAAAAATGTACCAGTGAGGGAGGGACAAAACAAGCAGGGCAGGTTGCAGGTAGGGGATATACAGATATGCAAACTTTTCTACACACTTAATTTGGGTGACTCTTGTTGAAAAATATAAGTTAAAATAACCCAACATTTTAACCAAACACATTGCTAAATGTAACAAAACTTACAGACAATTATAAAGCAAATCTTTACATTCGCTTGAACGTCTCCTATCAGGGATAACGTCCCTTTGATTATTTTTCTTCAAAGCTTGGCCTGTGATTTTGAAAACTGAGGATGACATGGTCCGCTTTATGCAGGTAATGCAATTACATTTTTCCCAAATCACCAACAAATCTATACATTAAACAACCTTACTTAAATTATGCTTTTGGCTCATCTACGCATACATGCAATCTCCTACCTCTCACTACACAGTGCAATTGAGGGCAGGGAATTCTGGGGATTGAACACTGAGCATTGTGTGAGTATGAATGTTCACTGCATTGGCTTAGTTGTAGATTTTATCTGACAACATTGAAGTAACCTTTCCTCATTCTTTGGCTATCAGTGTGGCTAGCACAATACATAGATGTCCAATAGGTGCACTTTAATAAATCGGGATAATATGCATGCATTTACATATATTTATTGCCATTTTTGATAAAGACCAAACATATTAAAGAAGATGCACGAAAAAATAACTTTATTGTGAAATACCAAAATGATTATAAAAAGCTACAAATAGATAACGTGTTGACTGATTAAAATATTACAAACAACTTAAACCAATATTACAGAACACATTAAAGTGAACTGAAACATGTTTACAAGTTTTCTAAATGGCAGAACAAGATAAGACTAGTTAGTGTCCTTAACAAACAGCCACTAGGATTTATGATCAGCTGGGAAAAGAATGTAAAAAAAATACCTTGCAATATCTGTTGATAGAATCACATGACAGCTGCCAGAAGCTCTTTTAGCCAACAAAGAGAAAAATGCACAGGACAGATCCAAGGTAATAGTGCACTTGAATATACAAACACACATATAAAAAAAATATCCATCAAACATGCAATAACTATTATATAAGCTCTAGCGCACACACATTCAGCATCTGATTTACAGATGGTAGGATTACCCAAGTTAATGGCACTCATTTTATTGATCTCAGAAGACCTTTTTGCTCCTAGGTGGCAGGGACACATAGGCAGAGACCAGATCAGGATCTTTACAGACTCTGTGGATCACAAGTGGCCTCATCTGACAGAAGGGACCTGGCTGCAGGTTCCTGCAGCATGGTCCGCAGCACAGCTCTTCAAAGGGGGCCACGATGAGCTATAGAAGACAGGACGTTTTTCGGGTATGCTCACTAATGTGCCACAGACAGCATGCCCATTAAAATACCTCAGCCAGTATGCCCATTAATATGCCTCAGCCAGTATGCCTATTAATATGCCTCAGCCAGTATGCCTATTAATATGCCACAGCCAGTACACTCATTAATATGCCACAGACAATATGCTCATTAATATGCCTCAGCCAGTATGCCCATTAATATGCCTCAGCCAGTATGCATATTAATATGCCACAGCCAGTATGCATATTAATATGCCACAGCCAGTACACTCATTAATATGCCACAGACAATATGCTCATTAATATGCCTCAGCCAGTATGCCCATTAATATGCCTTAGCCAGTATGCATATTAATATGCCACAGCCAGTATGCATATTAATATGCCACAGCCAGTACACTCATTAATATGCCACAGACAGTATGCCCCTTAAAATGCCACAGTCAGGATGCCCATTAATATGCCACAGACAGCATGCCCATTAAAATACCTCAGCCTGTATGCCCATTAATATGCCTCAGCCTGTATGCCTATTAATATGACACAACCAGTATGCCTATTAATATGCCACAGCCAGTACACTCATTAATATGCCACAGACAGTATGCCAATTAAAATGCCACAGTCAGGATGCCCATTAATATGCCACAGACAGTATGCCCATTAAAATGCCATGGACAGTAACCCCCTTCCCTAGTACTTACCTCTCGTGTAAGAGAGAGCAGCCTTCCATGCTGCCACTCTCACGCTCCCTGTGCACTGCTCTGATTGAGCACTAGTAGGCCACGCGACCCTGGCGCTCTGACACAAGACGGTCAGCATGGAAGCATGTCTGTGCATCGCACAGACAAGATGCTGCCTTCTCGTGCAGAGATGCTGGCGAGGGGAGATCTTTTGATCTCATCAGCCAGTGTCTCTGCTGGCATGCTTTCTTCAATTGTTTTTTAAAGGGACCCTGGCGGGTGTGTCGGCCGTCACCCCCTGATGGCTGCCTAGCTTATGGGTAATGTAAATTAGAACGTCCTACAAGTGGGAAGGGGTTAAACAAAAGTAAGTTGGATAAAAGCACATGGTGGTATACACCCAGGTGTACTTACCCGCTCTGTAAAGTAATAGTCAGACCTCTTTTTTTTTTTTAAATCTTTAAAGGGATTCTGTCATCTCAATGTTGTTTATCCTGTGAATGTATGTGAAAATCATAAAAAGAAATATTAACATTATACTGGCAAAATTTCAAGAAAATTAATGAATTATGAGAAAATGTGCTTTGAATTTGTCTGTGGTGTATGGTGGTTATGGCATCATATATGGCTTGATATGCAAATGAACAACTTTCAAGAGGAAATGTGTAATTTTCATATCAAGAAACAAGATGATGTCATCAACAGAAGACACCACAGTAGGAGCCATACTCTTGCCTCCACAGATTCAAAATTGGCCTCGCCATTTTTTTGCTGGCTTGCTGATAAAACACTGGCTTAGTGGCCACCGTACACGATAGACACATTTAAAACATATACCAATCAGCCATTACATTACGACCACCTGCTTAATATTGTGTAGGTCCCACTTTGACACCAAAAAAGCCCTGACTCATCGAGACATGGACTTCACTAAACCTCTGATGGTGTGCTGTGATATCTGGCACCAAGACATTAGCAGCAGATGCTTTAAATCTTGTAAATTGCGAGGTGGGGCCTCCATGGATTGGACTTGTTTGTCCAGCACATCCCACAGATGCTCGATTGGATTGTGATCTGGGATTTTGGAGGCCAAGTCAACTTGCATGAACTTGCTGTTGTGTTCCTCAAACCATTCCTGAACCATTTTTGCTTTGTGGCAGTATGCATTATCCTGCTTAACTAGACCAATGCCATCAGGGAATACCATGAATTCCATGAAAGGGTGTACCTGGTCTGCAACAATGCTTAGGTAGATGGCACATGAATGGCAGGACCAAAGGTTTCCCAGCAGAACATTGCCCAAAGCATCACACTGTCTCTGCCGGCTTGCCACCTGTCAGTGGTCGTACTGTTATGGCTGATCGGTGTATACATACACACAATACACACACACACCTACTTCACATACATACACCTACTTCACACACATAAACACACACACACACACATATACACCTATTTCACATACACACACATACCTCTACTTCAAACACACACCCACAGTTTTTTCCCCCGCAACTTGTACCCCCTCCCTGCTGCTTTACCTCATTGCAGGGGAAGGGGAATATTCGTGCTACAGCTGATCTTTATTGTTCTTCCTGCTGAGTGCCAGGTTGTCAAGTGACGACACCCAGCACTCAGACACACATTGCGCAAGGGGACGGAGCTTGCACAGACTTTCCCCCCTCGCGCTGCAAAAAAACGAATGGCAGCGGCAAGGGGACCATGAGTCTAAAAGCACCCAAGCGCCATGCCTAATTTCCTGGTCGCCATGGTGGCCTTTTGCCAAGGGTTTGTCGAGCCCTGTGTTAATAGATATGTTTTCCTTCATTGCATTACATTTTTGTTAAACAACTATTCTTAGAATTAGTCATTTGTCGATCCAGATAGAGATTGTCTTGCCATTTAGAGTCAATTAGTAAACACTGCCCCATCGCACAATTAGATAGTCACACTGTCCAAAAATGCAAACATTCTGTGACAAAATATACAAATAAGTGTAAAATGTGTGTGTATACCCACAACATTAATTAATGTATCCTAGATATGAGATAAGAACAACACTTCAACAGTATAATGTCTTATCCTCTGTTTACACTGTGGAGTTTAACTGAACTCACAGACAATCCACAAATTGTCCAGAATAGAAGCAATCCCAAAGAGACCATCCCTGAGGGTATATTTATTCCAATGCAGAAATACATCGTATGCAAGTTTGGTCTGATATGCAGCTTTTATTGCCTTGAACAGGATTGTGTTTACTTTGCGCAGATAGAAAGACAACAAGTATATTCACTAGGTATGATTAAGTGCTTTTGAAGCACGAAACGCGTAAGGCGTCTTTCTCACTGTGTGGTTCATTTCCTTTTTTGTACTAGCCTGTTTTACGTAAGCATTAAACTCTGGCTTATTTTCACATACCTGCTTTGATTGTGAGCTCCTTCCGCAAACCGTTTTTGCTTCCTTTTTTTTTCCCTATTCACTAGGTGTAGCTGAGTATAGCTGAATTTGTAGTGTGCTTAGAGACCTGGCAAATGAGAACTTATAATTAGGTGACGGAGGATGCATAATAGGCCAAAATACTGGCAAAAGTGCAAACAACCCCTTCACTAAGCCCACCAATCAAGTGGAAGCTGACAATGACTGTCAAAGCACAATCAGAGTACATGTATATATATTTTATATACAACAAATACTATTTTACTTTTAAAGGGACAGTTACACCTTCAGTGTCAATGAAATGTACTGTACCAAATAAAATAAAGAGATCGGTCTTCTACTTTTTGTATCCTGTCTCCTGAAAACTGCATATAAAGTGTTACTGATGTTGCTATGGCAACAGTCCGGCCTATCTCTCCAAGCCATCCTTTTTGGACCTTACTGAATTTAGAGGCCCAATGAAATTATTTTCAAAGCAAAACTACAGGAGAACTGTAATCTTTAAGTCAAAATGAGTGCATGCCACATAGATCGGAGGCACGTACAATATACATATATAAACTAGGCGGAACTGCACCTAAACAGAGTGCTGTCTTTTGTTACCGAATTCTTAGGTCATTTCTTTTGCACTTACGATTTTATATAAAAATATATATCAAATTTCCCAATCCAGTCCCTTCTCTAGTGAAGTAACAGGGATTTCTGGCGTGCATCCAAACCTTTGGAGACTAGAGGTTGTTGCCATTCATGATTTTTGCCACTGGCTAAGTTCACGCTGCAGCATGAATCGGTTCCGTTTGAGCTGCCTGCGCTTATTGAAGAGCAAACAGGGGAATCAAAACAATGGCTGTTTACAGTTTGAAATGTTTGAAATAGTACGGAGCTAGAGCGGGGAATGATTTATATTTTGATCCAGTGTCAAACTTGTTAGGATAGAATGACTGGTGTGGAAAGGATATACTGTAAATAGGAGTGTTTAATCCTCAAAATAAACAAGAATACAATAACTTCTGCCACACAGGGAACTTTTTAAGGTTGTAAACAGACATACCTTGTTTTATTCATGTCTTAGAGCCGCCATATTTACCTTGGATGTTCTGGAATGTTACCACACTGTGCAAGAAATGACACAGTTATGTTCTTCTTCTAAAAAAAAAACTAAAAACGTTCTGGGGTGAAGATTTCAGATACCTTGCCCTGCAATTTGGTACAATGAACTGTCTTTAATTCTGTTATTACATCATCATTTTTAATGTAACTTCATAAAGTGGAAGTTTGTACCAAAACCACATTGCTAGTGAAGTATGTCTTCACACCATGGGTGGCTAAATACGTCATATGTAATGACTGTAATAAATCATGTGCCTTCTTTGTAAGTAAACAAATTATAATTTATTGCAGATTAAAAATTAGAATTTGGACAGCACCCCAGAACCAGCATATGTTATAAAGAGCACCACTGGAGTGAACAAAATACACACAATGCAATATATAAATTCAGTGTGCAACCATATAATATATTATCTTAATGTTATTTTTTTAAATGTATTCTTTTAGATTATTTTAGCTTAGATTAAAAATATTGGAGATTAAGTCCCAATATATGGCCATATTTAGCTTGGACCACCACTACGCCGAAGTACTCCAAACTTGGTGAGTCCTATCTATATATTACTTACATGGAACTGAATCTCTCAGATAATCTGTCTTTAACTATAATTTATACATTTCACTGGACACCATATAGAGAGCACCTGTAAGTGGGTGGGGTGCATATACCAGTTCAGGGGTTCTGTTCAAATTTTTTTGTATGTATATATAAAGCCTGACAAGCTTCTATTAATATATATATATATATAATTTAACATTTTCCATATTTAATAAAAAAAAAAGAAGCAACCTGAACAGAGGTGACACTGGTGCGCAGAGCAGGGACAGAGGTGACACTGGGGCGCAGAGCAGGGACAGAGGTGACACTGGGGCGCAGAGCAGGGACAGAGGAGACACTGGCGAGCTGAACAGAGACTGGTCACATTGGGGAGCAGAGTGGGGACAGAGGTGACACCGGGGAGCAGAGTGGGGACAAAAGTGATACTGCGGAGCTGATTGTGCACCCCTCTAAATTTACTTTCCAGCAAGAAGGCTCCTCCTATGTCTTCTGTGCTAAGTAGTAGCTCTCCATGGCCTATGCGGTGTCACATGAACCTAATCATCCAATGTCATGCGACCACCCACATCCTTTTGGGTTCCACAAGCGCAACTGGCAACTTTTTCTAGGATGTCTGTACACAGCACACATACATCTTCTGTTGTTGCCCCTACTAGATGCCAGTCAGTTTGAATGGGAGTTGCTGCTCTGGCACCCCTTTATTGCATGGCACCAGGGGTGAAAATCAATTTGTTGTTAAAAAAAATAAAAAATCTATTTTGTTATTGTGCCTATATAGTGCACAGCCAACAAAATCTATAGGCAATCAAGAAAGGAGGAGGGTCTAAACCACACACATACATTGCTGTGAAAGACATACCTTGTCATTCTATGGTTATGGGGAACCGGTGGAGTTAACACAGTTTTTTTTTACGTTTTCAGAAGTCACTGTGCAAGTACTACACTGTAATCTGAGCAGGAATGTGAGGTTGAAACTAGGTGCTTCAGGTTAAATTAGGTTATTTAATGAGTACTATAATGGGATGAGGTGTTTGGCTGAGCAACACTTGTGATCTCATACAGAGTAAGTATTTTGATCTCTTCACATCTTTTTACCTCTAGTACAAGTATTCTTTCAGAAAACCTGGATGCTACAATGGCGGTCCCCCCGGGGAAATGGCACGCTGCGCAGAATCTATAACTGGCACAAACCTCCAGCACAATACAAAGATTGCTTTTATTTTACAAAACAACATACACATTATTATTACAGTATCAATGCAAAAGCAAAGCACACATTATATCTATAGTGTGTTGTTTACGCTAATTAAACACTCATTCAAACTTTATTTATTTTTTAAATTCCCTCAGGATTCAAAACAATTTTTATTTTAATATATCACTCCAAGCTGTATAGCAAGGGTCCAAGTGCCCTCAAAGTTACAGTGCTGACACCAACATGAAACTGATTGCCCTAGCCCTTCACTGAGCATGATGCTGATTGTGGAAAAAAAGTAAGTCATGTTTAAATGAAAGATTGCATCAAAAGTGTAGACATGTTAAAATAGAAATGCTTTAATAAGAGAATATATTTGGGAATGACATATCCCATGATGCTCAGCAAGCCTTGGGGCTAATTTAGCATTATGGGATGTGTAGTTCCTAAACATCTGCCATGAAATGGTTAGCTATTACTGCCTTAAGGTGAATGATGAGTAAGCTGGTCTAATTAGCGTAGACACTGTAGTTGAGGGGAATGCAAGTTTTTTCTGAAGTGGGCCACATGTTCAGAAATGCATATATGCATGTTCATTTTTATATAGCCATGTTAATTTTTTTAAATTACAGTTATAGTGAATAATAGCTTTGGTTATTTATCAGTAACACAAAAGCAAACCAAAACCAATTTAAATGAACTTTACTAAAACAAATCTACATATTTATAAGGATAATGAATTGGGCAGCACCCTGCTGTTATATGGGCCACAAGTTGGAGGCCACAGCTTTAACTGTTCATCATTCGTGGCCAGTTAAATGAATTAGGGATTTATTACTGAAATAGAGAATTGATGCAGTGGTAATTAGGACTAGGTACCTATGGCACTACAGCTGCTGGGGAATACAACTCTCAGCATGCTCATACGATTACACCTTACTGATCTGAGTGACCAAAATGTGGGCACTAGCAATCCAACTCCCATCATGTTTAGTCACCGTCTTGTCAGCATGCTGGGGACTCTAGAGAGCAGCAGGTAGAATTACGAATATGGCTTATTCCTGAATCTGACATTCTGTCTGGCACTCCTGGGGTTAATCCTGTCTTACCCCTAAATGACAGCCCCCAGACCCTCCCCTGTGTGCGCTTGTCTCCTTGGAATAATTTGAGTTCTGGAAGAGGCAGTCTCACCCTGAGGGAATTCTCACACATACTTTTGTTGTTAGAGTTCTTGTACAGTATGAAAGCAGAAATACTTTATATCGGGGGATATATTCCACCTTATCGATTATAATGCTCCAGCAGCCTGATCATTTCTATTCTGACACCACAATCTAGTTCCAGATCATGTAATGAATGCAGTGAAATCTGAGAGAATGCGTCTGGTTCAGGTAAATGGTTTTTTACATTGAGCAAACATTTTGTACATTGAGCGCTGTTTGTGATATGCTACATATACATACTAATAAGGTAAATTAATCTTTAATATAATGTAATGGCTTACCAATAACCCTAAATGATGTATTTAAGATGACCTACTAAAGAATAACATCTATATACTTGAATTGAATGTTATTATTTTTCTTACATATAAATCCTTCTAAATACAGGGAATCAAAGTTTTCATTATTTTTTTTAAATAAAAGCCCAGGATATTAACATGCTTTTCAGTGCTTATTAGTCTAATTTGCACATTGCCAGAGGGACACTTTGTAAGTAAAGGGCATTAGTGAAATACCCATTTAAAGCACATTATTCTGACAACAAATTTGCCATTTAACAGTTCTTTTTTATTTTTTTGGTTGTTTGTGAATTAATAGTTTTGGAAATTGGAACATTTAAAATAAAAATCTGCAGGCTAACACACAGAACATGTAAGATATTTATGATGCCACAAAATAGCAGTGGCATTATATATATTTTTTTTTAATAATATATGAATAATATTTATTTCATAAGTGAAACACAATATATATATATATATATATATATATATATATATATATATATATATATATATATATATATATAAATAGATAGATAGATAGATATAAAACATTTATGCTAAAATGTTGGTAATCTAATCTTTCCTTTAGTGTATGAACTTATTTTTTTCAACTATATATATGACTTATTGTAAAAGATGATGTCATCTTTTACACAAATTAATAAATTCTGCTAAATTCACATCATAGCATTTGGTGGAATTTTATGCTTTTCCTGTTATATTTCATTTAGGTCTAGTGTTATAATTTCCAAGATGGCAGACTACAAATTCAGCATATTTATTATTAATATTTAAGGCAGAATGAGAAATGACTAATGTAACTATAAATACAGATTAAGGATGAGATATGCAACTTTTGCAACTCTGATGAGGGGAGTGAAAAAAAAAAATAAAACTCTAACCCACCTGTGAGCTGGCTTAACAATGTCCTGCAGCATGTTCTACAGAGAACTATGCTAAGCACATTTTATTTCTGCCATATACAGTACTAGGTAAAAGTTTTAAGCAGCTGTGAAATTAATGCTGTACACTAAGCAGATTAACTATTAAAAAAAGACATGTTAATGTATTTTTTAGCATTTAACAAAATGCAAAGTGATGGAACAGATGAAAAATCTAAATCAAATCAATATTTCGCGTGACCACCCTTTGCCTTGAAAACAGCATAATTTCTTCTAGGTGCACTAACACACACACTTCTTTTAAGGAACTCGGAAGGTTCTATCCACAATCCAAAGTTCTTCCTTTGATTTAGGCAGCCAAAGTTGCTGCTCTCTATTTATGTAATCCCCACATACCAGGCGGGGATGCTCAATATGTGCTCCGCACACCTAGCACGGAGCAGCCGCGTTGTGTATTTCTGGAGTTTGTGTGCTCCTAACAGAGAGCACACAAACCCTGGAAACACATCCGGGAGAATTCGTGGGTGCCATTGTCCCCCTCGGATGTAACGCGTGTATTTCCGGGGGGCTGGCTATTCGCAGCACACAAACCCCCGGAAATACACGAGATACATTGTGCCTCCGGGTGACAGGTGTGCTCCGATATGCCCCAGACACAGACTCGATGATCTTGAGATCAGGGCTCTTTGAAGGCCATACCATCGCTTCCAGGACTCCTTGTTCTGCTTTACACTGACAATATTCTAAATGACTTTTGTTGTCATGCTACAGTATAAATTTGAGACCAATCAGATACCTGCTAGGTGGTATTGCATGATTGGTAAGTATCTGCCTGTACTTCTCAGCATTGAGCAGACCATTCATTCTGACCAAATGCCTGATTTTTTGACAGTCTACCTAGAAGAATTGAGGCTGTTTTGAAGAAAAAGACTGGTCACACCAAATATTTTCTTCGATTTATTCAATTTGCATTTTGTTAATTGATAACAAATAAACCATAAACATTTCTATTTTTGAAAACATTCTTTACTCAGTACTTTGTGCGTGTATAAAATGAATTATGTCCCAAATATACAGTAGCAAATGCTGACACATTCACACACACAGTATGGATTTCTTACATGGTGTTGGCTGCAGATTACACTGAGCTCCCTTAGAAGGAGGGAGCCAGTCAGGAGAGCATCTCCTGATTGGGTGAGATCTACTTCCCTGTGAGGTCTTACTTAAAGATCTTGCATTGTCTCAGAATTGGTCTGCCTGGACTTAGAACCCGGGAGAATCTGGGAAATGTGGTCACCCTAGTAACAAGGGTGAACTGGCAAAGGGGACAGAAGGGCAGTTCCCCAAGCTGCCCTCTACCCTAGGTCAATGGGCTGTGGCTGGACCACTTTTCACTTCCAAATTCCCCAGGGCCTAGGCATCCATCTGCGGCCCTCCAACTGCTGCAGAACTACAAATTCAGTGAATTATGGTAGTTATAGTTGAAAAAACAGCTGCATTTCTTAGAATATAGCATTAAATTATTTAAAAAAAAGTTTACACAGCTTATAGCAAAATTTATTGTGGGTTGAGGAATGTCCAAAGCACAAGAGATGGGCAAAACAAGTAATATTAATCTAAAAACCTGTTGTTTTTTTTAAACATATTAATGCAACGTAAATAAATGTATTATGGATTAATGCAACTGCTATATGACAGGTCCACTTTTTTATTTTGTCGTTATCATAGTGCACATACTGAGCTAATAATACATGTAATAAAGGAAATGTGTTTATTTGGCTAGCTGTGTTGTATTATGCTAATAACACTGCAATAGATCATTATGAGGCTTTTCTAAGAAGATTCCTGTGTAATCAGAGTTGGTCACACTATTCAATTCTTATCATCACTGTCATTACAATATCTATCACAGCCTTGCTGTCCTGGTTCATATAGTGCTTGTCAATTCTTATTATAGACTTAGAATTCCAGGCATATCAGTAGGGTCCAAAAACTTGCTCCTCTCTCATTTATAAAGTATTTCTAATGTGTCGATCTCTGTTGGGGAGCCCGAACTGCAAATTTCTCTGCAATTTGACTTTTTGCCCCGATTTGGCCAGACTTCGGGCCAGATCAGTGTATATTGAATTGACCCTAATACTTTACACTTATGTATTTAAGCTATGTGACTTTAAAATATTCATATTGACCCTTTAAGAGTTAATTAATAAACCCACTTTAAATTCAGATATAACAAATTTCATATCCCAGTTGTAAAGATTTCTTTCATTGAAGTTTTATTTAACAATGTTTATGAGTTCCCTAGCTTCTCCAAGGCTTACAAGACTATAACAAGTTCTCAACGGATGTTAAAGCAAATCTAAAAAGGATGCTGAACAATAATTGTATATGTGCTGCTTAATCTAGTTTCACATATCTGAAAGGTTTATTATCCTGTTTTGTCTTTCTTTGTTCCAGGACAAGATAATCGTGGGGTACGAGGATACTATTTGTGTCATGGGTGTTTTGACGAACCACTTTAACGTCTAATTTTTCTACCATTATTATTTACGACTTAATAGCCCCATGGGAAAAAGATCATGAATAATCCTGTTAAAGTATGGAAACTTTTTTAGAAGTTGAAGGTTCTACCATTCATTCGATGGTCTTCAAGTGTTCTTTAACATCCAAGGAAATAAATGATAGATTTCATTTGAGAGAAAATGAGACCATCACAAAACTGCAGATTAAAGATACTTTGTTGTTATCCGAAGCTACTATTACAAGTTTGTCGTCCTCGAGTGAAAGCAACACACCAGTTTCCGAGCTTGGCAAATGTCAAGGCTCTATAACCATTGAGAACGAACTCCACGGTGAAGAACCATTCCACCATATGCAATGTGCACCCTTACATATCAATTGTTTGCAAGTCTTCAATTCTAGTTCAAGGACTCGAGTTATAAAACACAAACCCACTGCAATCACATTCCCTGATTCCCATTGCTTTGATACCAATACATCTAATATCCTGGATCATGAAACACTGGAGGGAAAGAGCAGCCATGATGAGGATAGTCATGATGGCGGCTATCCTGTTGAAGTTGTTCATGATGATGATGACGATGATGGCGATGATGACGTGTTTACTGACCTACCACAATTTCAGTATAAATTTACTGGAATAAAGCGGAGGCGTTCAAATCCCAGGAATCGAAATGGGAACCGATTTATTGATTACGAGGGTATTTGTCAATTAATTGTGAATAAACAGTTGGAGGATGACGCAACTGAGGATGAAAGAAAACGAAAGAAGCTCTTGGTAAGTTTCTTTATGCGTGACCCACAAAATACAAGTGTTATGTATAATGATAATAATAATAGTGATATTTGAATTATTTATTTTGGAGTTTGGTTATAGTGTATTTCTCACAAAAAAAAAAACACTTAACACATACCTATATCGACAATGCAGAGGGGTTTTTATGTATTGAACATCTATATCTGATTGGGCAAGGCATGGCATTTCAGAATGTGAGAGTGGCATGGTTGATATTATATATGTTCTGGGCATGATCAGGAATGGCACACTCATGTTTTTATTTTACTATTTATATTGTGTATTTGCTTAAGATGTTAAGATACAAATCCTTCAAGGCAAAATTATTTCTGAGATTTGGATACATAATATTGTCCCTGCTATGCCAAAAATATGTAATCCTGTGTTCAGATTCTTTATTGTATCTTCCATGACACTTTTCACATGGATTTACCATTATTTATCCGATTGAATGTCTGCTCAGTAAAGAGAGACAAATGAGACAGGAATTCCAAACTTTAGACCAAAGTCAGCGAGTTGGAAAACTTCTCCAATGCAGCCGAATTAGATCATTTGTCCAACTCAGCCACTTTGGCTTTGAGTTTCCCGTCTAAATTCGGTGCAATTATCTCTCAGCACATACACACATAGTCACACAGACAGTCACCCAATCGGAGGCAGTCACACTCACACAGACAACAATGGGCACATATACAGGCAGTCACAGACACACAGAGACAGTCACACAAAAAGGCAGCCATGGAAAAACATACAGGCAGTCACATACACACAAGCAGTCACATTGACAGACACACAGGCAGTCACAGACACACAGGCAGTCACATTGACAGACACACAGGCAGTCACATTGATAAACAGAGACAGTCACAAGCCAGCAGTTGTTTTTTTAAATACATAATTCATTGTGTCCCCCTGCCTGATGCTTTACTTCATTCCAGGGGAGAGGCTTCCAGCAATCATATTTAGGGGCCAAATGAGGGCCAACGACAAAAGTAGTGGGGCAATTATAAAACGCTAAATATACATATGGTTCGTTCTGAAGAGGTCAGTGAATTGAAGGGTTGAGCTAAGCCTCTTTCTTCCAGTGAAGGGAAATCTTAATGCTTAAGCATACCAATACGTCTTACACAACGCTAAGCTTCCAACTTTGTGGAAACAGTTTGGGGAAGGCCCTTTTCTGTTCCACCATACCTGTGCCCCAGTACACAAAGCAAGGTCCATAAAGACATGATTGGATGAGTTTGGTGTGGAAGAACTTGCACCCATTCAAATATGTGTCCAGAGTCCAGAGTAAATCCGACATGTTCCTTAATAGATACACGCGGGTTTACTCTCTGCTGTGTCTCACAGCACATGTGTAGTTCAGACATTGCAGTTCCTGGTTGTCGCACGGGCACAACTAATCAGAGCAGGGGCCTGCCCTGCTCTGTCTGTTGGATGTGGGGGTCTCTCGCTACTAGTTAACTTCCTCCCTGCTAATCCCATGCAAAACCGAGGGTCTCTCTCTGTTCTAGCATAGTTCCTATGGAAGCATGGCATCTACCGCTCAGAGTGCTACTACTTTGGGAGAATATATCCATTTTAATATGTAAAACATACTACACCATAAATCTTTTGTTTTCATTTTTTTCTATATACTAATCTGAGTGCAAGCTGGATGGCATTTCAGATTATGAGATAAGTGCATAATTTTTTTGTTCTCATATATCTCGTTTGGTACAAATCACTTGCGCACCCTCCATTTTCTTACTATGCCACATACAACTGCCAATTAAATATGCCACATACAAGGGCCCATTAAATAAGCCGCATACAGGATCCCATTAAATATGCCGCATACAGGAGCCCATTAAATATGCCACATACAGGAGCCCATTAAATATGCCACATACAGGTGCCATTAAATATATGTTGTCACTAGCCGATACGAATGAGTGGCCTACACAACAATATGAAGGGTTTGACCCAAAATTCCTGGCGTTTCCTAGTCAAATCTGTAAAGATTCTAGGACACATGCAGTCCAAACAATCGGCAGATACGTTTTTTGAGAGAGAGAGAGAATAAAAATCAGGATTGTACTATTTGTTTCCCCTCCCTGATGCTTACTTTTTGTAACTGTAGGGTTAAGCCTTTCAGTGTGGTAGGCAGGGGCGTCACTAGGGTTGGTGTCACCCGGTGCGTTAACTCATGGTGTCACCCCCTGGATTTCCTCCAATACAATGCCGAACAGATTCCTTAGTAATGCCAGTTAGATGACCTATTAACTATGCCACACACAGGAGCCCCATAAATTATGCCACACCAGAGCCCCATAGATTATGCCACACCAGAGCCCCACTATTTATGCCTCACCTCTGCCCAATTAATTATGCCACACACACAGGTGCCCCATAATTATGCCACACACACAGGTGCCCCATAATTATGCCACACAAAAGAGTCCCTTAATAATGCCACAGGAAAGAGTCCCTTAATTATGCCACACTTGCCCCGATAAATATGCCACAAACAAGCGCCCCATTATTATGCACACATGGGACCGCCATTAATTATGCAACACACAGGAACCCCACGAGGTGACAATTGTACAATATTAGATACCAGGAATATTGTGCCACTCAGAGCCCAGAAATATTGTGCCAGTCAGATACCAGTAATATTGTGCCATTCAGTTACCAGTAATATTGTGCCACTCAGAGCCCAGTAATATTGTGCCAGTCATATACCAGGAATATTGTGCCATTCGGAGCCCAGTAATATTGTGCCAGTCAGATACCAGTAATATTGTGCCAGTCAGAGAGCAGTAAGATTGTGCCACTCAGAGCCCAGTAATATTGTGCCAGTCAGATACCAGGAATATTGGGTCATTCAGAGCCCAGTAATAGTGTGCCACTCAGAGCGCAGTAATAGTGTGCCAGTCAGAGCCCAGTAATAGTGTGCCAGTCAGAGCCCAGTAATAGTGTGCCAGTCAGAGAGCAGTAAGATTGTGCCACTCAGAGCCCAGTAATAATGTGCCAGTCAGATACCAGTAATATTGTGCCATTCAGAGCCCAGTAATATTGTGCCATTCAGATACCAGGAATATTGTGCCAGTCAAAGCCCAGTAATAGTGTGCCAGTCAGAACCCAGTAATAGTGTGCCAGTCAGATACCAGTAATATTGTGTCATTCAGAGCCCAGTAATAGTGTGCCACTCAGAGCCCAGTAATAGTGTGCCCCTCAGAGCCCAGTATTAGTGTGCCAGTCAGAGCCAAGTAATATTTTGCCACTCAGAGCCCAGTAATAGTGTGCCAGTCAGAGCCCAGTAATAGTGTGCCAGTCAGAGCCCAGGAGTATTGTGCCAGTCAGAGCCCAGGAATATTGTACAAGTCAGAGCCCAGTAATAGTGTACCAGTCAGAGCCCAGTAATATTGTGCCAGTCAGAGCCCAGGAATATTGTGCCACTCAAAGCCCAGTAATAGTGTGCCAGTCAGAGCCCAGTAATAGTGTGCCAGTCAGAGCCCAGGAATATTGTGCCAGTCAGAGCCCAGGAATATTGTACCAGTCAGAGCCCAGTAATAGTGTGCCAATCAGAGCCCAGTAATATTGTGCCAGTCAGAGCCCAGTAATAGTGTGCCAGTCAGAGCCCAGTAATAGTGTGCCATTCAGATACCAGGGATATTGTGCCAGTCAGAGCCCAGTAATAGTGTGCCAGTCAGAACCCAGTAATAGTGTGCCAGTCAGATACCAGTAATAGTGTGCCAGTCAGATACCAGTAATAGTGTGCCAGTCAGACCCAGTAATAGTGTGCCAGTCAGAGCCCAGTAATTGTGTGCCAGTCAGAGCCCAGTAATAGTGTGCCAGTCAGAGCACTGTTTGTGTTCCCCTACGCACTTATAGGGTTAATGTGCAACTATCACTTGTGGTAATATTATATACCAGGAATATTGTGCCACTCAGAGCCCAGAAATATTGTGCCAGTCAGATACCAGTAATATTGTGCCATTCAGTTACCAGTAATATTGTGCCACTCAGAGCCCAGTAATATTGTGCCAGTCATATACCAGGAATATTGTGCCATTCGGAGCCCAGTAATATTGTGCCAGTCAGATACCAGTAATATTGTGCCAGTCAGAGAGCAGTAAGATTGTGCCACTCAGAGCCCAGTAATATTGTGCCAGCCAGATACCAGGAATATTGGGTCATTCAGAGCCCAGTAATAGTGTGCCACTCAGAGCGCAGTAATAGTGTGCCAGTCAGAGCCCAGTAATAGTGTGCCAGTCAGAGCCCAGTAATAGTGTGCCAGTCAGAGAGCAGTAAGATTGTGCCACTCAGAGCCCAGTAATAGTGTGCCAGTCAGATACCAGTAATATTGTGCCATTCAGAGCCCAGTAATATTGTGCCATTCAGATACCAGGAATATTGTGCCAGTCAAAGCCCAGTAATAGTGTGCCAGTCAGAACCCAGTAATAGTGTGCCAGTCAGATACCAGTAATATTGTGTCATTCAGAGCCCAGTAATAGTGTGCCACTCAGAGCCCAGTAATAGTGTGCCCCTCAGAGCCCAGTATTAGTGTGCCAGTCAGAGCCAAGTAATATTTTGCCACTCAGAGCCCAGTAATAGTGTGCCAGTCAGAGCCCAGTAATAGTGTGCCAGTCAGAGCCCAGGAGTATTGTGCCAGTCAGAGCCCAGGAATATTGTACAAGTCAGAGCCCAGTAATAGTGTACCAGTCAGAGCCCAGTAATATTGTGCCAGTCAGAGCCCAGGAATATTGTGCCACTCAGAGCCCAGTAATAGTGTGCCAGTCAGAGCCCAGTAATAGTGTGCCAGTCAGAGCCCAGGAATATTGTGCCAGTCAGAGCCCAGGAATATTGTACCAGTCAGAGCCCAGTAATAGTGTGCCAATCAGAGCCCAGTAATATTGTGCCAGTCAGAGCCCAGTAATAGTGTGCCAGTCAGAGCCCAGTAATAGTGTGCCATTCAGATACCAGGGATATTGTGCCAGTCAGAGCCCAGTAATAGTGTGCCAGTCAGAACCCAGTAATAGTGTGCCAGTCAGATACCAGTAATAGTGTGCCAGTCAGATACCAGTAATAGTGTGCCAGTCAGACCCAGTAATAGTGTGCCAGTCAGAGCCCAGTAATTGTGTGCCAGTCAGAGCCCAGTAATAGTGTGCCAGTCAGAGCACTGTTTGTGTTCCCCTACGCACTTATAGGGTTAATGTGCAACTATCACTTGTGGTAATATTAGATACCAGGAATATTGTGCCACTCAGAGCCCAGAAATATTGTGCCAGTCAGATACCAGTAATATTGTGCCATTCAGTTACCAGTAATATTGTGCCACTCAGAGCCCAGTAATATTGTGCCAGTCATATACCAGGAATATTGTGCCATTCGGAGCCCAGTAATATTGTGCCAGTCAGATACCAGTAATATTGTGCCAGTCAGAGAGCAGTAAGATTGTGCCACTCAGAGCCCAGTAATATTGTGCCAGTCAGATACCAGGAATATTGGGTCATTCAGAGCCCAGTAATAGTGTGCCACTCAGAGCGCAGTAATAGTGTGCCAGTCAGAGCCCAGTAATAGTGTGCCAGTCAGAGCCCAGTAATAGTGTGCCAGTCAGAGAGCAGTAAGATTGTGCCACTCAGAGCCCAGTAATAGTGTGCCAGTCAGATACCAGTAATATTGTGCCATTCAGAGCCCAGTAATATTGTGCCATTCAGATACCAGGAATATTGTGCCAGTCAAAGCCCAGTAATAGTGTGCCAGTCAGAACCCAGTAATAGTGTGCCAGTCAGATACCAGTAATATTGTGTCATTCAGAGCCCAGTAATAGTGTGCCACTCAGAGCCCAGTAATAGTGTGCCCCTCAGAGCCCAGTATTAGTGTGCCAGTCAGAGCCAAGTAATATTTTGCCACTCAGAGCCCAGTAATAGTGTGCCAGTCAGAGCCCAGTAATAGTGTGCCAGTCAGAGCCCAGGAGTATTGTGCCAGTCAGAGCCCAGGAATATTGTACAAGTCAGAGCCCAGTAATAGTGTACCAGTCAGAGCCCAGTAATATTGTGCCAGTCAGAGCCCAGGAATATTGTGCCACTCAGAGCCCAGTAATAGTGTGCCAGTCAGAGCCCAGTAATAGTGTGCCAGTCAGAGCCCAGGAATATTGTGCCAGTCAGAGCCCAGGAATATTGTACCAGTCAGAGCCCAGTAATAGTGTGCCAATCAGAGCCCAGTAATATTGTGCCAGTCAGAGCCCAGTAATATTGTGCCAGTCAGAGCCCAGTAATATTGTGCCACTCAGAGCCCAGTAATAGTGTGCCAGTCAGAGCCCAGTAATAGTGTGCCAGTCAGAACCCAGTAATAGTGTGCCAGTCAGATACCAGTAATAGTGTGCCAGTCAGATACCAGTAATAGTGTGCCAGTCAGACCCAGTAATAGTGTGCCAGTCAGAGCCCAGTAATTGTGTGCCAGTCAGAGCCCAGTAATAGTGTGCCAGTCAGAGCACTGTTTGTGTTCCCCTACGCACTTATAGGGTTAATGTGCAACTATCACTTGTGGTAATATTAGATACCAGGAATATTGTGCCACTCAGAGCCCAGAAATATTGTGCCAGTCAGATACCAGTAATATTGTGCCAGTCAGAGAGCAGTAAGATTGTGCCACTCAGAGCCCAGTAATATTGTGCCAGCCAGAAACCAGGAATATTGGGTCATTCAGAGCCCAGTAATAGTGTGCCACTCAGAGCGCAGTAATAGTGTGCCAGTCAGAGCCCAGTAATAGTGTGCCAGTCAGAGCCCAGTAATAGTGTGCCAGTCAGAGAGCAGTAAGATTGTGCCACTCAGAGCCCAGTAATAGTGTGCCAGTCAGATACCAGTAATATTGTGCCATTCAGAGCCCAGTAATATTGTGCCATTCAGATACCAGGAATATTGTGCCAGTCAAAGCCCAGTAATAGTGTGCCAGTCAGAACCCAGTAATAGTGTGCCAGTCAGATACCAGTAATATTGTGTCATTCAGAGCCCAGTAATAGTGTGCCACTCAGAGCCCAGTAATAGTGTGCCCCTCAGAGCCCAGTATTAGTGTGCCAGTCAGAGCCAAGTAATATTTTGCCACTCAGAGCCCAGTAATAGTGTGCCAGTCAGAGCCCAGTAATAGTGTGCCAGTCAGAGCCCAGGAGTATTGTGCCAGTCAGAGCCCAGGAATATTGTACAAGTCAGAGCCCAGTAATAGTGTACCAGTCAGAGCCCAGTAATATTGTGCCAGTCAGAGCCCAGGAATATTGTGCCACTCAGAGCCCAGTAATAGTGTGCCAGTCAGAGCCCAGTAATAGTGTGCCAGTCAGAGCCCAGGAATATTGTGCCAGTCAGAGCCCAGGAATATTGTACCAGTCAGAGCCCAGTAATAGTGTGCCAATCAGAGCCCAGTAATATTGTGCCAGTCAGAGCCCAGTAATAGTGTGCCAGTCAGAGCCCAGTAATAGTGTGCCATTCAGATACCAGGGATATTGTGCCAGTCAGAGCCCAGTAATAGTGTGCCAGTCAGAACCCAGTAATAGTGTGCCAGTCAGATACCAGTAATAGTGTGCCAGTCAGATACCAGTAATAGTGTGCCAGTCAGACCCAGTAATAGTGTGCCAGTCAGAGCCCAGTAATTGTGTGCCAGTCAGAGCCCAGTAATAGTGTGCCAGTCAGAGCACTGTTTGTGTTCCCCTACGCACTTATAGGGTTAATGTGCAACTATCACTTGTGGTAATATTAGATACCAGGAATATTGTGCCACTCAGAGCCCAGAAATATTGTGCCAGTCAGATACCAGTAATATTGTGCCATTCAGTTACCAGTAATATTGTGCCACTCAGAGCCCAGTAATATTGTGCCAGTCATATACCAGGAATATTGTGCCATTCGGAGCCCAGTAATATTGTGCCAGTCAGATACCAGTAATATTGTGCCAGTCAGAGAGCAGTAAGATTGTGCCACTCAGAGCCCAGTAATATTGTGCCAGTCAGATACCAGGAATATTGGGTCATTCAGAGCCCAGTAATAGTGTGCCACTCAGAGCGCAGTAATAGTGTGCCAGTCAGAGCCCAGTAATAGTGTGCCAGTCAGAGCCCAGTAATAGTGTGCCAGTCAGAGAGCAGTAAGATTGTGCCACTCAGAGCCCAGTAATAGTGTGCCAGTCAGATACCAGTAATATTGTGCCATTCAGAGCCCAGTAATATTGTGCCATTCAGATACCAGGAATATTGTGCCAGTCAAAGCCCAGTAATAGTGTGCCAGTCAGAACCCAGTAATAGTGTGCCAGTCAGATACCAGTAATATTGTGTCATTCAGAGCCCAGTAATAGTGTGCCACTCAGAGCCCAGTAATAGTGTGCCCCTCAGAGCCCAGTATTAGTGTGCCAGTCAGAGCCAAGTAATATTTTGCCACTCAGAGCCCAGTAATAGTGTGCCAGTCAGAGCCCAGTAATAGTGTGCCAGTCAGAGCCCAGGACTATTGTGCCAGTCAGAGCCCAGGAATATTGTACAAGTCAGAGCCCAGTAATAGTGTACCAGTCAGAGCCCAGTAATATTGTGCCAGTCAGAGCCCAGGAATATTGTGCCACTCAGAGCCCAGTAATAGTGTGCCAGTCAGAGCCCAGTAATAGTGTGCCAGTCAGAGCCCAGGAATATTGTGCCAGTCAGAGCCCAGGAATATTGTACCAGTCAGAGCCCAGTAATAGTGTGCCAATCAGAGCCCAGTAATATTGTGCCAGTCAGAGCCCAGTAATATTGTGCCAGTCAGAGCCCAGTAATATTGTGCCACTCAGAGCCCAGTAATAGTGTGCCAGTCAGAGCCCAGTAATAGTGTGCCAGTCAGAACCCAGTAATAGTGTGCCAGTCAGATACCAGTAATAGTGTGCCAGTCAGATACCAGTAATAGTGTGCCAGTCAGACCCAGTAATAGTGTGCCAGTCAGAGCCCAGTAATTGTGTGCCAGTCAGAGCCCAGTAATAGTGTGCCAGTCAGAGCACTGTTTGTGTTCCCCTACGCACTTATAGGGTTAATGTGCAACTATCACTTGTGGTAATATTAGATACCAGGAATATTGTGCCACTCAGAGCCCAGAAATATTGTGCCAGTCAGATACCAGTAATATTGTGCCATTCAGTTACCAGTAATATTGTGCCACTCAGAGCCCAGTAATATTGTGCCAGTCATATACCAGGAATATTGTGCCATTCGGAGCCCAGTAATATTGTGCCAGTCAGATACCAGTAATATTGTGCCAGTCAGAGAGCAGTAAGATTGTGCCACTCAGAGCCCAGTAATATTGTGCCAGTCAGATACCAGGAATATTGGGTCATTCAGAGCCCAGTAATAGTGTGCCACTCAGAGCGCAGTAATAGTGTGCCAGTCAGAGCCCAGTAATAGTGTGCCAGTCAGAGCCCAGTAATAGTGTGCCAGTCAGAGAGCAGTAAGATTGTGCCACTCAGAGCCCAGTAATAGTGTGCCAGTCAGATACCAGTAATATTGTGCCATTCAGAGCCCAGTAATATTGTGCCATTCAGATACCAGGAATATTGTGCCAGTCAAAGCCCAGTAATAGTGTGCCAGTCAGAACCCAGTAATAGTGTGCCAGTCAGATACCAGTAATATTGTGTCATTCAGAGCCCAGTAATAGTGTGCCACTCAGAGCCCAGTAATAGTGTGCCCCTCAGAGCCCAGTATTAGTGTGCCAGTCAGAGCCAAGTAATATTTTGCCACTCAGAGCCCAGTAATAGTGTGCCAGTCAGAGCCCAGTAATAGTGTGCCAGTCAGAGCCCAGGACTATTGTGCCAGTCAGAGCCCAGGAATATTGTACAAGTCAGAGCCCAGTAATAGTGTACCAGTCAGAGCCCAGTAATATTGTGCCAGTCAGAGCCCAGGAATATTGTGCCACTCAGAGCCCAGTAATAGTGTGCCAGTCAGAGCCCAGTAATAGTGTGCCAGTCAGAGCCCAGGAATATTGTGCCAGTCAGAGCCCAGGAATATTGTACCAGTCAGAGCCCAGTAATAGTGTGCCAATCAGAGCCCAGTAATATTGTGCCAGTCAGAGCCCAGTAATATTGTGCCAGTCAGAGCCCAGTAATATTGTGCCACTCAGAGCCCAGTAATAGTGTGCCAGTCAGAGCCCAGTAATAGTGTGCCAGTCAGAACCCAGTAATAGTGTGCCAGTCAGATACCAGTAATAGTGTGCCAGTCAGATACCAGTAATAGTGTGCCAGTCAGACCCAGTAATAGTGTGCCAGTCAGAGCCCAGTAATTGTGTGCCAGTCAGAGCCCAGTAATAGTGTGCCAGTCAGAGCACTGTTTGTGTTCCCCTACGCACTTATAGGGTTAATGTGCAACTATCACTTGTGGTAATATTAGATACCAGGAATATTGTGCCACTCAGAGCCCAGAAATATTGTGCCAGTCCGATACCAGTAATATTGTGCCATTCAGTTACCAGTAATATTGTGCCACTCAGAGCCCAGTAATATTGTGCCAGTCATATACCAGGAATATTGTGCCATTCGGAGCCCAGTAATATTGTGCCAGTCAGATACCAGTAATATTGTGCCAGTCAGAGAGCAGTAAGATTGTGCCACTCAGAGCCCAGTAATATTGTGCCAGTCAGATACCAGGAATATTGGGTCATTCAGAGCCCAGTAATAGTGTGCCACTCAGAGCCCAGTAATAGTGTGCCAGTCAGAGCCCAGTAATAGTGTGCCAGTCAGAGCCCAGTAATAGTGTGCCAGTCAGAGAGCAGTAAGATTGTGCCACTCAGAGCCCAGTAATAGTGTGCCAGTCAGATACCAGTAATATTGTGCCAGTCAGATACCAGTAATATTGTGCCATTCAGAGCCCAGTAATATTGTGCCATTCAGATACCAGGAATATTGTGCCAGTCAAAGCCCAGTAATAGTGTGCCAGTCAGAACCCAGTAATAGTGTGCCAGTCAGATACCAGTAATATTGTGTCATTCAGAGCCCAGTAATAGTGTGCCACTCAGAGCCCAGTAATAGTGTGCCCCTCAGAGCCCAGTATTAGTGTGCCAGTCAGAGCCCAGTAATATTGTGCCACTCAGAGCCCAGTAATAGTGTGCCAGTCAGAGCCCAGTAATAGTGTGCCAGTCAGAGCCCAGGAATATTGTGCCAGTCAGAGCCCAGGAATATTGTACAAGTCAGAGCCCAGTAATAGTGTGCCAGTCAGAGCCCAGTAATATTGTGCCAGTCAGAGCCCAGTAATATTGTGCCACTCAGAGCCCAGTAATAGTGTGCCAGTCAGAGCCCAGTAATAGTGTGCCAGTCAGAGCCCAGGAATATTGTGCCAGTCAGAGCCCAGGAATATTGTGCCAGTCAGAGCCCAGGAATAGTGTGCCAGTCAGAGCCCAGTAATAGTGTGCCATTCAGATACCAGGGATATTGTGCCAGTCAGAGCCCAGTAATAGTGTGCCAATCAGATACCAGGGATATTGTGCCAGTCAGAGCCCAGTAATAGTGTGCCAGTCAGAACCCAGTAATAGTGTGCCAGTCAGATACCAGTAATAGTGTGCCAGTCAGACCCAGTAATAGTGTGCCAGTCAGAGCCCAGTAATTGTGTGCCAGTCAGAGCCCAGTAATAGTGTGCCAGTCAGAGCACTGTTTGTGTTCCCCTACGCACTTATAGGGTTAATGTGCAACTATCACTTGTGGTAAGCAGCCTATGCATAGTTTAGTCATTTTTCATTTGAATGTTATCTTAATGGGCAAAAATTGATCTTTTTTGGCCCATTAACTTTTAACACACTTCATTGAATCGCCTTGTGCGTTGCCTAGCTCGCCTATGCATTTACAGGTTGTGATTGGGATTTTAAAGCACCTGTTAATGGCTTTAACCGAGGCCATTGAATCACTTTTGCCTGTTAATTTACTGCATTTTTTTCATTAACGCTCTCCAGTGAAGCTACCCCGGTGACTCCATTGTAATAACATAGAGAGGCAATAGACACAAAATTTAATCCGACAGAAACCAACTTTTGTCTGATTTTGAAAGGGCTTGTGAATGATGCTCATAGGGAGCCATGTCCAATAGCGGTTCACCTTACTCTAGAAGGATGCAGTTCTATGACAAAGTAATGCTGATTGGTGGAGATACTGAACACACCTCCAGTTAGGACTTAGACGCTGATTTCTTCCCCTTCTATTGGCAGTGATTGATGTGTGCATACACCAATGACAAAAAGGGCAGTCACTCTCCTTCTCCCTACACTGCCAAGGAGCATTAACCCATCAAATGGTGGGGTGTTTGCTTTTGCAAAGACTTGGAATGAATAAGTTTTTGAATGATGCATAATCGGTGTCATTCGAAAGGCAGTTTTAATTATTTTTGAATACATTTATTTTAGGGTTTTAGTGGCTCTTTAATGGAAACAAATGGATACATTTGTATCCACTAAACTTGCACCTGCAAACAGCAGGTTTAAACTGTGCAAGGCTGCACATTGCAGCTGGTACTTGCCTGTTAACCTTTCCAGGGCTGTAGGAGACACAACATCCTCTACAGCATAGCAAGGGTTAAATAATACAGCTAATTATAAGTGTTCTCGGGGAAAGGTGTTAAAATTGAATTGCACAGTATTCACCATGTGAATGTGAAACAGTCACTCACCAACTGCACAGCTCACTCCTCCTGTTCCTCCCTGGGTGGGTAACACTCACTCTCCCAGGCTGTTCAGTGAACACCAGAGGGAATTTTTTTTTAAAATCGATAATCTTATAATTGAGCAAATACGATATGTCTCTTTCTTGTTGACATACATACTTATTAATGAACATTCTAAATGAGAATCAGTTGCTCAAAGCCGTAATAGTCACTAAGTTGTCTATATATTGTATAGCATATTAGTTGCTCTGTTCTAATAACTTTTGTAGCGACTTTTTCTCATTTTTATTTCACCATGCCTGGCCAAAATCACTTTCAACAGTGCCATATTGCCCCACAACAATTTCCATGGTGCCATATTACCATTCATAACATTCTACTGTGCCATATTTCCCCACATCATTTTCCACTAATTTAGCCCCCTCTTACTTGCCTATCCGGCACAGGCAGAGGGCATTTCTGGTGTTCCAGGGGGTGTTCCCTATATGCACACACATCCTCCCTCATTGCCTTTCTCTCCCTTACATCTGCAGGAGTAAGAGTGTCAGGAGGTCATCTGACACCCAGCATTCAGCCTCTTTGCAAGTGCTGGTAGTGTGAGGGAAGATACCTGTGTGCATAGTGGATGCACAGATATCCTACTGCCAGTGCACACTACACAGAGCTGTGCCGCTAATGTACAAACATTGCATTGTATCAGTATACCAAGGGACAAGCCACAGCACCCCCACCTGAATGTAGTCCCGGCTCTGGCCAAGTTGATGAATTTTTCCATCTCGCTTATCAATGCCTGACATTTAAGTTCACTTTTACTAAATACCTTCCTTTGCTTGTTTTTATGTTTTTAGTCTACTTTGTTACTTTGAACTGTCATTTTTACTACACTTAAACAAAGTTTTTATCACTCTTTACCATCATTGCTAGTTGAAGTTTTAAATAATGTTAGCAGAACTCATTAAAAAAGATAGACCAACTGAATTCCTAAACAGCAGTGTTTCTTAGAAAAATAATAGATAAATTATGTTCTCTGTAAATTTCTATGTATGTTACTCACATGTTTATTACATTTTAACCTGCAGCCATAGACCACATTGCAAAAGAAATTATGTATGTCTAAAATATGTATTACAAATGTGCTATGTATCCACACTACATCTAAATAAATGCTACGAGTGCATATTTGACAAACTTTATCCAATATGATCTTTGAATTGTTCATGGGAAAAGAATCCCAATGGCTTAAATAGACATAAAACCATTTTTTCACTTGTGATTCTAATATAGAAGCACAAGTGAAATGTTACATGCCAGCTTATCTTCATAATGGTAGCTGCCATTCTTTCTTGAGAAGCAGGCAGGCTGATCAGCCCAGCGTCTGTCTCTTATTGCTAGCACAATCGGAGACCCTCGTTTTTACATGGTATTGATACAGGGGACCTTAATAAAGCTTTATGCACACTAACAGTCTCCGACTCAGCTCTGCCTCTTAACTGTATTTCTAAAGATACAAGTAGGTTTTAATCCTGAAGAAGGGACACTCATTTTTTAACACCTTGTTTTTTCTAATGAAGGAGCCAGACAACGGCACATTCACGCAACCATACATGCACACACAGAGACAGTCAGTCACATTCACACAGAGACAGTCACATCCACACAGACAGTCAGTCACATCCACACAGAGACAGTCAGTCACATCCACACAAAGACAGTCAGTCACATTCATACAGAGACAGAGTCAGTCACATTCATACAGAGACAGAGTCAGTCACATACACACTTACCCACACACGCATAAGCCATCAGGTTGTTTTTACCTCATTGCACGGGAGGGGGAATTTCTACTGCAGCTTGGGCACAGACCATCTGTACGCTACTGTTGAGCAGTGGGATGTCACGTGACACCCACAGATCGGACATTACAGTGCGAGGGGGTGGAGCAGGAAGCACACACTGCTTACCCTCGCGCTACGAAGGTAAAATACTTTTTACATTTTTTTTTAAACTAATCGCAGGTCGGGGAGCGCCATGTGCTGATGATCCTACCCGGGCGCCTGCAGAATGCACATGCACAGTCCAGCAGAATCCATTTATCTCTAAAGGAAACACCATGAGTGGTTCAGGAAAGGAGGGAGACCACACAGATTGTGAGAAGAAGGAATCGTTTCCTGCTTGGAAGCTGCAGTAGACTGACATGCAGTGCTCATTACTGTATATTTTTCAAAAAAGTGAACTTTAATATGCATTATTTTATTTTGTAACATTTCTTGCCTGCAGTGTTCAGTGCTCACTGAGAGAATCACGAGACTTCCTCTGCATTGCTGTTATACTTTGGCTTTGCCCAGTAGGTGGCAGTTAGACACTGGTACATGCATCCCAGGCTTCAATGCTGCCTTTGCAGGATACACTCTCTATGCAGGGATCACATATCATAAAACATAACTGGACTGTAAATTACAAAATAACACACACATTACAGGAAATCAAAATCTGATATAATGATATTCCACTGAATAGCAGCAGAGCGGCATACAAACCATGCAAGCTGTATCAGCGGCTACAAGAACCTTTAGACATTTACTGCACAGCCTCATATTCCTGTTATATGATAAGACCAATAAAATATATGGCTGATATTTAATTTTCATAAATTAATAAGCCCCAGCCAATTTGCCCAGTAATATGCCAGTATTATTTTGCCATTAATAAGCCCCTGCCAATTTGCCCAATAATATACCAGTATTATACTGCCATTAATAAAACACAGCCAATTTGCCCAATACATGTCCCCATCCCCCAGGACTTACCCTTGCCCCTGGTGGCTAGTGGCAGGCAGCATGGTGTCCTCCATGCTGCCTGTTCGGCTCTCCCGTGGTGGTGTGTGAAGAGAGATGACGTGACTTGGTGCGTGTCTGACGTCAGAGTGCCGGTCACTGGGCCTGTTGGCACTTCTCCGTCACACTGCATGTGGAGCCAAACAGGCAGCAGGGCCGGTGCAAGGATTTTCGTCTACACAGGCGAAGGTGCATTTTGGTGCCCCCCTGCTCTGATCCGCCACGCCTCCCACACCATTAAGCCTCCTTACATTATATATATATATATATATATATATATATATATATCTATATATATATATGAATAATGTATAGTGTAGAAAATAAATACATCTAAATATTCAACTCGCATGCTCTAAATGTGTCACACACTGAAACCCTTAAACACAAAGACACCCTTGCAGTCACACACACAGACACCCTTACCACTTACACACACACACAGTTACACCAATTCACACATAACCGGAGACACACTATTTTGCCACTCAATATGCCAGTATTTAGCCCAGGGGTCCTTAAACTTTTTAAACAGGGGGCCAGTTCACTGTCCCTCAGACCGTTGGAGGGCCGGACTATAGTAAAAACAAAAACTATGAACAAATTCCTATGCACACTGAATATATCTTATTTTGAAGTGAAGAAACAAAATGGGAACAAATACAATATTTAAAATGAAGTAAAGTTAAATCAACAAACTTACCAGTATTTCAATGGGAATATTATGCCAGTCAGAGCCCAGTAATATTATGCCAGTCAGATGCCCAGGAACATTATGCCAGTCAGAGCCCAGTAATATTATGCCAGTCAGATGCCCAGGAATATTATGCCATTCAGATGCCCAGGAATATGCCATTCAGATGCCCAGGAATATTATGCCATTCAGATGCCCAGGAATATTATGCCATTCAGATGCCCAGGAACATTATGCCAGTCAGAGCCCGGTAATATTATGCCAGTCAGAGCCCAGGAATAGTGTGCCAGTCAGATGCCCAGTAATATTATGCCATTCAGATGCCCAGGAATATTATGCCAGTCAGATGCCCAGGAATATTATGCCATTCAGATTCCCAGGAATATTATGCCAGTTAGATGCCCAGGAATATTATGCCAGTCAGATTCCCAGGAATATTATGCCATTCAGATGCCCAGGAATATTATGCCAGTTAGATGCCCAGGAATATTATGCCAGTTAGATGCCCAGGAATATTATGCCAGTCAGATTCCCAGGAATATTATGCCAGTTAGATGCCCAGGAATATTATGCCAGTCAGATGCCCAGGAATATTATGCCAGTCAGATTCCCAGGAATATTATGCCAGTTAGATGCCCAGGAATATTATGCCAGTCAGATTCCCAGGAATATTATGCCAGTTAGATGCCCAGGAATATTATGCCAGTCAGATTCCCAGGAATATTATGCCAGTTAGATGCCCAGGAATATTATGCCAGTCAGATTCCCAGGAATATTATGCCAGTTAGATGCCCAGGAATATTATGCCAGTCAGATGCCCAGGAATATTATGCCAGTTAGATGCCCAGGAATATTATGCCAGTTAGATGCCCAGGAATATTATGCCAGTTAGATGCCCAGGAATATTATGCCAGTCAGATTCCCAGGAATATTATGCCAGTCAGATTCCCAGGAATATTATGCCAGTCAGATGGCCAGGAATATTATGCCAGTCAGATGCCCTGGAATATGATGCCAGTCAGATGCCCAGGAATATTGTGCCAGTCAGAGCCCAAGAATATTATGCCATTCAGATGCCCAGGAATTGCTCATTAAACCTCCCTCCTCCCCCCTTACCCAGACCCCAGTACTTACCTCCATGCCGCTGTTCAGGTCCGTGGCTGAGAGTGAAGCGCTGTGCGCTCCCCTCAGGCCGTGCGCATTCAATAAAGTGTGTTGAAAAAAAAAGTTTCAACACACTTTATTGAATGCGCACGGCCTGAGGGGAACGCACAGCGCTTCCCTCTCAGTCACGGACATGAACAGCAGCATGGAGGTAAGTACTGGGGTCTGGGGGAGCGGGCGATTTTCCCGCCCCCCCATTGGTGCGCCCTAAGGCAGCCGCCTGTGCTGCCTTACGGTAGCGCCGGCCCTGACAGGCAGCAAGAGGTTTTCTTCTGATCTCCCCAGCCACTGTCTCTGCCAGCAAGTGAGGTTTTTTTTATGTTTTTTAAAGGGGCGTCTTTTTTAAAAAAAAAAAAATTCGGTTTGTGCCGCCCCCTTAAAGGGAAACAACGCAAGTGCCGCCCTAGGCACTTGCCTTGTTTACCTTGCGCTAAATAAAGCGCTGGGTGTATTGTGCCCCTAACTGACAGATGTGCTGCCAGTCCGGAGCACGTCTGTCACTTGGAGGTGTATTTCCGGGGGTTTGTGTGCTGTAAAATAGTGTTTTCACTGCCGTAAACCGGAACCCTCTGAGGAAGCATGACTGTGAAGTGCTTTGCAGTTTTGCCAATAGGGTTCTACTACAATATTCAATGTAACTCGTATGCATATGGGTGTTTTTATGAACTCGGTTTTATTAGCTTTTATTTTATTGATAATTTTTTTTTTACCAGTGTGTATCCTTTCTCTTTGTGCTTGTACCAGTATCTGTCTTCAAGGCTTGTTTTATGAAATATAAATAATTTCTTATAATCATACCGTAATTAAATGGATAGTAAATTATTTTTCCGTAGAAGGATGGAGGAAATCACTAGCCTACCTATGGGTTTATATAGCACAAATGTAAACCATATTTCTATCTTCTTTAGAGGAGAGGGAATAGGAGCTAGGTTTTGGCGTTATTGGAAATAAATGCCCTTTTCAAAGAATCAGCTCATAAATCAGGCATTAATATATATGAGTCAGAACAGCCCTCCAACTTATCTCTCTTTCCAACTCGGTTATTAATGCCTGGTTGTGCTCTTCACTTGTCAATTCAATTTGTCATTCAGAGACCAGTCCACTGAATAGAGGTGTTCCGATATGTTTGCAGAGATTGTGAGGTATAAAAACGTATATATTACTGGACAGAGGAATGTGTTTTAAAATATATTGGTATTTATTACAATTGCTCAATATGTGAAGGAAATATTTAGGGAATTTGTAACTCCCACAGACATGAAATATTTATTATGTACATAAACCTATTGAATGTACACATAAAGCCACACACACACTGCAGATGTGTTAGTTTTCATGGATGAACTGTATGTCAAACAGTGATGTGTGTCCCCTTTGTAATCATATAACATACAGTAAATAGGGTATATATATATATATATCATATAACATACAGTGCATAGGAAATATATATATATATCATATAACATACAGTGAATAGGGTATATATATATATATATACAGGGCCGATCCTAGGGTCACGGGCGCCTAGGTGCAGGATTTTTTTGGCGCCCCCGGGTGGGTGTGGCTATATGATAAACCCCTCCCCTTTACACATGTATGTTCCAGGCATACCAATTTTTCATTATTGGGGTGGGGAGATTCTTGTGGAGATTCTTGTAGATGAAGGACCAACACAAGCTTTTATTTTAAATAAAGATATTTATTTGGCAGTAAAACAGTGTAGTGGTTTTATTTATGTCTATGATGCTCAGCCAGCAACATGGGAGACTTTTTGCTGGCTAGCAGTTTTAACTACAGTTCCCATGATGTCCAACCAGCCAAAGTCTCCCATTAGTCTGGCTGAGCATCATTGGAAAAGAAGTACACAAGGAGCAATAAATAATATTCCACCAAGTCAGTCACTCACGTGTCTCTCTCTTCCCATACCGCCATGTCTTTCTCCCTTTCCACTCATACCCTCATGTATCTCGCTCTCTCTCTCCACTCACACCCTCATGTATCTCTCTCTCTCTCCACTCATACCCTCATATATAACTCTCTCTCTCTCTCAACTCATACCCTCATGTATATCTCTCCCTTCATACCCCATATATTTTTCCATGTCTATCTTTCTGTTCCTCATGCTCCCCATGGTGGTCTTTTTTTCTGCATGTCAGTCTCTCCTTCTATACACCCATGTCTGCTGTCTCTTTCTCTTCATAACTCACATGTATGTCTTTCCCTCCTCATAATCCTGTGTATTTGCCTATTAATATGCCACAGCCAGTTTGCCCATTTATATGCCACTGCCAGTTTGCCCATTAATATGCCACAGATAGTTTTCCCATTAATATGCCACAGATAGCTTGCCCATTAACATACCACAGTTAGTTTGCCCATTAATATACCAGTGTCAGTTTGGCCACTAATATGCCAGTGTCAGTTTGTCCATTAATATGCCACCACCAGTTTTCCCAAGAAAAGCATTACCCCCTCCCCCCATTCCCCAGTA
>CM069857.1:262217347-262547347 GCA_036172795.1 Pelodytes ibericus
GTATTTTATGGCAAAATACTGGCATATATGAAATGACAGAATAATGGCATATATGTAATGGCAAAATACTGGCATATATTAAATGGTAAAATACTGGCATATCTTTAATGACAAAATACTGGCATACATTAAATTACAAAATACTGGCATATATTAAATGGCAAAATACGGGCATACATTAAATTACAAAATACTGGCATGTATTAAATGGCAAAATACGGGCATATATTAAATGGCAAAATACAGGCATATATTTAATGATAAAATACTGGCATATATTTAATGGCAATATACTGGCATATATTTAATGGCAAAATACTGGCATATATTAAATGACAAAATACTGGCATATATTTAATGGCAAAATACGGGCATATATTTAATGGCAAAATACGGGCATATATTTAATGACAAAATACTGGCATATTTTTAATGGCAACATACTAGCATATATTTAATGGCAAAATACATGCATATATTTAATGACAAAATACTGGCATATATTTAATGGCAAAATACTGGCATATATTTAATGACAAAATACTGGCATATATTTAATGGCAACATACTGGCATTTATTTAATGGCAAAATACTGGCAAATATTTAATGACAAAATATTGGCATATATTTAATGGCATAATACTGGCATATATGAAATGACAAAATACTGGCATATATTTAATGGCAACATACTGGCATATATTAAATGGCAAATTACGGGCATATATTTAATGACAAAATACTGGCATATATTTAATGACAAAATACTGGCATATATTTAATAGCAAAATACTGGCATTTATGAAATGATAAAATACTGGCATATATGAAATGACAAAATACTGGCATATATTTATTGGCAAAATACTGGCATATATGAAATTACAAAAAACTGGCATATATTAAATTACAAAATACTGGCATATATTAAATATCAAAATACTGGAATATATTAAATGGCAAAATACTGGCATATATTTAATGGCAAAATACTGGCATACATTAAATGGCAAAGTAATGGTATATATATAAAAGAAAAAATACTGCCATATATTTAATGGCAAAATACTGCCATATATTTAATGGCAACATACTGGCATATATTTAATGACAAAATACTAGCATATATTTAACGGCAAAATACTAGCATATATTTAATTACAAAATACTGGCATATATGAAATGACAAAATACTGGCATATTTGAAATGGCAAAATACTGGCATATATTAAATGCTAAAAACTGGCATATGTTTAATGGCAAAATACTGGCATATATTAAATAACAAAATACTGGAATATATTAAATGGCAAAATACTGGCATATATTTAATGACAAAATACTGGCATATATTTAATGACAAAATACTGGCATATATTTAATGGTAAAATACTGGTGTGTATTTAATGGCAAAATACTGGCATATATTAAATGACAAAATACTGGCATATATGAAATGACAAGATACTGGCATATATTTATTGGCAAAATACTGGCATATATTGAATGACAAAATACTGGCATTTATGAAATGACAAAATACTGGCATGTATTTTATGGCAAAATACTGGCATATATTGAATGACAAAATACTGGCATTTATGAAATGACAAAATACTGGCATGTATTTTATGGCAAAATACTGGCATATATGAAATGACAGAATAATGGCATATATGTAATGGCAAAATACTGGCATATATTAAATGCTAAAAACTGGCATATATTTAATTGCGATATACTGACATATATTTAATGGTAAAATACTGGCATATCTTTAATGACAAAATACTGGCATATATGAAATGACAAAATACTGGCATATATTAAATGACAAAATACTGGCATACATTAAATTACAAAATACTGGCATATATTAAATGGCAAAATACGGGCATATATTAAATGGCAAAATACAGGCATATATTTAATGATAAAATACTGGCATATATTTAATGGCAATATACTGGCATATATTTAATGGCAAAATACTGGCAAATATTAAATGACAAAATACTGGCATATATTTAATGGCAAAATACGGGCATATATTTAATGGCAAAATACGGGCATATATTTAATGACAAAATACTGGCATATTTTTAATGGCAACATACTAGCATATATTTAATGGCAAAATACATGCATATATTTAATGACAAAATACTGGCATATATTTAATGGCAAAATACTGGCATATATTTAATGACAAAATACTGGCATATATTTAATGGCAACATACTGGCATTTATTTAATGGCAAAATACTGGCAAATATTTAATGACAAAATATTGGCATATATTTAATGGCATAATACTGGCATATATAAAATGACAAAATACTGGCATATATTTAATGGCAACATACTGGCATATATTAAATGGCAAATTACGGGCATATATTTAATCACAAAATACTGGCATATATTTAATGACAAAATACTGGCATATATTTAATAGCAAAATACTGGCATTTATGAAATGATAAAATACTGGCATATATGAAATGACAAAATACTGGCATATATTTATTGGCAAAATACTGGCATATATGAAATTACAAAAAACTGGCATATATTAAATTACAAAATACTGGCATATATTAAATATCAAAATACTGGAATATATTAAATGGCAAAATACTGGCATATATTTAATGGCAAAATACTGGCATACATTAAATGGCAAAGTAATGGTATATATATAAAAGAAAAAATACTGCCATATATTTAATGGCAAAATACTGCCATATATTTAATGGCAACATACTGGCATATATTTAATGACAAAATACTAGCATATATTTAATTACAAAATACTGGCATATATGAAATGACAAAATACTGGCATATTTGAAATGGCAAAATACTGGCATATATTAAATGCTAAAAACTGGCATATGTTTAATGGCAAAATACTGGCATATATTAAATAACAAAATACTAGAATATATTAAATGGCAAAATACTGGCATATATTTAATGACAAAATACTGGCATATATTTAATGACAAAATACTGGCATATATTTAATGGTAAAATACTGGTGTGTATTTAATGGCAAAATACTGGCATATATTTAATGGGAAAATACTGGTGTGTATTTAATGGCAAAATACTGGCATATATTATATGACAAAATACTGGCATATAATAAATGGAAAAATACTGGCATATATTAAATGAAAAAATACTGGCATATATGAAAAGATAAAATACTGGCATATGTTTTATGGCAAAATACTGGCATATATGAAATGACAAAATACTGGCATATATTTAATGAAAAAATAGTGGGATATATTTAATGACAAAATACTGGCATATACTTAATGGCAAAATACTGGCATATATTTAATGACAAAATACTGGCATATATGAAATGACAAAATACTGCCATATATTTAATGGCAACATACTGGCATATATTTAATGACAAAATACTAGCATATATTTAACGGCAAAATACTAGCATATATTTAATTACAAAATACTGGCATATATGAAATTACAAAATACTGGCATATTTGAAATGGCAAAATACTGGCATATATTAAATGCTAAAAACTGCCATATGTTTAATGGCAAAATACTGGCATATATTAAATAACAAAATACTGGAATATATTAAATGGCAAAATACTGGCATATATTTATTTGCAACATACTGGCATATATTAAATGGCAAAATACTGGCATATATTAAATGCTAAAAACTGGCATATGTTTAATGGCAAAATACTGGCATATATTTAATGGCAAAATACTGGCATACATTAAATGGCAAAGTAATGGTATATATATAAAAGAAAAAATACTGCCATATATTTAATGGCAAAATACTGCCATATATTTAATGGCAACATACTGGCATATATTTAATGACAAAATACTAGCATATATTTAATTACAAAATACTGGCATATATGAAATGACAAAATACTGGCATATTTGAAATGGCAAAATACTGGCATATATTAAATGCTAAAAACTGGCATATGTTTAATGGCAAAATACTGGCATATATTAAATAACAAAATACTAGAATATATTAAATGGCAAAATACTGGCATATATTTAATGACAAAATACTGGCATATATTTAATGACAAAATACTGGCATATATTTAATGGTAAAATACTGGTGTGTATTTAATGGCAAAATACTGGCATATATTTAATGGGAAAATACTGGTGTGTATTTAATGGCAAAATACTGGCATATATTATATGACAAAATACTGGCATATAATAAATGGAAAAATACTGGCATATATTAAATGAAAAAATACTGGCATATATGAAAAGATAAAATACTGGCATATGTTTTATGGCAAAATACTGGCATATATGAAATGACAAAATACTGGCATATATTTAATGAAAAAATAGTGGGATATATTTAATGACAAAATACTGGCATATACTTAATGGCAAAATACTGGCATATATTTAATGACAAAATACTGGCATATATGAAATGACAAAATACTGCCATATATTTAATGGCAACATACTGGCATATATTTAATGACAAAATACTAGCATATATTTAACGGCAAAATACTAGCATATATTTAATTACAAAATACTGGCATATATGAAATTACAAAATACTGGCATATTTGAAATGGCAAAATACTGGCATATATTAAATGCTAAAAACTGCCATATGTTTAATGGCAAAATACTGGCATATATTAAATAACAAAATACTGGAATATATTAAATGGCAAAATACTGGCATATATTTATTTGCAACATACTGGCATATATTAAATGGCAAAATACTGGCATATATTAAATGCTAAAAACTGGCATATGTTTAATGGCAAAATACTGGCATATATTAAATAACAAAATACTAGAATATATTAAATGGCAAAATACTGGCATATATTTAATGACAAAATACTGGCATATATTTAATGACAAAATACTGGCATATATTTAATGGTAAAATACTGGTGTGTATTTAATGGCAAAATACTGGCATATATTTAATGGGAAAATACTGGTGTGTATTTAATGGCAAAATACTGGCATATATTATATGACAAAATACTGGCATATAATAAATGGAAAAATACTGGCATATATTAAATGAAAAAATACTGGCATATATGAAAAGATAAAATACTGGCATATGTTTTATGGCAAAATACTGGCATATATGAAATGACAAAATACTGGCATATATTTAATGAAAAAATAGTGGGATATATTTAATGACAAAATACTGGCATATACTTAATGGCAAAATACTGGCATATATTTAATGACAAAATACTGGCATATATGAAATGACAAAATACTGCCATATATTTAATGGCAACATACTGGCATATATTTAATGACAAAATACTAGCATATATTTAACGGCAAAATACTAGCATATATTTAATTACAAAATACTGGCATATATGAAATTACAAAATACTGGCATATTTGAAATGGCAAAATACTGGCATATATTAAATGCTAAAAACTGCCATATGTTTAATGGCAAAATACTGGCATATATTAAATAACAAAATACTGGAATATATTAAATGGCAAAATACTGGCATATATTTATTTGCAACATACTGGCATATATTAAATGGCAAAATACTGGCATATATTAAATGCTAAAAACTGGCATATGTTTAATGGCAAAATACTGGCATATATTAAATAACAAAATACTAGAATATATTAAATGGCAAAATACTGGCATATATTTAATGACAAAATACTGGCATATATTTAATGACAAAATACTGGCATATATTTAATGGTAAAATACTGGTGTGTATTTAATGGCAAAATACTGGCATATATTTAATGGGAAAATACTGGTGTGTATTTAATGGCAAAATACTGGCATATATTATATGACAAAATACTGGCATATAATAAATGGAAAAATACTGGCATATATTAAATGAAAAAATACTGGCATATATGAAAAGATAAAATACTGGCATATGTTTTATGGCAAAATACTGGCATATATGAAATGACAAAATACTGGCATATATTTAATGAAAAAATAGTGGGATATATTTAATGACAAAATACTGGCATATACTTAATGGCAAAATACTGGCATATATTTAATGACAAAATACTGGCATATATGAAATGACAAAATACTGCCATATATTTAATGGCAACATACTGGCATATATTTAATGACAAAATACTAGCATATATTTAACGGCAAAATACTAGCATATATTTAATTACAAAATACTGGCATATATGAAATTACAAAATACTGGCATATTTGAAATGGCAAAATACTGGCATATATTAAATGCTAAAAACTGCCATATGTTTAATGGCAAAATACTGGCATATATTAAATAACAAAATACTGGAATATATTAAATGGCAAAATACTGGCATATATTTATTTGCAACATACTGGCATATATTAAATGGCAAATTACGGGCATATATTTAATGACAAAATACTGGCATATATTAAATGACAAAATACTGGCATATTTTTAATGGCAACATACTGGCATATATTTAATGGCAAAATACATGCATATATTTAATGACAAAATACTGGCATATATTTAATGGCAAAATACTGGCATATATTTAATGGCAACATACTGGCATTTATTTATTGGCAAAATACTGGCATATATTTAATGACAAAATATTGGCATATATTTAATGGCAAAATACTGGCATATATGAAATGACAAAATACTGGCATATATTTAATGGAAAATACTCACATTTATTTTATGGCAAAATACAGGTATATATGAAATGACAAAATACTGGCATATATTTAATGGCAAAATACTGGCATATATTTAATGACAAAATACTGGCATATATTTTATGGCAAAATACTGGCATATATGAAATGACAAAATACTGGCATATATGAAATGACAAGATACTGGCATATATTTATTGGCAAAATACTGGCATATATTGAATGACAAAATACTGGCATTTATGAAATGACAAAATACTGGCATGTATTTTATGGCAAAATACTGGCATGTATTTTATGGCAAAATACTGGCATATATGAAATGACAGAATACTGGCATATATGTAATGGCAAAATACTGGCATATATGTAATGGCAAAATACTGGCATATATTATATGCTAAAAACTGGCATATATGAAAGGACCAAATACTGGCATATATTTTATGGCAAAATACTGGCATATATGAAATTACAAAATACTGGCATATATTAAATGACAAAATACTGGCATATGTTTTATGACAAAATACTGGCATATATGAAATGACAAAATACTGGCATATATTTAATGGCAAAATACTGGCATATATGAAATGACAAAATACTGGCATATATTAAATAACAAAATACTGCCATATATTTAATGAAAAAATAGTGGGATATATTTAATGACAAAATACTGGCATATACTTAATGGCAAAATACTGGCATATATTTAATGACAAAATACTGGCATATATGAAATGACAAAATACTGGCATATATTTAATGGCAAAATACTAGCATATATTTAATGACAAAATACTGGCATATATGAAATTACAAAATACTGGCATATATTTAATGGCAACATACTGGAATATATTAAATGGCAAAATACTGCCATATATTAAATGTTAAAAACGGGCATTTATTTAATGGCAAAATACTGACATATATTATGGCAAAATACCGGCATATATTTAATGGCAAAATACCTGCATATATTTAATGACAAAATACTGGCATATATTTAATGGCAAAATACTGGCATATATGAAATGATAAAATACTAGCATATGTTTAATAGCAACATACTGGCATATATTTAATGACAAAATACTGGCATTTATGAAATGACAAAATACTGGCATATGTTTAATGGCAAAATACTGGCATATATAAAATGGCAAAATACTGGCATATATTAAATGACAAAATACTGGCATATATGAAATGACAAAATACTGGCATATATTAAATGGCAAAATACGGGCATATATTTAATGACAACATACTGGCATATATTTAATGGCAAAATAATGACATATATAAAATGGCAAATTACTGGCATATTTGAAATGACAAAATACTGGCATGTATTAAATGACAAAATACTGGCATATATTTAATGGCAACATACTGGAATATATTTAATGGCAAAACACTGGCATATATAAAATGGCAAAATACTGGCATATTTGAAATGGTAAAATACTGGCATATATTTTATGGCAAAATACTGGCATACATGAAATGACAAAATATTGGCATATATTTAATGGCAAAATACTGGCATATATGAAATGACAAAATACTGGCATTTATTTAATGGCAACATAATGGCATATATTAAATGGCAAAATACGGGCATATATATAATGACAAAATACTGGCATATATTAAATGAGAAAATACTGGCATATTTTTAATGGCAACATGCTGACATATATTTAATGGCAAAATACATGCATATATTTAATGACAAAATACTGGCATATATTTAATGGCAAAATACTGGCATATATGAAATGACAAAATACGGGCATATATTTAATGACAAAATACTGGCATATGTTAAATGACAAAATACTGGCATATATTTAATGACAAAATACTGACATATATTTTATGGCAAAATACTGGCATATGTGTAATGGCAAAATACTGGCATATATTTAATGACAAAATAGTGGCACATATTTAATTACAAAATACTGGTATATATGAAATGATAAAATACTGGCATATATTTAAAGGCAAAAAACTGCTTATATTTAATGACAAAATACTGGCATATATGAAATGACAAAATACTGGCATATATTTAATGGCAAAATACTGGCATATATGAAATGACAAAATACTGGCATATATGAAATGACAAAATACTGGCATATATTAAATGACAGAATACTGGCATATATGAAATGACAAAATACTGGCATATATTTAATGGCAAAATAGTGGCATATATTTAATGACAAAATACTGGCATATATGAAATGACAAAATACTGGATGTATTTTATGGCAAAATACTGGCATATATGAAATGACAGAATATTGACATATATTTAATGGCAAAATACTGGCATATATTAAATGCTAAAAACTGGCATATATTTAATGGCAAAATACTGACATATATTTAATGGTAAAATACTGGCATATCTTTAATTACAAAATACTGGCATTTATGAAATGACAAAATACTGGCATATATTAAATGACAAAATACTGGCATATATTAAATGGCAAAATACGGGCATATATTTAATGACAAAATACTGGCCTATATTAAATGAAAAAATACTGCCATATATTAAATGAAAAAATACTGGCATATATTTAATGGCAACATACTGGCATATATTTAATGGCAAAATACTGGCATATATTTAATGGCAAAATACTGGCATATATTTAATGGCAACATACTGGCATATATTTAATGGCAACATACTGGCATATATTAAATGGCAAAATACTGGCATATATTTAATGCTAAAAACTGGCATATATTTAATGGCAAAATACTGACATATATTTTATGGCAAAATACTGGCATATATGAAATGAGAAAATAATGGAATATAGTTAATGGCAAAATACTTGCATATATTTAATGACAAAATTCTGGCATATATGAAATTACAAAATACTGGCATATATTTTATGGAAAAATACTGGCATATATGTAATGGCAAAATACTGGCATATATTAAATGGTAAAATACTGGCATATATTAAATGGAAAATACGGGCATTTACTAAATGGCAAAATACCGGCATACATTTAATGACAAAATACTAGCATATATTAAATGACAAAATAATGGCATATATTTAATGGCAACATACTGGCATTTATTTAATGACAAAATACTGGCATATATGTAATGGCAAAATACTGGCATATATTAAATTGTAAAATTCTGGCATATAATAAATGGCAAAATACGGGCATTTACTAAATGGCAAAATACGGGCATCTATTTAATGACAAAATACTGGCATATATTAAATGACAAAATACTGGCATATATTTAATGGCAACATACTGGCATTTACTTAATGGCAAAATACTGGCATTTATTTAATGACAAAATACTGGCATATATTTAATGGCAAAATACTGGCATATATGAAATGACAAAATACTGGCATATATTTAATGACAACATGCTGGCATATATTAAATGGCAAAATACTGGCATATATTTAATGACAAAATACTGGCATATATTAAATGGCAAAATACTGGCATATATTAAATGACAAAATACTGGCATATATTTAATGGCAACATACTGGCATTTACTTAATGGCAAAATAGTGGCATACATTTAATGACAAAATACTGGCATATATGAAATGACAAAATACTGGATGTATTTTATGGCAAAATACTGGCATATATGAAATGACAGAATATTGACATATATTTAATGGCAAAATACTGGCATATATTAAATGCTAAAAACTGGCATATATTTAATGGCAAAATACTGACATATATTTAATGGTAAAATACTGGCATATCTTTAATTACAAAATACTGGCATATCTTTAATTACAAAATACTGGCATATATGAAATGACAAAATACTGGCATATATTAAATGACAAAATACTGGCATATATTAAATGGCAAAATACGGGCATATATTTAATGACAAAATACTGGCCTATATTAAATGAAAAAATACTGCCATATATTAAATGAAAAAATACTGGCATATATTTAATGGCAACATACTGGCATATATTTAATGGCAACATACTGGCATATATTTAATGGCAACATACTGGCATATATTAAATGGCAAAATACTGGCATATATTTAATGCTAAAAACTGGCATATATTTAATGGCAAAATACTGACATATATTTTATGGCAAAATACTGGCATATATTAAATGGCAAAATACTGGCATATATTTAATGACAAAATACTGGCATATATGTAATGGCAAAATACTGGCATATATTAAATGGTAAAATACTGGCATATTTTAAATGGCAAAAATACGGGCATTTATTAAATGGCAAAATACGGGCATATATTTAATGACAAAATACTGGCATATATTAAATGACAAAATACTGGCATATATTTAATGGCAAAATACTGGCATTTACTTAATGGCAAAATACTGGCATATATTTAAGGACAAAATACTGGCATATATTTAATGGCAAAATACTGGTGTGTATTTAATGGCAAAATACTGGCATATATTATATGACAAAATACTGGCATATAATAAATGGAAAAATACTGGCATATATTAAATGACAAAATACTGGCATATATGAAAAGATAAAATACTGGCATATGTTTTATGGCAAAATACTGGCATATATGAAATGACAAAATACTGGCATATATTTAATGGCAAAATACTGGCATATATGAAATCACAAAATACTGGCATATATTAAATAACAAAATACTGGCATATACTTAATGGCGAAATACTGGCATATATTTAATGACAAAATACTGGCATATATGAAATGACAAAATACTGGGATATATTAAATGGCAAAATACGGGCATATATTTAATGACAAAATACTGGCCTATATTAAATGAAAAAATACTGCCATATATTAAATGAAAAAATACTGGCATATATTTAATGGCAACATACTGGCATATATTTAATGGCAAAATACTGGCATATATTTAATGGCAAAATACTGGCATATATTTAATGGCAACATACTGGCATATATTTAATGGCAACATACTGGCATATATTAAATGGCAAAATACTGGCATATATTTAATGCTAAAAACTGGCATATATTTAATGGCAAAATACTGACATATATTTTATGGCAAAATACTGGCATATATGAAATGAGAAAATAATGGAATTTAGTTAATGGCAAAATACTTGCATATATTTAATGACAAAATTCTGGCATATATGAAATTACAAAATACTGGCATATATTTTATGGAAAAATACTGGCATATATGTAATGGCAAAATACTGGCATATATTAAATGGTAAAATACTGGCATATATTAAATGGAAAATACGGGCATTTACTAAATGGCAAAATACCGGCATACATTTAATGACAAAATACTAGCATATATTAAATGACAAAATAATGGCATATATTTAATGGCAACATACTGGCATTTATTTAATGACAAAATACTGGCATATATGTAATGGCAAAATACTGGCATATATTAAATTGTAAAATTCTGGCATATAATAAATGGCAAAATACGGGCATTTACTAAATGGCAAAATACTGGCATATATTAAATGACAAAATACTGGCATATATTAAATGGCAAAATACGGGCATATATTTAATGACAAAATACTGGCCTATATTAAATGAAAAAATACTGCCATATATTAAATGAAAAAATACTGGCATATATTTAATGGCAACATACTGGCATATATTTAATGGCAAAATACTGGCATATATTTAATGGCAAAATACTGGCATATATTTAATGGCAACATACTGGCATATATTTAATGGCAACATACTGGCATATATTAAATGGCAAAATACTGGCATATATTTAATGCTAAAAACTGGCATATATTTAATGGCAAAATACTGACATATATTTTATGGCAAAATACTGGCATATATGAAATGAGAAAATAATGGAATATAGTTAATGGCAAAATACTTGCATATATTTAATGACAAAATTCTGGCATATATGAAATTACAAAATACTGGCATATATTTTATGGAAAAATACTGGCATATATGTAATGGCAAAATACTGGCAAATATTAAATGGTAAAATACTGGCATATATTAAATGGAAAATACGGGCATTTACTAAATGGCAAAATACCGGCATAAATTTAATGACAAAATACTAGCATATATTAAATGACAAAATAATGGCATATATTTAATGGCAACATACTGGCATTTATTTAATGACAAAATACTGGCATATATGTAATGGCAAAATACTGGCATATATTAAATTGTAAAATTCTGGCATATAATAAATGGCAAAATACGGGCATTTACTAAATGGCAAAATACGGGCATATATTTAATGACAAAATACTGGCATATATTAAATGACAAAATACTGGCATATATTTAATGGCAACATACTGGCATTTACTTAATGGCAAAATACTGGCATTTATTTAATGACAAAATACTGGCATATATTTAATGGCAAAATACTGGCATATATGAAATGACAAAATACTGGCATATATTTAATGGCAACATGCTGGCATATATTAAATGGCAAAATACTGGCATATATTTAATGACAAAATACTGGCATATATTAAATGGCAAAATACTGGCATATATTAAATGACAAAATACTGGCATACATTTAATGGCAACATACTGGCATTTACTTAATGGCAAAATACTGGCATATATTTAATGACAAAATACTGGCATATATTTAATGGCAAAATACTGGCATATATGAAATGACAAAATACTGGCATATATTTAATGGCAACATGCTGGCATATATTAAATGGCAAAATACTGGCATATATTTAATGAAAAAATACTGGCATATATTAAATGGCAAAATACTGGCATATATTTAATGACAAAATACTGGTATATATGAAATGATAAAATACTGGCATATATTTAATGGCAAAATACTGTATATATTTAATGGCAAAATACTGGCATATATGAAATGACAAAATACTGGCATATATTTAATGGCAACATACTGGCATATATTAAATGGCAAAATACTGGCATATATTTAATGACAAAATACTGGCATATATGTAATGGCAAAATACTGGCATATATTAAATGGTAAAATACTGGCATATTTTAAATGGCAAAAATACGGGCATTTATTAAATGGCAAAATACGGGCATATATTTAATGACAAAATACTGGCATATATTAAATGACAAAATACTGGCATATATTTAATGGCAAAATACTGGCATTTACTTAATGGCAAAATACTGGCATATATTTAAGGACAAAATACTGGCATATATTTAATGGCAAAATACTGGTGTGTATTTAATGGCAAAATACTGGCATATATTATATGACAAAATACTGGCATATAATAAATGGAAAAATACTGGCATATATTAAATGACAAAATACTGGCATATATGAAAAGATAAAATACTGGCATATGTTTTATGGCAAAATACTGGCATATATGAAATGACAAAATACTGGCATATATTTAATGGCAAAATACTGGCATATATGAAATCACAAAATACTGGCATATATTAAATAACAAAATACTGGCATATACTTAATGGCGAAATACTGGCATATATTTAATGACAAAATACTGGGATATATTTAATGGCAAAATACTAGCATATATTTAATGACAAAATACTGGCATATATGAAATTACAAAATACTGGCATATATTTAATGGCAACATACTGGAATATATTAAATTGCAAAATACTGCCATATATTAAATGTTAAAAACGGGCATTTATTTAATGGCAAAATACCGGCATATTTTATGGCAAAATTCCGGCATATATTTAATGGCAAAATACCTGCATATATTTAATGACAAAATACTGGCATATATTTAATGGCAAAATACTGGCATATATGAAATGATAAAATACTAGCATATGTTTAATAGCAACATACTGGCATATATTTAATGACAAAATACTGGCATTTATGATATGACAAAATACTGGCATATGTTTAATGGCAAAATACTGGCATATATTTAATGACAAAATACTGGCATATATTAAATGACAAAATACTGGCATATATGAAATGACAAAATACTGGCATATATTAAATGGCAAAATACGGGCATATATTTAATGACAACATACTGGCATATATTTAATGGCAAAATAATGACATATATAAAATGGCAAATTACTGGCATATTTGAAATGACAAAATACTGTCATGTATTAAATGACAAAATACTGGCATATATTTAATGGCAACATACTGGCATATATTTAATGGCAAAACACTGGCATATATAAAATGGTAAAATACTGGCATATATTTAATGGCAAAATACTGGCATACATGAAATGACAAAATATTGGCATATATTTAATGGCAAAATACTGGCATATATGAAATGACAAAATACTGGCATATATTTAATGGCAACATAATTGGCATATATTAAATGGCAAAATACGGGCATATATATAATGACAAAATACTAGCATATATTAAATGAGAAAATACTGGCATATTTTTAATGGCAACATGCTGACATATATTTAATGGCAAAATACATGCATATATTTAATGACAAAATACTGGCATATATTTAATGGCAAAATACTGGCATATATGAAATGACAAAATACGGGCATATATTTAATGACAAAATACTGGCATATGTTAAATGACAAAATACTGGCATATATTTAATGACAAAATACTGGCATATATTTAATGACAAAATACTGGCATATATGAAATGACAAAATACTGGCATATATTAAATAACAAAATACTGGCATATACTTAATGGCAAAATACTGGCATATATTTAATGACAAAATACTGGCATATATGAAATGACAAAATACTGGGATATATTTAATGGCAAAATACTAGCATATATTTAATGACAAAATACTGGCATATATGAAATTACAAAATACTGGCATATATTTAATGGCAACATACTGGAATATATTAAATGGCAAAATACTGCCATATATTAAATGTTAAAAACGGGCATTTATTTAATGGCAAAATACTGACATATTTTATGGCAAAATACCGGCATATATTTAATGGCAAAATACCTGCATATATTTAATGACAAAATACTGGCATATATTTAATGGCAAAATACTGGCATATATGAAATGATAAAATACTAGCATATGTTTAATAGCAACATACTGGCATATATTTAATGACAAAATACTGGCATTTATGATATGACAAAATACTGGCATATGTTTAATGGCAAAATACTGGCATATATTTAATGACAAAATACTGGCATATATAAAATGGCAAAATACTGGCATATATTAAATGACAAAATACTGGCATATATGAAATGACAAAATACTGGCATATATTAAATGGCAAAATACGGGCATATATTTAATGACAACATACTGGCATATATTTAATGGCAAAATAATGACATATATAAAATGGCAAATTACTGGCATATTTGAAATGACAAAATACTGGCATGTATTAAATGACAAAATACTGGCATATATTTAATGGCAACATACTGGCATATATTTAATGGCAAAACACTGGCATATATATATATAGGTAAAATACTGGCATATATTTTATGGCAAAATACTGGCATACATGAAATGACAAAATATTGGCATATATTTAATGGCAAAATACTGGCATATATGAAATGACAAAATACTGGCATATATTTAATGGCAACATAATGGCATATATTAAATGGCAAAATACGGGCATATATATAATGACAAAATACTGGCATATATTAAATGAGAAAATACTGGCATATTTTTAATGGCAACATGCTGACATATATTTAATGGAAAAATACATGCATATATTTAATGACAAAATACTGGCATATATTTAATGGCAAAATACTGGCATATATGAAATGACAAAATACTGGCATATATTTAATGACAAAATACTGACATATATTTAATTACAAAATACTGGTATACATGAAATGATAAAATACTGGCATATATTTAAAGGCAAAATACTGCTTATATTTAATGACAAAATACTGGCATATATGAAATGACAAAATACTGGCATATATTTAATGGCAAAATACTGGCATATATTAAATGCTAAAAACTGGCATATATTTAATGGCAAAATACTGACATATATGAAATGACAAAATACTGGCATATATTAAATGACAAAATACTGGCATATATTAAATGACAAAATACTGGCATATATTAAATGGCAAAATACGGGCATATATTTAATGACAAAATACTGGCATATATTAAATGAAAAAATACTGGCATATATTTAATGGCAAAATACTGGCAAATATTTAATGACAAAATACTGGCATATATGAAATGACAAAATACTGGCATATGTTTTATGGCAAAATACTGGCATATATGAAATGTCAAAATACTGGCATTTATTTAATGTCAAAATACTGGCATATATGTAATGACAAAATACTGGCATTTATTTAATGGCAACATACTGGCATATATTTAATGCTAAAAACTGGCATATATTTAATGACAAAATACTGGCATATATTTAATGGCAAAATACTGGCATATATTTAATGGCAAAATACTGGCATATATTTAATGGCAACATACTGGCATATATTAAATGGCAAAATACTGGCATATATTTAATGCTAAAAACTGGCATATATTTAATGGCAAAATACTGGCATATATGAAATGAGAAAATATTGGAATATAGTTAATGGCAAAATACTTGCATATATTTAATGACAAAATTCTGGTATATATGAAATTACAAAATACTGGCATATATTTTATGGCAAAATACTGGCATATATGTAATGGCAAAATACTGGCATATATTAAATGGCAAAATACGGACATATATTTAATGACAAAATACTAGCATATATTAAATGACAAAATACTGGCATATATTTAATGGTGATGTAGAATTATTAAAAATCTTTATTGAAACCTGTATTGAATTATTGTACTAACTCCATTTTGTTCACATTACATGACAGAATTTTCTGACAGTATTTAGTATAATGAATAGAGACTGTATTTTCTCTCTAAGGATATAACTAGCCCCGGAATTACTGAATCTCCTGTCATTTGCAACATAGTATAATCTGAAGGCCATGAGAACACCGGCCAAATGAAATGTTCTATTCATAAAAGAACCTTGCACCCGACCACGAGACTGACATCACTAACTACGCAAAATGATGCCCGAGCCCCCCCTTCCACCGAGTAAGCATCGTGCTGGGAAAGATGGTGCTTGAGCCATCCGTCCACACCCATGTTCAGAACAATACCACCTCTCGGTGGGAGGACACCTAGCTAACCACTTAGTTTTTGGGCCAATTAATCATATTGATGGGTGGACATTGACACAGCCACTTAACATTTAACCCAATTAATGATGTTTATTTGTTATTATCTGATATTCAATGATGATGTCATTCAGCCTTTATAAGGGCTTGTAAGCCTGAATTTTGCCAGATGCTAATAAATTTCCTCGAAGTTTTTTTAACCTGAACTGCATGTGTCAGTGTGAACTTACTTCTGCGTATACGCAATTTATTCATCTCAGATTTGGACAGGAACAGATAGACTTTTAAACATTTTTGTTTATTTCTAAATTAATCTACATCAATTTGGCGCCCAACGTGGGGCACCGGGCTATGGCCTCTGGCCGGTAAGCCGTCCTAAGGAAGACGCTGTTGGACGGAGGAATCGGGGGGGAAGGAAGGGAGACTGATCACCTCTGATTACACGGTAGAGACTTCTGCAGGAGCCACCGGTATGTTCCAGCCCCTTTGATTGACCCGTCCACGTGTCTGTGACTGCTTCCCGGGAGGGCATCAAAGACAGGTAATATCTTGCCCGGTGTCTTGTTACTCATTTGTTTACCTGCATTTAGTCTATCTGTTGCCTGGGTATGTTAGTGGTTTATGTTTAGTTAGTTTTGTTCTTTCCCTCTTTTTGGAAAAAGGGGGGTGGACCCGTGGGAGGTTGCCTGGGGGTCTTCTGTTGCCTGTTTTACCCCTTTTAGGAGTCACGTGGCCAAGACTGTATGGAAAAAGGGGGGTGGACCTGTGGAAGTTGTCCTGGGGGGTCCTCGTTGCCTGTTTTCTCTCTTTTAGGTGCTGTCTAGCTAACAGTAGTAAGGAAAAAGAGAGGGTGGGGAATCTGTGGAGGGGTGTAGACTCATTGCTTCCTGGGGATTCCCCCGTGGTGTCACTTTGATAGCCTAGCTAGCCGCTTCATTGTGCACCTTGCTCTGCTTGCAGAGGGTGGTACCCTCCAGTTTCGAAGCGCTGAAGCTGGTGGCATTCCCGAATTTTATTTTTGTGGTGGTGGATTCGAGCAGGCATTGCTGTCTTCCTGCACCACGGGTAGTGAGACTTATGGGTGGGTCCATAGGGGCACTACGGGAGTGAGGATAGAGGTGGCCACACTTAGTGGACTGCTGTAATGAGGGAGGCTGGTGGATCTCGGGCCGGTGTTAGTTGTTTTCCGCGGCCGCTGGTAGTGAGATTTACGAAAATCGTTCTCCGAGCGGGGACACTACGAGGTTGAGGGAGGTGGCTTTGGCCACAAGAGTAAAGGAAAGGGATTACTGTTGAATTTATTTGAACTGTGTTGCATGCACTGTATTTCAATTGAAATGTTGTTTTAAATGTTGTCTTAATTGGGAGTCATTCAAACTCCTGGGTCTGTCTCTACTTTCACTTTTTATCTTTATTCTATTTTCTGTATTATTTATTTCTATTTCTTTTTGTGAGAGAAGTGATTGGTCACACACTTCTCACCCCGCTCCAATCCGTGGCTACCACCTAGGGTACACGGATTCAGTGACTGGTCTACGTTTTGGGAAGACGCACTTAGGAGGGACCCACCCTTCCTAGTGGCAGTCGAGCACTGTAGACGTTCTGTTTCATTTTCCTTTACCTATACTTGGGACGCTTTGTATAGGGGGATATGGGACAGGAAGCGAGTAAGCCCAGTAGGGGCTGGCTCGCGTGTGACTTAGTTGAAGATAGAGAGGGTGAAGAGATTGCTAAAGTGTGTAAAATTGCTGTGCCTTCATGTGGTAGATTACAACCGGAAAGCTGGCGTAGATTACTGACAGAGAAGAAAGGCAAGCTTACAGATAATGATTTATTGCGTACTGCTGAAGCATGGTACAGAGTAGTGAAGGCTATTCAGCAGGAAGGTTGGGTTGAGGAAGAGATAAATCATAGAGGTGTAAAACTGTATGTATATTACAAGAATTGTGTTACTGGGGAATCCCCTCAGCCAACGCCCCAAGATGGTGCCCAGGGGATGTCCATTCTCAAGGTTCAGTCAGCAACAAGTGATAGCCAGCTGACCATGTTCCCCACTCCTGACCCTCCCAATACCTATCCCGTCACTTCCCCTGTTTGCCCGGTCCTGAATTCTGATGGCTCTTTATTCTCCCCTTCATCATCCCTAACATTCCCATCATCCTCATCCATCCCTGCACTACCTTCTGTGTCTAATCTAAATGTTACATCCACCATTCCTTCTCTACGCTCTCTCTCTGTTGATAATTCTACCATCCCATTTGCATCCACCCAGTTTACTAACCCCTCCTCCCTTGCTATTGCCAATCCTACTACACCCGCTCCAGCTACACCCATATTTACTAATCCTTCTCTGTCTTCTCCGTTACTAACCCCTCCTCCCTTGCTATTGCCAATCCTACTACACCCGCTCCAGCTACACCCATATTTACTAATCCTTCTCTGTCTTCTCCGTTACTAACCCCTCCTCCCTTGCTATTGCCAATCCTACTACACCCGCTCCAGCTACACCCATATTTACTAATCCTTCTCTGTCTTCTCCGTTACTAACCCCTCCTCCCTTGCTATTGCCAATCCTACTACACCCGCTCCAGCTACTCCTCCTACACCCATATCTACTAATCCTTCTCTGTCTTCTCCGTTACTCACCCCTCCCACAGTCCAGGTTCCCACCTCCTCCCCTAATCCTTATCCAGCTGTCCTGCCCTCCCCTGTTTCCGCCCTAGCCCCCACCCAGTTGGCCTGGCCATACCCCTTACCATACCCCATGTCCTTGCCCTATCCAAATTACCCCTACCCCTTTTTCCAAGCCACTCCTCAGACCCCGGCCATGCCCAGTCCGGCCCAGTCTGCCCCGGATGTGCCCACATCCAACATGGCCGCCACTTACTCCCTTAACCCTAATGCAGCTCCTTTCCACGCTTCCTTACTGATATTATACAAGAGTAAAGGAGAATCAGTGGAAAGGTTTCATGCAAGACTGTTTCAAATGTTTACAGATTTGTGTTTTGACCTTACTGACAAGATTCATTCACAAATGCTGTCAGGTGCATTTGTCCAAGGTGTAAAAGACTCTATACGCAAGGGAATCATTGCTGCACGCCCTGAATATAAGGTAGTCTCTCTAGATACCTTAATCTTAGTTGCTAGAGGTCTGGAATCTGCCCAGACTCCTAGGAGATCTTCCACATGCCCAATTAACCTGTTAGGCGCTGATGTCCTCTCACACCTGCAGGCATCTATCACCTTCACCCCAGATGGACAAGTGGAATTGTCTACTCCTCTATCCGAATCAGACACCTCAGCCTTGTGCTCCCTACCTCTAATGCTGCATTTAGAAGAACCCCGTGGGGAAGCAAAGGAACAGAGGTCCAATTTTCCTGATATACTAAAAACAAAGGTACCTGCCAAATTATGGTCCTCAGGCCCAGAGGACATAGGTCACCTAAGAATTCCCGCCTGTGGTGGTAAAGCTCATTCCAGGAGCAAAATTACCAAGGAAACCACAATATCCTTTAAAACCAACTCAAGCTGCAGCTATTTCAATTCAAATCAAAGCACTCTTGGAGAAGGGTGCTCTTGTAAAATGTGTATCAAAGTGCAACACTCCATTATTTCCTGTGAAGAAGAAAACTCCAAAAGGTGAACCAGAGAAGTACAGAATGGTTCAGGATCTCCGTGCTGTCAATGAAGCAACTGTCCTGGACACCCCTATTGTGCCAAACCCTCACACTCTGCTCTCTGGCGTCCCACCATCTGCAAAATACTTCACAGTCATTGACCTGGCTAATGCCTTCTTCAGTGTTCCACTGGATCCTATTTGCCAATATCTGTTTGCCTTCACTCATGAAATGCAACAGTATACATGGACTGTCATGCCTCAAGGGGCACAAAACTCTCCAAGTCAATTTGCAAAAGCCATGTGCTCCATCCTTGAACCATGGCAAACAGACCATCCAGAGGTTGTACTCCTCCAGTATGTGGATGATTTATTACTCTGTGGAGATGACATACCTACAACTGAAGACTGTTCAATTAGTCTCCTCTGCTATCTGGCAGAACAAGGATGCAAAGCTTCACGTCTCAAGCTGCAATTCTGTCAATCCACAGTACTCTTCCTTGGTCATTGCCTATCTCAAGGTACCAGACATCTCACCCGGGACCGAGTAAGAGCCGTACTGGATATTCCACCTCCAAAGACCTCAAAATCTCTACATGCCTTCTTAGGCCTCATTTCCTATTGCAGAGCATGGATCCCAGAAGCCTCTCTGCTTATGCAACCACTCTATGATGCACTCAAGTCAGACCCATTTTGCCTGACCAATAAAGCACTGGACAATTTTCATACTCTAAAACGTGCCATTGCATCTGCTCCTGCTCTGGCCCTGCCAGACTATACCAAGCCTTTCAAATTATTTGTCTCTGAAAGACAAGGCCATGCTACAGGAGTACTTACCCAAACAAATGATTTAAGAGGCCGCCAGAGGCCTATTGGATTTTTCTCCTGCCAGCTGGATATCGTGGCCAGAGGGACCCCTTCATGTCTTAGAGCTGTTTTTGCTGCAAGGGAACTTATTGAAAGAACTGCAGACCTGGTCCTTGGCCACCCCTTGGTTGTATTGGCCCCTCATGACATCTCTGCCATCATCAACCAAGTTCAGCTCAAGCATGTGTCTCCCGCTAGACACCTACGTTTACAGTGTCATCTCCTGCTGCCTGACAACATTACCATACACAGATGTCAAGTTCTTAATCCATCCACTCTTCTTCCACTCCCTGAGGGGGTAATCCACTATGGGTTTATCATGGATGAAACCTATGTTTTTCTTCTCACTGGGACCATCAAGAGAATGCATCCTGATTTAACCTTTTATAAAGAACAAACACCTCTCTGTGAGGGTCCAGGATATGCCTTCTGTACCACATGGTACAAGCCAAACATCACTCCTGAACCTTGCTATGAAGATGAACTCTACCACTGGGTGGAGGTGAAACTCACTGCCCAAGACTTCTATTGTGATTCTGAAGGCAATAGCATGGTCCTGATCCAACTACCCCCAGAACTCAATTACTTGTACCGTCATTGGGATACTGCTATTCCACATGTCCCTGTTACCAAGTTGAAAACAAAATCATGGAATGATCTTGGGCCCATGGCAAAATTATGGGCCACCATGGATGAATCAAAGCTACAGGAAAATGGCATTGTCAAGTACCCAACAACTGACCTTCTTGAAGCATGGCCACGCCATTTCCTGGAAAATGAATTCCAAGACCTGGTCATAGTGAATAACTATGACCCAGAGACACTTCATGACTGTTTTGAACAAATGAAAATGGAAACAATACATCTTCCAACTGTACATGAGAATCCATTAACAAATCCTGACTTCACTCTGTTTGTGGATGGTTCAAGGTATGCTGATGAAGAAGGAAAATACCACACAGGATATGCCGTGACCACAACAGATGAAGTTATCAAATCATCATCTCTACCGCCAGCAATGTCTGCACAAGAAGCTGAATTACAAGCCCTGTCTTCAGCATGCAAAATCTCCGAAGGAAAACGTGCCAACATCTATACAGATTCAAGATATGCCCTGGGTGTGGCACATGACTTCGGCCTCATTTGGAAGACGAGAGGATTTCTTACCACTGCCGGTACACCAGTCAAACACAGCTCTGCAATCAAGGAACTAATGGATGCCCTCCTACTCCCTGAAGAAGTGGCCGTCTTGAAAGTCAAGGCACATGGGAAGTTGGATACAGATGAAGCAAAGGGCAACCATTTGGCTGATCAGGCTGCTAAGCAAGCAGCAAGAAATTTGCAGGAAGTGGATAAAGAAGTGTCCGGTCAAGAAGAAGTTCCTATTTTTACCCTACAGACCCTTCCTACTGATCTAAGAATTTTGCGGGAACAGCAAGCCGCAATTACCCCCGAAGAAATCCAGAAATGGAAGAAGAGAGGGGCTGTCCTAAAGGACGGAATATACTACAACAACTTTAAATTCTGCCTTCCTAAAAATTTATATCCAGCAGTTGTCCAATGGGCACATGGACCTGCACACCTGTCAAAAGACTTGATGGCTGCCCTCATACAGAAGTATTATGAAGCACCCGGAATCACAACATTGATCAGTAATTTCTATCCCGATTTGGATACAGGTACTCACAACCTGCTTCCCGGAGATTGGGTTCTAGTCAAGAAATTTGTGCGGAAATACACCCTGGAACCAAGATTTGACGGACCATTCCAGGTTCTCCTGATCACCGCAACCTCCGTCAAATTGGCCGGCAGGCCACATTGGATCCACGCTTCCCATTGTAAGAAAGTTCCTGCCCCAGAGGAAGCCGGTACCACACAACCATGTACCTCTGGTATATTATCTCCTTAATCAGTTTAATCAAAGCCCAACAAGTAGCCATCACCAAAGATGCCAGTGGGTACACCTTCTGGTATAATTCATCATGTACCCGTGTGGCTACTTATACTTTTGATTACTGTGACATCGTAGAATGTCCATTCCCCACGTCACAGATTCAGAATATCTATAGAGATATCCCTCATTCAAAGGACCCCTATGTTTGTGTAGTTGACAAACAATGGGGGCACAATTGTAACCATTGGGGGGCGGCAGGATGGAATGCCGGGCCTGCCTGGGGTTACAAACCAAAAAGTGTTTTATCTAAAGTAGATGATCATGGTAGATCCCTTCTCCAAAGAATGACCCTAAGAAAACCTGGAGGAGGTATACCAATGAAATTAATCCTGAATATTGAGCATCCCAGCCCAACAGATGCAGACCAGTATGTAATGGGAATGTATTGGAAAAAGGGTTCCTATAACAAATAAGGGCATTTCTACCTTAAAGATATGTGCCACTCTTCTGAGTGGCAAGGGACCACCCACATGGTCTCAAATCCATTGAAACCACACATCCAGTCCTTTAAAGACATGATGGCCATTGCAAACCCCACATTTGAAGATACCATGGCCGCTGAAACAGGTTTTAACGATGTTAATTTATGGTTAGAATGGATGAAATATAATGCCAATAAGCATAACAGAACCGCATGCTATGTGTGTGGTGGTGCCCGGCCTCACCTGGGCACCGTGCCTTTAACCTTGCCAGTAGATGTAGAAGAATGTGTTTTGAGTCTTTTTGCCTATCATTACGAATTCAACAGGTCCATATGTAAAGCATGGACAGTAGAATATCCCCTTCTAGCCAAGGATTGCAAACCCCCAGATGGTGTTACAGTTTATAAAGGTAATTACACCTGTTATGCTAATTATGATGGGATTGGTAAATTTGTGGGTAACTTCTCTAAAGGGTATTGTGCCACCTACAGAACTGTCTCCATGAACCTTCTACAATTCCATACCAGATCTTTAGGGGATATTTACTGGTTGTGTGGGGATTTACAGCTAAGATCCAGAATGGACAAAGAATGGTGGGGGGAGTGTACTCTGGCCAAAGCCATCATGCCTATACACATTATCTCTGACACACACCCCGACACCCATGAGTCCAAACACACACCAACCAAAGTAAAGCGTGAAGCCCCAGTTAAAGGCAGTTTTGACCCTCATGTTTATATCGATGCCATTGGGGTGCCTAGGGGGGTGCCCAATGAGTTTAAAGCAAGAGATGAAGTTGCTGCAGGGTTTGAATCACTTTTTACCATAGACACTGCAAACAAGAATTTAAATTGGATAAATTACATTTATTACAACCAACAACGTTTTGTTAATTACACCAGGGATGCCCTCCAGGGCTTAGCCGAACAGCTGCAGGCTACGTCCCAAATGTCCTTCCAGAATAGAATGGCTTTAGACATGATTCTAGCCGAAAAAGGAGGGGTATGTAAAATTTTGCCCGACACCATGACATGTTGTACTTACATTCCAGAAAACACAGGCCCTAATGGTAAAGTTACCTTAGCCATAGAGAAGTTGAATGAGCTCTCTGAAGAGTTAAAAAGGAATTCTGGGATAAAGGATCCCTGGGAGAGATGGTTTGGTTGGATGACAGGATGGCAAAAGGCTTTAATGCATATTGGTATAGCAATACTAATTTTTCTTTTTATTTTTTGCTCTTCTTGTTTGTTGTGTCCTCCCTTGTCTGAGAAAATTTTTTTTGAAGACTGTAGACCAAGCGGCACCCACTTTCACACATCTCACAGTTGATGACCAAGATTTCCAAGATATCAACTCGCCCTGTATACCGCTACAAACTATCCCTTTTATTGATAAAGTGCAAGAATTCTAGGTAGGGACCAGCTTAGGGACAGCATCTGTCTGTTTGGGAAAGACTACCGTGTGGAGATGTGGTGGGCTAGCCACTGCGGGATACCCATGGAGTGAAGCGTTCGAGTGCCCAGCAGACGGATGAGTTAGCCAACTAGGGACAGATGAAGGGACAGGATTGCACTTTGCAATAACACCAAGCTAGCGGCCACGGGGTTTCTGTGCCTTTGGGCTAACACGTCTTCTGATATTAACAAATAAAGATTATCTTTTAGAATCTAACATTTCATAGGGGGGACTGATGTAGAATTATTAAAAATCTTTATTGAAACCTGTATTGAATTATTGTACTAACTCCATTTTGTTCACATTACATGACAGAATTTTCTGACAGTATTTAGTATAATGAATAGAGACTGTATTTTCTCTCTAAGGATATAACTAGCCCCGGAATTACTGAATCTCCTGTCATTTGCAACATAGTATAATCTGAAGGCCATGAGAACACCGGCCAAATGAAATGTTCTATTCATAAAAGAACCTTGCACCCGACCACGAGACTGACATCACTAACTACGCAAAATGATGCCCGAGCCCCCCCTTCCACCGAGTAAGCATCGTGCTGGGAAAGATGGTGCTTGAGCCATCCGTCCACACCCATGTTCAGAACAATACCACCTCTCGGTGGGAGGACACCTAGCTAACCACTTAGTTTTTGGGCCAATTAATCATATTGATGGGTGGACATTGACACAGCCACTTAACATTTAACCCAATTAATGATGTTTATTTGTTATTATCTGATATTCAATGATGATGTCATTCAGCCTTTATAAGGGCTTGTAAGCCTGAATTTTGCCAGATGCTAATAAATTTCCTCGAAGTTTTTTTAACCTGAACTGCATGTGTCAGTGTGAACTTACTTCTGCGTATACGCAATTTATTCATCTCAGATTTGGACAGGAACAGATAGACTTTTAAACATTTTTGTTTATTTCTAAATTAATCTACATCAATGGCAACATACTGGCATATATTTAATGACAAAATACTGGCATATATGTAATGGCAAAATACTGGCATATATTAAATGTTAAAATACTGGCATATATTAAATGGCAAAATACGGGCATTTATTAAATGGCAAAATACGGGCATATATTTAATGACAAAATACTGGCATATATTAAATGATAAAATACTGGCATATATTTAATGGCAAAATACTGCATATATTTAATGGCAAAATACTGGCATATATTTAATGGCAAAATACTGGCATATATGAAATGACAAAATACTGGCATATATTTAATGGCAAAATACTGGCATATATGAAATGACAAAATACTGGCATATATGAAATGACAAAATACTGGCATATATTTAATGGCAAAATAGTGGCATATATTTAATGACAAAATACTGGCATATATGAAATGACAAAATACTGGCATGTATTTTATGGCAAAATACTGGCATATATGTAATGACAAAATACTGGCATTTATTTAATGGCAACATACTGGCATATATTTAATGACAAAATACTGGCATATATGTAATGGCAAAATACTGGCATATATTAAATTGTAAAATTCTGGCATATATTAAATGGCAAAATACCGGCATTTATTAAATGGCAAAATACGGGCATATATTTAATGACAAAATACTGGCATATATTAAATGACAAAATACTGGCATATATTTAATGGCAACATACTGGCATTTACTTAATGGCAAAATACTGGCATATATTTAATGACAAAATACTGGCATATATTTAATGGCAAAATACTGGCATATATGAAATGACAAAATACTGGCATATATTTAATGGCAACATGCTGGCATATATTAAATGGCAAAATACTGGCATATATTTAATGACAAAATATTGGCATATATTAAATGGCAAAATACTGGCATATATTTAATGACAAAATACTGGTATATATGAAATGATAAAATACTGGCATATATTTAATGGCAAAATACTGCATATATTTAATGGCAAAATACTGGCATATATGAAATGACAAAATACTGGCATATATTTAATGGCAACATACTGGCATATATTAAATGGCAAAATACTGGCATATATTTAATGACAAAATACTGGCATATATGTAATGGCAAAATACGGGCATTTAATAAATGGCAAAATACGGGCATATATTTAATGACAAAATACTGGCATATATTAAATGGCAAAATACGGGCATTTAATAAATGGCAAAATACGGGCATATATTTAATGACAAAATACTGGCATATATTTAATGACAAAATACTGGCATATATTTAATGGCAACATACTGGCATTTACTTAATGGCAAAATACTGGCATATATTTAAGGACAAAATACTGGCATATATTTAATGGCAAAATACTGGCATATATGAAATGACAAAATACTGGCATATATTTAATGGGAACATACTGGCATATATTAAATGGCAAAATACTGGCATATATTTAATGACAAAATACTGGCATATATTAAATGGCAAAATACTGGCATATATTTAATGACAAAATACTGGCACATACTTAATTACAAAATACTGGTATATATGAAATGATAAAATACTGGCATATATTTAATGGCAAAATACTGCATACATTTAATGACAAAATACTGGCATATATGAAATGACAAAATACTGGCATATATTGTATGGCAAAATACTGGCATATATGATATGACAAAATACTGGCATATATTTAATGGCAAAATACTGGCATATATGAAATGACAAAATACTGGCATATATGAAATGACAAAATACTGGCATATATTTAATGGCAACATAATGGCATATATTAAATGGCAAAATACTGGCATATATCAAATGGCAAAATACTGGCATTTATTTAATGACAAAATACTGGCACATATTTAATTACAAAATACTGGTATATATGAAATGATAAAATACTGGCATATATTTAATGGCAAAATACTGCATACATTTAATGACAAAATACTGGCATATATGAAATGACAAAATACTGGCATATATTGTATGGCAAAATACTGGCATATATGAAATGACAAAATACTGGCATATATTTAATGGCAAAATACTGGCATATATGAAATGACAAAATACTGGCATATATTTAATGACAGAATACTGGCATATATGAAATGACAAAATACAGGCATATATTTAATGATAAAATACTGGCATATATTTAATGACAAAATACTGGCATATATTTAATGACAAAATACAGGCATATATTTAATGACAAAATACTGGCATATATTTAATGGCAAAATACTGGCATATATTTAATGACAAAATACTGGCATATATGAAATGATAAAATACTGGCATATATTTAATGGCAAAATACTGGCATTTTTCTAAACCACTAGAGAACTATACAACTAAATTAATCACTACAAACATTGGTCTAACTATATATATATATTTTTGTTGCTTATCATCCTCTCTTTTTTCTCTTTACATTTTTACATTTTTACATTTATACATGGCCCTAATGGGAGGCTAACAAACTTTTTTAAGTCATACTAGGCGACATCTTTTCTGTAAATTTGTATACGGGCACATACATGTGATCACACAAATATTGACACACGGATATGTGTACCTTATTAATATATGCCACTTTTTCCTCTCTTCCTTTTGTCTTCCAGACTTCTAAGAAGTTTCTCAGGAATTTCATCTAGTTCAATATCTTATCTGCATAGGGATGTTGCCAGGTGTAAACTGTCTCAAAGTGGAAGAAACAAGAGCTCATAACCCACTGAAGTTTTATTATTAAAGATTATATATTTTTCCCATTTTTATTTTGTTTCTATGAGTCTCTCTTCCAGCTATCAGACAGATAGAATATTTTTCCCTTGCATTTTCCACTTGCAGATTAATTTATTTTTATGTTTTTTGCTGTATTAATTTTTATTAGTATTTTGTTTATTATATGCATTTATTATATATGCTGTTTTCATTTATAATATTTATAGATACTTAATAATGGTTAAATATATTGATTGCACTATTTCCTCAATGATATGCATATTAAGCACTTTACTATTTGTACACAGAAGCACTTTTTATCCACACAGATGTTTTTTCTATTTACCTAATTGTGGTTGACCTTTTCAATGATTGGAGTCACTCCCTTTATATATCACCTATAAGCATGACCACACTAGCCTATGATTAAGTGTCTACCGGCACGAAACGCGTAAGGCAGTTTTCCTGCTTCCCCACTACCGAAGCCACTATATTCATCCTGTTTGTCACATTGGAATTTATCTACATGAATTTTTTTTCATCAATAAATCGACTTATTTTACCTCATTCGGACTGGTGAGTGCCTATGTCTATTTGCTTGCTTCACTTCTATTATTTTGCTGCTATCACAGCACGGACGGAGCACCACACAGCCTGAGGTATTATTGGAGAACTTTCCTAATATATCTTCAGGTGGAGCCGGCAACTCCCTAACGGGAACCCTTTTCTTCTTCATATATTTAATGGCGAAATACTGGCATATATTTAATGGCAACATACTGGCATATATTAAATGGCAAAATACTGGCATATATTTAATGCTAAAAACTGGCATATATTTTTATGGCAAAATACTGGCATATATGAAATGAGAAAATACTGGAATATAGTTAATGGCAAAATACTGGCATATATTTTATGGAAAAATACTGGCATATATTTAATGACAAAATACTGGCATATATTTAATGGCAAAATACTGGCATATATTTAATGACAAAATACTGGCATATATGAAATGACAAAATACTGGCATATGTTTTATGGCAAAATACTGGCATATATGAAATGACAAAATACTGGCATTTATTTAATGTCAAAATACTGGCATATATGTAATGACAAAATACTGGCATTTATTTAATGGCAACATACTGGCATGTATTTAATGACAAAATACTGGCATATATGTAATGGCAAAATACTGGCATATATTAAATTGTAAAATTCTGGCATATATTAAATGGCAAAATACGGGCATATATTTAATGACAAAATACTGGCATATATTAAATGACAAAATACTGGCATATATTTAATGACAAAATACTGGCATATATTAAATGGCAAAATACTGGCATATATTTAATGACAAAATACTGGTATATATGAAATGATAAAATACTGGCATATATTTAATGGCAAAATACTGCATATATTTAATGGCAAAATACTGGCATATATGAAATGACAAAATACTGGCATATATTTAATGGCAACATACTGGCATATATTAAATGGCAAAATACTGGCATATATTTAATGGCAACATACTGGCATATATTAAATGGCAAAATACTGGCATATATTAAATGGTAAAATACTGGCATATATTAAATGGCAAAATACGGGCATTTAATAAATGGCAAAATACTGGCATATATTAAATGGCAAAATACGGGCATTTAATAAATGGCAAAATACGGGCATTTATTTAATGGCAACATACTGGCATTTACTTAATGGCAACATACTGGCATTTACTTAATGGCAAAATACTGGCATATATTTAAGGACAAAATACTGGCATATATTTAATGGCAAAATACTGGCACATACTTAATTACAAAATACTGGTATATATGAAATGATAAAATACTGGCATATATTTAATAGCAAAATACTGCATACATTTAATGACAAAATACTGGCATATATGAAATGACAAAATACTGGCATATATTGTATGGCAAAATACTGGCATATATGAAATGACAAAATACTGGCATATATTTAATGGCAAAATACTGGCATATATGAAATGACAAAATACTGGCATATATTTAATGGCAACATACTGGCATATATTAAATGGCAAAATACTGGCATTTATTTAATGACAAAATACTGGCACATATTTAATTACAAAATACTGGTATATATGAAATGATAAAATACTGGCATATATTTAATAGCAAAATACTGCATACATTTAATGACAAAATACTGGCATATATTGTATGGCAAAATACTGGCATATATTGTATGGCAAAATACTGGCATATATGAAATGACAAAATACTGGCATATATGAAATGGCAAAATACTGGCATATATGAAATGACAAAATACTGGCATATATTTAATGACAGAATACTGGCATATATGAAATTACAAAATACAGGCATATATTTAATGACAAAATACTGGCATATATTAAATGACAAAATACTGGCATATATTTAATGGCAACATACTGGCATTTACTTAATGGCAAAATACTGGCATATATTTAATGACAAAATACTGGCATATATTTAATGGCAAAATACTGGCATATAGGAAATGACAAAATACTGGCATATATTTAATGGCAACATACTGGCATATATTAAATGGCAACATACTGGCATATATTAAATGACAAAATACTGGCATATATTAAATGGCAAAATACTGGCATATATTTAATGACAAAATACTGGTATATATGAAATGATAAAATACTGGCATATATTTAATGGCAAAATACTGCATATATTTAATGGCAAAATACTGCATATATTTAATGACAAAATACTGACATATATGAAATGACAAAATACTGGCATATATTTAATGACAGAATACTGGCATATATGAAATGACAAAATACTGGCATATATTTAATGGCAAAATACTGGCATATATGAAATGACAAAATACTGGCATATATTTAATGGCAACATACTGGCATATATTAAATGGCAAAATACTGGCATTTATTTAATGACAAAATACTGGCACATATTTAATTACAAAATACTGGTATATATGAAATGATAAAATACTGGCATATATTTAATAGGAAAATACTGCATACATTTAATGACAAAATACTGGCATATATTGTATGGCAAAATACTGGCATATATTGTATGGCAAAATACTGGCATATATGAAATGACAAAATACTGGCATATATGAAATGGCAAAATACTGGCATATATGAAATGACAAAATACTGGCATATATTTAATGACAGAATACTGGCATATATGAAATTACAAAATACAGGCATATATTTAATGACAAAATACTGGCATATATTAAATGACAAAATACTGGCATATATTTAATGGCAACATACTGGCATTTACTTAATGGCAAAATACTGGCATATATTTAATGACAAAATACTGGCATATATTTAATGGCAAAATACTGGCATATAGGAAATGACAAAATACTGGCATATATTTAATGGCAACATACTGGCATATATTAAATGGCAACATACTGGCATATATTAAATGACAAAATACTGGCATATATTAAATGGCAAAATACTGGCATATATTTAATGACAAAATACTGGTATATATGAAATGATAAAATACTGGCATATATTTAATGGCAAAATACTGCATATATTTAAAGACAAAATACTGACATATATGAAATGACAAAATACTGGCATATATTTAATGACAGAATACTGGCATATATGAAATGACAAAATACTGGCATATATTTAATGGCAAATTACTGGCATATATTTAATGACAAAATACTGGCATATATGAAATGACAAAATACTGGCATGTATTTTATGGCAAAATACTGGCATATATTAAATGCTAAAAACTGGCATATATTTAATGGCAAAATACTGACATATATTTAATGGTAAAATCCTGGCATATCTTTAATGAAAAAATACTGGCATATATGAAATGACAAAATACTGGCATATATTAAATGACAAAATACTGGCATATATTAAATGACAAAATACTGGCATATATTAAATGACAAAATACTGGCATATATTAAATGGCAAAATACTGGCATATATTAAATGGCAAAATACTGGCATATATTAAATGCTAAAAACTGGCATATATTTAATGACAAAATACTGGCATATATTTAATGGCAAAATACTGGCATATATTTAATGGCAACATACTGGCATATATTAAATGGCAACATACTGGCATATATTTAATGCTAAAAACTGGCATATATTTAATGGCAAAATACTGGCATATATGAAATGAGAAAATATTGGAATATAGTTAATGGCAAAATACTTGCATATATTTAATGACAAAATTCTGGCATATATGAAATTACAAAATACTGGCATATATTTTATGGCAAAATACTGGCATATATGTAATGGCAAAATACTGGCATATATTTAATGGCAAAATACTGGCATATATTAAATGCTAAAAACGGGCATATATTTAATGGCAAAATACTGACATATATTTAATGGTAAAATACTGGCATATCTTTAATGACAAAATACTGGCATATCTTTAATGACAAAATACTGGCATATATGAAATGACAAAATACTGGCATATATTAAATGGCAAAATACGGGCATATATTTAATGACAAAACACTGGCATATATTAAATGAAAAAATATTGGCATATATTAAATGAAAAAATACTGGCATATATTTAATGGCAACATACTGGCATATATTTAATGGCAAAATACTGGCATATATTTAATGGCAACATACTGGCATATATTAAATGGCAAAATACTGGCATATATTTAATGCTAAAAACTGGCATATATTTAATGGCAAAATACTGACATATATTTTATGGCAAAATACTGGCATATATGAAATGAGAAAATACTGGAATATAGTTAATGGCAAAATACTTGCATATATTTAATGACAAAATACTGGCATATATGAAATTACAAAATACTGGCATATATTTTATGGAAAAATACTGGCATATATGAAATTACAAAATACTGGCATATATTTAATGACAAAATACTGGCATATATTTAATGACAAAATACTGGCATATATTTAATGACAAAATACTGCATATATGAAATGACAAAATACTGGCATATATTTAATGACAAAATACTGGCATATATGAAATGACAAAATACTGGCATATGTTTTATGGCAAAATACTGGCATATATGAAATGACAAAATACTGGCATTTATTTAATGTCAAAATACTGGCATATATTTAATGACAAAATACTGGCATTTATTTAATGGCAACATACTGGCATATATTTAATGCTAAAAACTGGCATATATTTAATGGCAAAATACTGGCATATATGAAATGACAAAATACTGGCATATATGAAATGACAAAATACTGGCATATATGAAATGACAAAATACTGGCATATATTTAATGGCAAAATACTGGCATATATGAAATGACAAAATACTGGCATATATGAAATGACAAAATACCGGCATATATTTAATGGCAAAATACTGGAATATATTTAATGACAAAATACTGGCATTTATTTAATGGCAACATACTGGCATATATTTAATGCTGAAAACTGGCATATATTTAATGGCAAAATACTGACATATATTTTATCGCAAAATACTGACATATATGAAATGAGAAAATACTGGCATATAGTTAATGGCAAAATACTGGCATATATTTAATGACAAAATACTGGCATATATGAAATGACAAAATACTGGCATATATTTAATGACAAAATACTGGTATATATGAAATGACAAAATACTGGCATATATTTTTTTTCCCTATTTCATTATTTATCAGATTTCATGGTATAAAAGACAAAATAATACATTTAATTACATTTACAATTTTCGGGTTATGCATTATTGGTTATCTAGTTTGTTGCAAATGTTACTCGTCCCGATTGACAAAATCACACGCAACAATAAAAAACAACGAACAACAACAGAGAACAAGGACAAAGACAAGAAGACAAACTAAAAACTGACAAAGGACAGACTAAGGAGCGGACGATGTTGGACTCAGGTCCGGACTCATATCATGCCGATATATCCAAGAAGAGGGTTCTACCAAGTATATTTCATATCTAGACTCTATATCGGGGCAGAACTAAGCAGGTAGCAATCCCCTTTTATATTAAAGTTTCCAACCAGGGGGACCAGCAGTTATTAAATGCTTCTATATTTCCCCATTGTTGTGCTATGTTTTTTCCCATGCTGTATTGATTTAGAACTTGATTCCATATTGGGATGTCTGGTGTTCGCCAGAGCCTAGAGATAATCACTTTAACGGCCATTACAAGGTGGATTATTAAAGATCGTTGCATCTTTGAGAATCTATCCAAATTTAGGTGAAGTATCACTATCGGAAGAGCGTCACCAATATTCTCACCCACCAAGTCTACCAGTACTTCCAATACTCTTGTCCATAGTGGTCTGATCAAGATACAGTCCCACCATATATGTTTCGTTGAGCCCTCGGCTGTATTGCATCTCCAGCACAGTCTGGAATTGGAAGGATTTATTTTATTCATAACGGTTGGAACCATGTGCCATTGGTGGGTGAGTTTATAATGAAGCTCTATAATATTCAGACAGTGCAGGGTTTTCTTAGTTTCCTGGAAGGATTTATGCCATTGTTCATCTTTAAATTCTATACCTATAGCCTTTTCCCAGTTCTTCCATGATTTTGGCTTATCCTCCATATCGTCGTTTCGTATAAAATACAAGCAGTTAGAGATGGATTTATAATCTACATTATTACTAAAAAGTTTATTCAGTTGTTTTATCTTTTTTTCCTCCTCTTGCCATATGAGATGCGTTAATAAATAGTTTTTTATTCTCAGATAAGTAAATATTTATTTTGGGGACCAGGATAATTTCACTTGAAGAAGTGGGAATGTAATTATTTTTTTACTTTCGATCAAATCGTTTATTGCTACTTGGCCTATTTCCGACCACCTACTAAGATTAATATCTGGGATGTTATATTGAATTGTAGCTATATTACTGTAGGGAGATATCTTATCTAAGAGACCATTCTTTTTCCTGATCCTCAACCAATTGCCATAGAGTTCTTTCATATATTGTATATCTATGTTGGACATAAAGGATGATCCTGCTTTCCCATTCATCCACAGTGCCACTGAAAGAACCCCCAGACCCAGCTGTGCTGATTCTATCAAATACCACGGCTCCTGCTTTGAGGATGGGTCCTGCCATCTCCGCAGATGGTACAGCCTGCTAGCCTGGTAGTAGGCCATTACGTTAGGGACTGCTAATCCTCCTTTATCGGTTTTTCGCATAAGATGTGATGCTGCTATCCTTGGTCGCTTTTTTGACCCCAGATAAATTTCATAAAAAACTTGTTAAATGCCTCTCCTATTCCGTAAGGGCTTGTATTTACTGAACCATTAACCACTATTTTCTCTATTCGCGCCCTTGCCTTCTTATTTTTCAGTTTCACTGGGAGCATTTTATCTGCTCTATTTCCTTTATAATACCATTTCTGATTTAACCTTTGTAAGGCAGCGCACGTTTTGGACATAAGAATTAGGTTTATCTTCCCAGCTATTTCTTCTATTTTATCAGATGTTTATTTTCTCTTTTTAGTAAATACAGTTCTAAGTAAAGTTGGTTGAGTGGCATCCCTAATTTTTTTTTTTTTCTCAGATCCTAATTTAATGAGGCACCCCCTGAATAACACTTTTAAAAGCACACCAAATTACTGAATTAGAATTAATTGTGATTCGTTCTCCTCGAAGTAATATTTTATCATATTGGACAGATAGTCCAGATTCTCTTTTTTCAGTAATAATCTTTTGTTTAGTCTCCACGAAAAACGAGTCTGTGGAGCTCTATTTATCCTTATTTCCAACATCACCGCCGAATGGTCTGTCCAGGTTATATCTTTAATTTTAATACTTTGGCATTTTGTAATGACGATGGTTTGACCAGAAAATAGTCCAACCTTGAGTAAGATAGATGGGCTTTTGAGTAAAAGGTAAAGTCCCTTTCTTCTGGGTGGAGCACACGCCAAACATTATATAGTTCCTGCCTTTTTAATATTTCCTGAAGTGAGCTCTTAGTTTTTATTTTAAGGTTTTTAGATCTAACCTGAGGATTTTTTTTCTATCCCACTCTTCATCAGTCACGCAATTAAAGTCCCCACCAATTATCAATGTTCCTTGTATCAGATTTTCATATTTATTGAAAAGTTTTTTTGTTTAGGATCATTAGTTTTATTCTGGAATCTAATTATTTTATCTTCAATGGAGACTACTACCTGCAGATATTTGGCACGGCGATGGGGACACGTTTCCAACAATTGTCTCGCTCTCCCAGCTACCCAAAAAGAGGTTGGCGTAGCTGGGAGAGCCAGACAATTTTTGGTCCCCATCGCCGTGCAGAACTACTGCTGTATAGACGCTATATAGACGATATGTTCATTATATGGAGAGGATCCATGGAGACTCTCAATACTTTTTTTGAGGAATTAAATAATTATCAATTGGGTATGGTGTTTACATTTGAAGCCGACCGGAGACTTGTTAATTTTGTGGACCTTACTATTACCAATAATAGTGAGAAAGATTTTTGAGACACATACCTATTTTAAAACTGTAGATAAAAACACCTATCTGAATGCAAAAAGCTATCATGATAGAAAATGGATACAGAATATCCCCAGAGGAGAGTTGTTCAAATGTAGAACTTTTTGATGTTCAAGTCCAAGTTATTGAAAATAGATTATTAAAAGGGGATATAACAAGAAGGTAGTAGAAAAAAGTAAAACCTTTGCAAAAGAGATGGACAGGGAGGCATTTTTTCAAAAACAGGAACTAAGAACCCAGAAAACAAAAAAGTTTAGAATAGATAGAGTGAATGATATTAAAATAGAGAATCATCAAGAGCCGAATAACAATAATAAGTTTGAGAATAGCTTTATTACTACTTTTTCAGATAGGACTAATACTTTTAGACGAATTTTGGATAAACATTGGTATATCATTCTGACAGATCCTATTCTAAACAAAATCCTCCCCCCGAAGAGTATGGTTGTTTGTAGAAAAAATGCAAACCTAAAGACACTATTGGCTCCTTCTGATTTAACAAACAAATTTAAAACGTTCCAAAATCCAACTTGTCCAAATAGTGGTAACTTTCTGGGAACCAATAAAGGGTGGTACCGTTGCAGTCGCTGCAGGCATTGTGACATTTGTCCTAAAAAGGATAGTTTTGTTTGCTTTGTTACTGGTTTAAAATATGATATTCATAGGTATGTGTCATGTATGTCAAAATCCGTGACCTACATGTTGGAGTGCCCATGCGGCCTCCAATATGTGGGTCAAACAAGTAGAAACTTTAAGAAGAGACTATATGAACACAGGTATAACATCAAAACAGGTTACCTTAAAGAGACTGTATCCAGACATTTCAAGGATGCCCATAATAGCAATGATACTCTATTGAAAGCTTGGATTATAGAACAGGTCATCATGGGACCCAGGAAGGGAAACCGTTTGTTGTCATTGAGGAAGAGAGAAACTTTTTGGATACTTACATTGGATACTTTGGTTCCAAAAGGTTTGAATAATAAATTTGATTTAATACCATTTTTACAGTGATCCGCTTCTCTCTCCTTTTATATGTCTGTTGGTCAACACTTCCAACCCCAGAGTTTTCTCTATCATCTAGTATACATTATGGGCTATATATATCTGTGTATAGATAGCTATAATAGGGGGTAGTTTTTTTTGAGTCCCCCCCCCCCCCTTCCTCTTGTATGTTCTTTGTACCATCTAAGAATGTATTTATGTAATTTTCATTCATATTAAGTCTAGTCTGCATTTTATTTTTATGTTTAGTCTGTATTTTGCTTTTTGACAGAATATGTATCTCAGATTTGTTGTTGAACATGTATACTTGTGTGCAATTAACATTTTTCTTCTTGTATTAAAAATTTAACATTCAATGCACGCATCTATGCGCCTGAATACTCAGGAGACGGCTATTAGATCGTGCTTCCTTGTTATATATTATAGACATGTGGGCATTTTTGTTACTCTGTGTCCTGATCAATCCCCCAACAAGTAATTGCCATAGGACATACATTATTGCGTAGTAACTTATGATTATGCATCCTCCCCGTGGTTGCTTCCTTCGGCGACTGCCTCTCCCCTGCTATGCCGGCTATGCAGGGCGGAGACACGTCGCTATGGGACGCGTTACCATGGAGACGACGCTCTTTCCTTTCCAAACGTCTCTCTATGGTTTTCTATAGCGAAATGAAACTAGAGAATCCCCTGTGTTATTTTCGTAACTATGACAACGGTTGTGTCTTTCCCTGAGAATCAATCCTCTATGGTCAGCACTTCCTCACTTTCAATTATGTACAGCTGACGAGAATAATAATTTGTTTTTTTTTTCTAAATGTGTGACTATATAAGCGGATCCCTTCCCCACTGGTGTCATTGCACTACCGCCCACCAGCTGATGAAGATAACTCGAAACGCGTCCTGTGGGGTGTAGCTGTGTTTTTATATAGTGCAATATCCTAACTGTTCAATAGACCTGGCCAGGCGAACAGGCCCAGTGGGTAAGGGATCTTTTTTCTCTATTTGTATTTTTTATATAATTTTAACAATCTTTCTTTTTGTCTTTCATCCATTTGGGGCCCTTTATTCTTTGTATTATTATATATTGTATTTTTGTTTATATAATTTTCAGTCTTATTTTGTGATTTTAGACTATATTGCTGTATATTTCATATGGTCATCCACTTGTTATTTATATTTCCTTGTAATAAATTTTATATTTTTTTATAACATTCCTGTCTTTGCAGTCTATCATATTAAACTGTCTTGGTATACACATTTAGCGCTGTCTCACTCTTACATTATTGAGAAGTTTACAAATTTTTGTGGCTGTTTGTTTGGGGCGTTTAAATTGAGTAGAGTAAAAATCTTACCCTGTAGTTCACAAACCTAAAAAACGAATCTGCTATTTTCGTCCACATCTCTATAAATTTCTTTATATGAGATTTCTTTAGATATAATAATTGCTGAGCCTCTTCTCTTAGATTGATATCTAGAGGCAACAACTATGGGGAAGTATGTGTTATTTATATTTGGACCATCTGTTCTCCAGTGGGTTTCTTGAAGGAATGCAATTGTAACCCTGTGTGCCTTTAGATAGTCGATCAGCAACATTTGTTTTTGTGGGGTGTTAAGACCCTGAACATTCAGGGTTAGTATCATCATTTTATCCTCCCCCATCCAGTAGTATGTACGTGTCTGGAACCTGAACCAGACTCGCCCGCAACAAATATTGGATAAACATATAACAACGAATAACACTACATAAACAACAATATTGCACAAACATATTCTCACTTAAAATAGAAAAATAAGGAGAGAGAAAACAAAAATCCTCTTCTGTGCTGGTTTGGCCCCATTGTATATCCAACCACTAATTGTTGGATACAGGTATAGCTTTACCTATAAAAGCTTAATGAGGATCGCAAGGTGGAACATCCGCAGTGTGGGGGGGGGGGGGGGGGGAGAGCTGAGGCCTGCCAATCAGATTATCAGCACTTCCTTGTTGAAAGGGATGTAGAAATGTAGAAAGGGGATAAGGCTGGGGAAAGGGCAAAAAAACGTGCAGGAGGGGCGAGGACAAAGGAAGGAGAGGAAAGTTCTCGAAATTGGGGATCGGATCAGGGATAGGAGAGGGGCAGGGGTCAAATCCAAATTGGCATATCTGCAGGTCTTTTAAACCACCCCTATATTAAAGAGCCTATATCAATAAATAGTGGATAGTAAATAGTGGTGGCTTTATAGGATTGTTTTCCCACATTACAGTGCAACTTATAGTATTAAATATATTTAATTACCAGTAGTTTACCAAGTTTCAAAAGTAAGTATGTTACCCCCTTCCCCCCCCCCTCTTCTCCCTCCCCCTTTTCCTTAAAATCACTTATTGTTAATCCGTGATATTATATTTTTATTCTGGGGGAATAATAATTAAATATAATTAAATAATTATTAATTCAAATTGTGCACTTCTCTTTTATATTACTTGTTGTAATTAATCAGTAGTGTTATATTAAAGTAAGCAATAACTAATAAGTGTACTATTCCTTAATAACAAACGTGTGTGTCTGTTTAATTATTTGTGTATTCAGTGTAAATATTAGTGAAATTAATTATACATATATTTAGTTTCTTAACTAATCCCTTGTGGTTTCATAAATTCCCCTTCCCATCCATTATCTACTAGATTTCAATTTTCATCCCTCCAGTATCCCCCCAGATACTTGGGATATGAAAAATAGGAACTCCGTCAGCTTTTGTAGCTGTTTTTTAAATAGCTGTAATAATGAGTTCTTCGTAGTTTATATACAGTGTTTCAGCAATTTAAAGTTTTTAGACACTTAATAACCTGTGTATAAGCTTCCGTATACTTTAACAGCCAGAATAATTACATCGAGAAATTCTTTGATTCATTAATAGCATGACCAATTATAATTTGAAGGTTAAGGTCCTCACACTCTAGGTTACTGGTTCGTAGCGGACAATGTGTATTTTACACCACTTCTTCAGCGGCTTTGACCGTATGGTCTGAGACACATCCTTTATGAGGGACGATTTTTTGCAATAGACTCCAGGTAGTCGATTTGTGCAGCTGGTAGTAGATTATTTATCCACTACCTCACGTGGGGAGGTATTCACCCCCTTCGCTGGTATGGGCCCTGAGTGTCGCGGAGCCTCATAGGCTGGTGTACAGTTTGGGCAGCGTCTCTGTGGCCCGCTATCTGTAACTTGCATCTATAACTGCATCGGTGTGGCATTATTTCGATGTAGCTTGAAGATGACCGAGTGACTATTTTACGTGGCCCGGTTATCGACGGGTTGCAGGACTTTCAGTCAGCTCTCCTCGCGTTGTTCCTCATCCACTCCCATCGTCGTCACCACAGAGCGCGCCAAACGTGCGTACTCACGTCATGACGCCTCCCTCCCATACTGGCATATATGAAATGACAAAATACTGGCATATATGAAATGACAAAATACTGGCATATATGAAATGACAAAATACTGCAATATATTTAATGACAAAATACTGCCATATATTTTATGGCAAAATACTGGCATATATGACATGACAAAATACTGCCATATATTTAATGACAAAATACTGCCATATATTTTATGGCAAAATACTGGCATATATTTAATGACAAAATACTGGCATATATTTAATGACAAAATACTGCCATATATTTAATGACAAAATACTGGCATATATTTAATGGCAAAACACTTTCAAATATGAAATGACAAAATAATGGCATATATTAAATGCTAAAAACGGGCATATATTTAATGTCAAAATACTGGCATATATTAAATGACAAAATATTGGCATATATTTCATGTCAAAATACAGGCATATATTTAATGACAAAATACAGGCATATATTTAATGACAAAATACTGGCATATATTTAATGACAAAATACTGGCATTTATTGAATGGCAAAATACTGGCATTTATTTAATGGCAAAATACTGGCATATATTTAATGGCAAAATACTGGCATATATGAAATTACAAAATACTGGCATATATGAAATTACAAAATACTGGCATATATTAAATGCTAAAAACTGGCATATATCTAATGGCAAAATACTGGCATATATTAAATGGCAAAATACTGGCATATTTGAAATGACAAAATACTGCAATATATTCATTGGCAAAATACTGGCATATATTAAATGGCAAAATACTGGCATATATTTAATGGCAATATACTGGCATATATTTAATGGCAAAATACTGGCATATATTTAATGGCAAAATACTGGCATATATTTAATAGTAAAATACTGGCATATATTTAATGGTAAAATACTGGCATATATTTAATGGCAAAATACTGGCATATATTAACCCCTTAACGACAGATGACGTGCCAGGCACGTCACGGCAAATCGTGGACTTGCCGACAGCTGACGTGCCTGGCACGTCATGCACTAAATGGAGTAAAGAAAGCGACCAGCGGTCGCTTTCTTTCCTCTAACGGTGTTGCTACAATGCCTCTAGGTAGAGGCATTGTGCAACACCCCCCAAATGTGCAGGGGCGCGCTACGATCACTCCACGGAGTGATCGTAGCAGCCATTTAAAAATGGCTGCGCCCGCTGCACACATGTGCTTAGAAAGCGAACGATCGTTCGCTTTCTAAGCATCTGCGGTGTTGTTAAAGTGCCTCGCCAGCGAGGCACTTAACAACACCTCCAGGCTGCCCAGAGCCGATGGTGGTCGCTCTCCTGAGCGACCCCATCGGCTCAGTAGAAGGGAACGCTGCCTGTACAGGCAGCGTTTCCCTTCTAATGGCAAGAGCATCGGAAGTGAAAGTATTTCACTACCGATGCTCTAGGGGGAGCCAGTCGATGCCGGCACAACAGATCTATGTGCAGGCATGTATGGTAAGTGCTCTGATGAGCACTTACCATACTGTCAAAGGCAATATTACTAAATATTGCCTTTGACAAGTATTGATCTGCCTCCCTCACCTTACTACTTTTAGTAAGGGAGAAAGACAGATCAGATCAAGTAAAAAAATAAAATAAAATAATAAAAAAAATATTTAATAAAATTTTAAACACCAAGGGCTTTTATAAAAGCCATTTAACCCCTTCCCTGCCATTGATCGCTGTGTACGCAGTGATCATACACAGCAGCACATTTTTTGCTGTCTGTGCATTTTTTAGGGGTTATTTTTTTTTTACTGTAATTCATTACAGTATAAAAAAACCTCTTTTAAGAGAGATTAACCCCTTTCTTGTTGTAGATCACTGCCTAATCAGCGATCTGACGCAAATGCAGCAATCTTGCTGCAGAAGCATTTTTAATTTTTTTAAAACTTTTTTATTACACCCGTCACGTGTTAATTATACCCGCTAGGGGACTACGTTTAACGTAAAAAAAATTTTTTAGCTGTCTGAGCGTATGTATAGTGATCAGTAACTGCTGATAAGTGACAATGGCGGGATTGGCGTTTGCTCAGATGAGCATCACCATTTGTCTGGTTCGATCAATATGTGTAAATATTTGATCTGACCCGTGTACATCTGCCTCCCTCTCACTTGAGTTTTAGTGAGGGAGGGAGACAGAGCTGTATAATGTAAGTTTTTAATTATAATATATTTAATAGAATTGAGACCCAAAGGCTTTTATGAAAGCCGTTTCCAGTATTTAACCCCTTCCCTGCAATTGATCGCTGTGTACGCAGTGATCTTACACAGCAGCGCATATGGAGCAATCTAGTCGCCGAAGGATTTTTTTTTGCTATCAGCATTTTTTTTGTCAGACTCACTAGGGGTTAATTATACCCACTAGGGGATTACGTGTATTCCTTTTGAAGCTGTCTGAACGCGTGTATAGCGATCAGTAACAGCCGATCAGTGGCAAAGGTGGTTTGGTGATTTCTCAGATGAGCATCACCATTCGTCTGGTTCGTAAATATTGTTCTGACCCATATGGATCTGCCTCCCTCTCCTCACTTGAGTTTTAGTGAGGGAAAGAGACAGATCTGTATAACATAATTTTTAAATTGTAATAAATTAAATAAAATGTTAATAAATTGTGAGTCCCAAGGGCTTTTATAAAAGCCATACCTTTTGTATAGTGTAGTGTATTAACCCCTTCCCTGCCACTGATCACTGCACAGCAGAACATTTTTTCTTGTCTGTGCATTTTTAGGGGTTAATTTTTTTGTACGGTACTACAAAGGCTCTTATAAGAGCTATTAACCCCTTCCTTGCTCTACATGTTCAAATTCCAAGTTTGAAAATCAAAAAGCGCACCTCTCAAATGTAGCCTTTCAACCCCTAACAAAGCTGACAAAGCTATGCATGGGTGGTATCCCTGTGCTCGGGAGATGTTGCTGAACATATATTGTGGTATTGTTTGTCAGTGACACATACCGAAATATGTGAATTAGTGTCTAAAGTGCAATGTATGTGGGAAAAAATACACAATAAAATGACTACCACAAACTTTGACAAAGGCTGGTGGTAGAATTGGTGCATGGAAAGTGTTAAAATAACACCATTTAAAATAGCCTAGGGTGTCTACTTTTACAAAATATATACTTTTTGGGGTAAAATACACTGTCCTACTTAAAAAAAAGTCCCAAATGAAAGATGGGCTCAGGCTGACTACACGTCAATATTCCAAGTTGAAAATGCGCACCTTCACAATGTGGCCCTTTAGCCCCCAAACAACCCAACAAACCTATGCATGGGTGGTATCCCTGTACTCAGGATATGTTGTTGAACACATATTGGGTTATTGTTTGGCAGTGACACATACCAAAATCTGTGAATTTATGTCTAAAATACAATATTTGTGAAAAAAAACCACACAAAAATTACTACCACAAACTTTGACAAAGGCTGGTGGTAGAACTAGTGCATGGAAAGTGTTAAAATACCACCATTTGAAATAGCGTAGGGTGTCTACTTTTAAAAAATATATGGGTTGATGGGGTAAAATACACTGGCTGGTTTCAAATATGTCCCAAATGGGACATGGGTGCAGGCGGTCTGCATGTCAAAATTTTAATTTGGAAAACCAAAAACTGCACCTACCAAATTTGGCCTTTTACTCCCCAAACAACGCAACAAACCTATGCATGGGTGGTATCCCTGTACTCAAGAGATGTTGCTGAACACTTATTGGGGTGTTATTTGGCAGTGACACATACCAAAATCTGTGAATTCATGTCTAAAGTACAAGGTTTGTGAAAACAAACCACAAAAAAATGACTACCACAAAGTTTGACAAAGGCTGGTGGTAGAATTAGTGCATGGAAAGTGTAAAAATACCACCATTTGAGATAGCCTAAGGTGTCTTCTTTTAAAAAATATATGGGTTGATGGGGTAAAATACACTGGCTGGTTTCAAATATGTCCCAAATGGGACATGGGTGCAGGCGGTCTGCATGTCAAAATTTTAATTTGGAAAACAAAAAACTGCACCTCAAAAATTTGGCATTTTAGCCCCCAAACAACCCAACAAACCTATGCATGGGTGGTATCCCTGTACTCAGGAGAAATAGTAGAATCTATTTCAATAGAATCTGTTTCAAATAAAAATAAATCAAGAAGTTTGTGTATTTTTTTTTTGTCCTTCTTGTCCCGATAAAAACAATATATAATATGTGTGGGTACAGCAAATGACAAAGAAGAAAATTACTGCTAAACACAAACAGCACAGAAATGTTAAAATAGCCATTGTCCAGAAAGGACAAAAATGTTTCAAAGGCTCTGTCCTTAAGGGGTTAAATGACAAAATATTGGCATATATGGAATGACAAAATACTGGTATATATTAAATGGAAAAATAGTGGCATATATTTAATGGCAATATACTGGCATATATTAAATTAGAAAGTACTGGCATGGGGCACTTGTGTGTGGCATAACTATGGGGCTCTTGTGTGTGGCATAATTAAGGGGCGCCTGTGTGTGTGGCATTAATTGGGCTCCGAGATGATGCATAATTAGTGGGGCGCTGGTGTGGTATACTTTATGGAGCTCTTGTGTGTGACATAGTTAATGGGCTCCTGTATGTATCGGTTTGACATGGTATTGGTAAGCTTGCAATTATCTTTTCAATTCCCTGCAATTTTATTTCATGATGAAACCCAATGTATTGACTTTGTTTAATCTGCTTTGTTCGCAGTATAAGCAATGATTAAGTTGACGGGATTTGTTTAAGGACTCCCCTCCATCTTCTCAGCTGCCAACCGTTTTGCGATATAGGCAGCAATATAAACGTATAATAATAATAATACAGTATATGAACCTAAGATGAATTAAACAGCAAATTTTACCTCTAATATTAATAAAATGCTAGAAGAAGCCGGGAAAATGTTAGAGATGGAAAGAAAAAGCTGCAAGAAGATGTACAGTGGCATCAGTAAGCCGAATGTCCACACGCGTAAACGCTGCACACAGCAGCATTTAAACCTACAGGCAGTAACGGTAGCTAAGCAACTCGGCGTCCTGTTACCTTGGAGATGAGCACGTCACCTTCCAACTTGGCGGTTTCATTGGCCAGAGGGCGGGAGCTCTCGAGAAGGGTCCAGAACACGGAAACGGAAATCGCACGTGGAGCCGGCGAGTGATGCTGAAGCTGCAGCTTCTGGAATCTTCTTCCACTGGAGCTATATGAAGCCGAGCCGCCTCCGCCTTTTCTTGTCACACTGACTTACCCCGCCCGAGTACAACACAAGTCACTACATACCTGTGCCCGAATCCAGAACACACTCATCACATCAGAAAGCCTTTGTGCTCGCTCTTGCCCTCCCACTGAGTCTTGGTAACTGCTGCTACCCGTTATCGCCATGTCGGTGGTCGGTTTCGACCTGGGTTACCAGAACTGTCACGTTGCAATCGCCAGGGCCGGAGGCATCGAGACGGTGGCTAATGAGTTCAGTGACCGCTGCACCCCGTAAGTAATCACGCATTGTATTTAACGGCGGTTCATGGAAGATCCGCTACCGTTGTTTAGGAATTGCTTCTATAACTGCTTCCCCCCCTTCCCGCACAACATTCAGAAGGATTACTGCACGCTTGCATATGTTGCATTGCTACATCGATCATACCAAGCTGTTTTTGTGGCTGAGGCTCATGAGATTTTACGGTAGTATGTGATTTATTGTTTAGTATACATGTAGGCAGGAGACCACTGGTCGTTTGCTATGTTTGAGTGATCGCCTAGGATCCAGAATATATCATTTATTTAAGATTTCAGCAAAAAGATTTCATTCATTTGTCTGTCGGTGGCGGGAAGTGAAAAGCTAAAACCCCAGCTCTTCCCGTTCAATAATACTGTGATCTCCTGTACTGAGCCATTACCATATAGTAAGCAGCCGGGGATTTCCCAGTAACCCTCTCGGCGCCACAGCGGTGGGCAGTTAATTGAACTCTCCCTCTGGCACATAAAATGAAAAGGTATTTTAAGTAATGCAGCCTTCTGTGAGTGCTAGTAGATTTTTTTTCCTAGGTCCATCACGTGGTCAAAGTTGCCTCGTTGTTTGCCGTTGTAAACGAGCGAATATCAGTGTGCCAGTGACGTCACACGCTTCAGAGCGCCCGTGCTTTGATGACGTCGCGTGGAATTGTCTGGAATGTTCCAGCGACTGTGCGTAGGCAGCGTGTGGCGTCCACGGCATCCCAAACAGCCAGCGATTAGTGTATTGTATAAGCTGGATGCGGCTTTGTTTTCTACATCTTACACTGTAAGATGCAGCTAGTCCTCAGAGCTGTATTTTTGAATTAAGTCTAAAAATGCTTTTTTTTTTTCTTTCTTTCAACATAACATTATTTATTAAACAAACATTCAAATTATCTGTTCAATTTTGTGCAAATACGTAATTAACATTGGTGCAAACAAAGCAGCAACTTATATAAAAACCTAAGTTGTCAGTAAATAATTAAGATGTCACCTTCATTTGCAGTATAAAGTGTCTGTCTTACAGAGATTTAAAAAAAAAAAACTTTAATGCCTGTTGGGGAAAAACTTTCTTCTCAGTGAATTTTCATATAATGTTTATTTTTTTATTCGATTTTAAAGCCTCATGTGTGGTAGTTGCAGTTTGACAATGATACACAATATAAGATGCCTTGTAGTGTATGTGGTGGTCTGCTGTCAATTTTCTTTTTCCTGTGGATGATTGAAATGTAACATCCATTAGCCCTTATATTTAATTGTTTCACTTGACCTGATAATCCATATAGAACTATATATTTGGATACTTTCCAACCAAAGTAACCTTTATATTCAGTAATGCTTATTGTAAATGGGACATGTATTGGATGTAAGACATTTTTTAGTTTTAGTGGAAAAACCTCTGCAATGCTATTTTATAACTAATCTTACATCAGTTGTTCACATCAAATATTAAGTGTGTGATATGGATTGACAAATGTTTCTGGCATTTAGAAGACACACATCTTACATTTAATGTGGGTTTAGGTAAAGATTTAGATGAGTTAAGTGAGAATTACATTTTTGGTGTTTATACCTTGTAGTTATTGAGTCAAACCAATTTGATTTTTGTCTGTTGTGGTGAATGATAGCTAGAGCCAATCTGCTGCTGATGATGATTCAATTTTCTCTTGCAGTCTTATGGTATTCAATGACCTGAGATACATTGGGGTGCTATTTAAAAATGTCTATTCTCTGGCAAAGTGCAAGTAGACACCATGGAAAACAATGGGATGTTCTGTTGTTTAGACCAGGGCTTGACAAATTTAATTTGATTTTAGGAGCCAGAATTTTTTTTTAGGAGCCAGACAATCACGCAAACATAAACACAATTCATAAACACACATGCCTACTTCTCAAATATACAAACACACCTACTTTACATATACACATATATCCAAACACCTCACACACACCTACTTTACATACACACATATATACAGACACCTCACACACACCTACTTTACATATACCCATATATCCAAACACCTCACACACACCTACTTTACATATACCCATATATCCAAACACCTCACACACACCTACTTTACATATACACATATATCCAAACACCTCACATACTCCTACTTTACATATACACATATATCCAAACACCTCACACACACCTACTTTACATATACCCATGTATACAAACACCTCACACACACCTACTTTACAATACATACAAACACACACCCACCTCACACAGTCTTTTCTTGGGGGTTTCTTCTTGATGTGTCCCTTTCATGCTGCAGCTGATGATCGTTGGTCGGCGTGCTGAGTGCCAGGATGTCACGTGACGACACCCGGCACTCAGAAACGCGTTGCGCGAGGGGGCGGAGCTTGCAGTCTGTGCCATCGGCACAGACTTTACCCCCTCGCGCTGCGGAAAAATCGGATGGCAGCGGCAAGGAGATCAAGAGGCTGACAGCACCCAGGCGCCAGGTCTAATTTCCTGGTCGCCATGGCGACCTGGCGCCTGGGGTTTGTCGAGCCCTGGTTTAGACCACTTATAGAACTTTGCCCTAGAATTGGATTTTATCATTAATCCCTATTAACTCAGGCTATGGAATAGAACCCACTGTCTTCAGAGAACCTCTTCTGAGTACTTTCTGATATAGTGGGTGGTTACACATTAAAAGTCCTGCACTATAAAGTGTCCAGAAGGCGATTGCACCTTTTTATGAATCCAGACACAAACAGTTTGGCAGAGATTCTCTGACACTAATCAGACACGTTAACAGCGCCTGATTCTTTAAACGTGTACTGTGCTGGCGTGACCCGGAACTGTGAAAACTGGCAGAGGTGGCACAGGTTTCTGTCTGAAGTCTGATTTTATACAGACTGACATTCCGATTGTGCCAGTATTTGCTGCTATCTGCATGTTCGCTGTTTTTATAAAAGTAGATTTTACTTTTATAAAATCCTTGTAATAAAATGTGGAAACAACCTTGGTTAGTCAGCTGGACTCTGTCATTAGTATGATTTTTATTTTCATGAAATAGTTTTGTGTATATTATAGAGAGAAGGGTCTAATAACTTCTTTGCCTGTTTTTGATAAGTAGAGCAGTTTCTGGAAAAGCAGGAGAGATCTAGTGAGTTGTGTTAAAGTATGAGAAGAATGCACTAATTTCCTGTGAGGTTGTTGAATGCTGTCAAAATATAATAAATGGTTATTATGGTTGGCAAACAGATAATTTGTGCTCACCTCCTTGGGGGACATTCTCTTGAAGTTAAGTTGGCATGGTGCACTGGTTATGATTTTAACAGTGTTAACTTTATTTATCTCTCTCTCCACTAATTTTAACAAAGGTATTATGTTTCTAGTTATTTTACTGTCCTTATGTATTTTGATTTCTATGATGCAACCAGTCTTTGTCCTTTAATTTTATGTATGTAATCTTTCACATTAATTTTTATATTTCTTATTTATTTTTTTGTTATTTAGGGCTGTTGTATCTTTTGGGACAAAAAATAGGACTATTGGTGTTGCAGCTAAAAATCAGGTATGTATTAATCACATCATTTTAAAGCAATTTCATGAAGTTATGTGCTACAAAATACTGTCCCTTCATCGTGCCCCAAATCAAAGTTGCATGGGAGATCCCTGAACATGTAACACACCACTTCAAAACTGCTAAGTGCACCTATGAAAACTGCTTTACCCTGCTACATCTGTACTAGGCAGGAGGCAACATTTATTATGTCTGTGTCTTTATGCTGTTTAAAAGTGTGTTTTTTGTATATACATCCTATTTCTATATTCGTATAAATTTTATAGTTCACCATGCATATGCACAGCATATTGGCATCTGTAGGTATGAATCTGGAGCTGCCTTCCCTTTTTGTCAGTATTTTTATGGTAAACCGATACCATTTAAATGGCTTGCTTTTTCCCATTAACGCCTTTTTCTATTGAGCAGTGATTTTTACACAAACCATGAGCAAGTTACTAATCATTGCATCTATTTTTCACACTGACATTTTTTGTTCTTGTTTTTTTCTAGTTGATCACTAACGCTAACAACACAGTTTCAAACTTCAAGAAATTTCATGGCCGGGAATTTGTAGATCCATTTGTTCAGAAAGAAAAGAATAATGTGCCTTACGAGCTGGTCCACATGAGTAATGGCGGTGTTGGAGTTAAGGTATGTTCATTTTGGGATCTGCTTTGAACTCTTAATGTTATTCAAAATCAAAGTGGCAATGTATCAAGAATGTAGTTTAGTCTCCACACTGTGCTAAGAGGTTCACAGACCAACACCAACTGACTCCAGGTGCAGATGAGGAAACGGTGCTTTTAAAGTTAAAAAAAATCCACTATCTTATAGAAAATATAAAATCACTGTGCAAAACAAGACATGAGCAAAAAAAAAAAAAAAAACAGGTTAGTATGCGTTTAGCACGAGACTCATGCTTAGTCCTAAACCGTTCCACACTGTGACAGGCAAATTGCTAACTAACATAGGTTAATATTTATTTTTGCAGCCATGGTCAGGGGAGGGCTGGCAGCCTTAGGCCTGGGGGGAAAATCCAGTCAAGTGGCCCATTGCACCACCGAATCGCCTCCCCATCCATGGCCATCTTTTCCTTGTTTTATAACTAATATTGCCAGGATTTTGCCACTCAATATGCCAGGATTGTCCCCTCAGTATGCCAGGATTGTCCCCTCAGTATGCCAGGATTGTCCCCTCAGTATGCCAGGATTGTCCCCTCAGTATGCCAGGATTATGCCCCCTCAATATGCCAGGATTATGCCCCCTCAATATGCCAGGATTATGCCCCCTCAATATGCCAGGATTATGCCCCCTCAATATGCCAGGATTTTTCCACCATATTGAGTACTTACCTCCTTGCAGCTGCTCTGTCTCCCGGTGCTCTCTTCTGCCCGTCTGTGGCTGTGAGGGAAGCGTTGTGCGCTTCCCTCCAGCCAAGCGTCTTCAATAAAGTTTGTTTAAACTTTTTTTTTTCAACAAACTTTATTGAATGCGCATTGGCTGGAGGGGAGCGCAGAACGCTTCCCTCACAGCCACGGACCTGCAGCACCGGGGGACAGCAGCAAGGAGGTAAGTACTGTGAAAGTGGGGAGGATTAGTTTTTTTTTCCTGGCGTGACCAGGACCCGCCGGGCCCGGGACGCCAGTATCTGCCGTCACCCCCTGGGGCGCCCAGCGTTAAGGACAGCCGTTTTTAGCATGCAATTGCCTTCCCCCCCGGACCAGCCCGCCCCTGGCCATGGTCATGCACATGATCTCCCCAAACCTTGGACCATGTAGCACACATTTGCGGACGGAAGTTTTGTTTTTGACCAGCATCAAAACTTGTGCTTTGATGAAATGGTTTCTACACATTTGCTAACAAACTGGCTAGCATATGGTATAGGTATTTGTGTGCCATCCATAACCTTTTTTTTTATTTTTTATATATATAATCTAGCACTTCTGTTAACCAGAATTTCATGTAATGTTTACAGGTGATGTACATGGAAGAGGAACACATCTTCAGTGTGGAGCAGATAACGGCCATGCTGCTGACAAAGTTAAAAGAGACGGCTGAGAATAATCTTAAGAAGCCAGTGACAGATTGTGTGATATCTGTGAGTGTCGTAATACAAATCTGTATACGGTCTGTTTCAGCAGTTTACATTGTATCCAAAAAAGTAGTCGGAACACTTTGTCATTTTCTATTATTATATTAAAGGACAGCTTTATTTTTCACTTGTGCTTCTAATATAGCAAGACCTTCCCATCTGCAGACTAACATGAGATATAGCAAAGCGTAAACCCAAGTTGTACACGTCTGGTTTAGTTAGTGGGACATGTATTTTAACCCTTGCTTCCTTCAACATGTAATGGTACTTTTTTTTTTTTTTAAGTACATTTTTACCATTCTGTTCCGGTACAGCTGTTTTTTTTTTTACCTGTCCTTATGTGGTGGTCCAGTGGCTAGCTGTCTCAGGCTTACTGCCACCAAAATATCATAAAAGATTTTTATTTAGTTCATAAATGCTGATAATGGAGTCTCTTCTTTTCGTACACGAGGGAATTAATGTTACTTTATATGCACCTCTTATTTATTTGTGGAAGAAAAGCCATAGGGCTTTATTCATGAAAAGAGAATTGAGGGGAATTCAAACATAATGCCACAGTAACAGAGTTGAATATTTTTCCCATGGGGGACCATACGTTGAAATTCCCTTTTCAATTCCTTGCTATTCTCTCTGTCCTAGTGTTTACTATACCATTGCTGCTGTTCTACTGTTTCCTATTAATCCTGGAGCATTAAGAATACAGTGGTGTGACCATAAGAAGGAATTAGCAGCTGACCTTTTTGAATTCATGTCTTTGAAAGCTCAGTCTTGCTTCAGTGGTGATTTCTGTCAGAATTGTTCCCCTGTTTCTCATGCTTCAAACAACAATTTTGCTTTTTAATTGTAGGCAAAAGGTCTCCTGCAGTTAGTCTTCTTACTCTTGCAGTTTTACACATAGAAGTGAGGGGGGAAAGTACAGAGTGCCCTTCTCTGGCACAGATAACCTGATTCTTATGGTAATATTTGTATCTGTAGGTTCCGTCATTCTTCACTGATGCTGAGAGGAGATCAGTACTGGATGCTGCTCAGATTGTTGGATTAAACTGTTTGAAGTTAATGAATGACATGACTGCAGGTATGGATTCTCTATGCATAACCAACACATCAACTTATTAAATACATTTTGCAACCTTTTACATAGATCTATCACAATGGAAAACCTAATTTACATGTGGTGATGTCATCAGAGGTGAAGGATTTTTTATTTTAAATATTAAAATTGTAATTTTTATTCAGTTTACCATTTTTGTATTCTGCTGCTGTGTAATGTAATCGGTTCTATATTTCAGTTGCATTAAACTATGGAATATATAAGCAAGATCTCCCAGCTCCTGAAGAGAAGCCAAAAATAGTGGTTTTTGTTGATATGGGTCACTCTTCTTTTCAAATCTTAGCCTGTGCCTTCAACAAAGGCAAACTAAAGGTACGGAATGTTCCATTTACCACTCCGAATCCTTTCATTTTGTTTCCCAGAAGATTGTGTGTTTGTGTCGGTTGAAAAGGTCAAAGCAATTTCTTGGTGGCTAAATTTCCAAATGGGCACATTATACCGAGCTTATATTGTGAATTAATACGATTTCTTTGCAATATAGGTTCTTGGAACTGCTTTTGACCCCTATCTGGGAGGTCGAAACTTTGATGAAAAGCTAGTGGAACATTTCTGTGGAGAATTTAAAGCTAAATACAAACTTGATGTCAAATCAAAAATAAGACCGCTCCTTCGTCTGCATCAAGAATGCGAAAAGCTCAAGAAATTAATGAGCAGCAACAGCACCGATCTTCCACTCAATATAGAGTGCTTTATGAATGATCTAGATGTTTCCGGGCGCATGAGTAGGTGAGTAGTGTGTGTACTAGATGAACCGATGCGTCAAGTCAGCTCTGCCCCATCTACATTTCCCTATATCTCGTTAGTATGAGGAACAGGTTCTGTGCTTTGTTTGAGGCACAATTGAAGGCAATATCCTGCTTTAAAGAACCCAAGACTCTTCCTCCTCAAGGAGGTAGACAGCAGGGCATTGTAAATGCAGGGTTTGTTGCACATGCATCAAGATCATGCATTGTGTGCAGCAATAGGATTCAGCACTGAACCGGTCTATTTTAAGGACTGAAGCGTCTGTGTTATAGCACACCATGTCTCCTAATCTCTGCTTTGAGGCTTGCATCTTTATTTAAAGAGGTACAGTTCCTTTTTTATTCTTAATGGGGAGCCTTTTGCTGAAACAAAAATATTTCTATTAAAGGGTCTCTCCCAAAAATGCATTGTTTATTTTAGATTATTTTATGAAATATTTTACTAAACAAGTGTGACTGGGCGCCACCATTTTGTGAAATATTATTTTGGGTGCCATACCCCAGATAATTTACAGTACTAGTATCTCACTTTGGGGCTGGGGGCACAGAATGCAGTCTATAATTTGTGTTGGAAGGCCAAAAAAAAGTTGTACACAGCCACCTAGTCCTGCCCACTATGATACACAGGCGTGTAAAAGATGACATTGTCATGCAGGCTTTGGCCACAGTTGTAAAGTGAGTCTTGCTGGAAAATTTTGTTGCATCATGGGTAAAAATCTCAAAATGGATGCTGTAGACAGACACCTAATTTTATTTTTTACTTTCAAATGCAATTCAAACATAGAAGGAAAATATTGGCATATGTTATATCTCTGTGTTTTAAATGCCCAGGTAATCTAGTTACATCTTATCTAAGTAGCTGTGTCCCTTTATTTAGTGTTACCTTTTCACATCATGCATAAATGGGAAAGACCAATTTTAAAGGGGCTGTTACTTTTACCCTTGTAATTGTAAGTGGTGTGGTGCCTCTTTCATTCTGTGCATGTTTTGAAATTTTGCAGGTCTGAGTTTGAAGGCTTGTGTGCTGACGTCTTACAAAGAATAGATGCTCCCCTCCGTTCACTAATGGACCAGATAAAGCTGCAAGTTGATGATGTTAGTGCGGTGGAGGTCGTTGGAGGAGCGACCCGTATGCCAGCTGTCAAGGAGAGAATTGCCAAGTTCTTTGGAAAAGATATCAGCACTACACTAAATGCTGATGAAGCTGTTGCGAGAGGCTGTGCTCTACAGGTAATGTTATACTGGGCAATCTAAAGAAGGGAATAGAAGTGACTCAAATACTCATCCCTTTAACCAATTCTTCCATTATTGGCTTTAGTTTTAGATAAAATGTAAAACCTTCATTACAAGTTGTGTAAAGTACCCTGAAACCTGCATTTTAAGTCTCGTAAACTGTGGTTAAGAAATGATTTTGTGTGATGGATGTTATTGTAACGGGAATGTTATCTTTGTGGCTCTAGTGTGCAATCCTGTCGCCGGCCTTCAAAGTAAGAGAGTTCTCAGTTACAGACGTGGTTCCTTACTCTATTTCAATGAAATGGAGCACAGAAGCAGATGAAGCAGAGGGGTATGTTTTTATGGTTCACTGACTTAATACAGTTATGTGTTTTGTAGTGACACTTGTTTATGTATATATAGAAAATTAAGATTGTAAATTAACCAGGGGTAATTTCTGAATGGCTCATCATAAAAATGGGAAACGCTTCAACTGTTGAAGGCCAGTAGCACCTCTGCCCATTGTAGGAAATCACCTCCTTAGCCCCCGATTTTAAAGCTCAGCAGCCATCCAGCAAGTCTTTCTGAAACTTTGCTCTTTGTACCCAAATAGCAGACAGACCACTAGCAGTTAGGTACAGCAAGTACCGTTATAGCACATAAGTCAGAGTCTAGGTTACAGAGGGCACAATCTGGGTGCATGAGTAATGTCAATGCAAAGTGCAAACTTACCCACTGTACCCAAATCTCCCAAAACAGAACCTCTTTTTAATGCCAGGACCCATAATCTTTACTGGGGTGTTTGGCCCTCAGGCCCCTCCAAGAACTCCCAACATAAAGGCTGTCTGATTCACTCCGTGATCAAACAATTGTACAAACATGTGTTGCTTATACTGCTGGTTTTCATTTCATTTTGTCTATTTTCTCCTCCCCTAGAATACATGAAGTTTTCAGTAAAAATCACGCAGCTCCTTTTTCTAAAGTCCTGACCTTCTACAGAAAGAATCCATTCCACCTGGAAGCATTTTATTCAGAACCTGCTACAATCCCTTATCCAGAATCAAAGATAGGTATGTTTTTTTTGTTTAACCTTCACAGAGAGGTACTCTAAAAATGACACTGGTTCATTGGTTTCTGCTTTCTATTTTTAGGTCAGTTTGTTGTACAGAACATTTCTGCAGCTAAAGATGGGGATAAGTCCAAGGTCAAGGTGAAGGTTCGTGTTAACACACATGGGATTTTCAGTGTCTCCACTGCCTCTATGGTAGAGCAGGTGGAAGTAGATGGGACAGAAGATCAGTCTGAAGCTGATCTGGACTTGAAGAACCAGATGGCAACAGTAGAAAGTGCTGAAGTAGATGTAAGTTGTGTATTTCCTACCTGATGTATAACTTTATCTTCTCTATTTTGCGATTCCCTTTCTCCAGAATAAATCTGTAGCTGTGAATGAGCGAAGTAACATTAGCCTGTTATGGTTTTTAAAAGTTAATCAAGATTATATGCTAGTTGTGTAATTTAACATGCTGGCATACTACCCAAAATACTGGGGGGGGTGATGTCCATAAGGGTGTGACAGATCAACTGAATGTGCAGATGGTTTGCTAAGCATGCATTGTGTGGTATTTAGTTATGTGAATACACAGAATGTGTTAAATTTAAGTCGCCCGATCAAGTCAGAACTGTGGCCTAGTGGAGCGAATCTGGACTATCCCGCTCTATGTGGTTGGGAGGCATGGTACCTCACTTTCATTTCATATTAATTATAGATGGCTATACATGTGTGTGTGTGTGTGTGTGTGTGTGTGTATATATGTGTGTGTGTGTGTGTGTGTGTGTGTGTGTGTGTGTGTGTGTATATATATGTATATATATTACACATTTTTCCTTCCTTCATGTGAAATGGCCTGTAGCTTAATTGGTTTCTGTGTAAGCCATTTAGACTGTTCATAATCACATTTTATACTAATCAATTTTTCTTTTGTTCCTACATGCTGGTTTGTTTTAGAAGCAGTTTTTTTTTTTTTTTAGAACTTTGATGTTGGATCTTTAACTGGTCCCCAAGCCAATCTGTACTAGCTTCGTTAACATCAGTTTTTCTGAAAAACCGGTTTTAATCCGTTTCTTGAACCTTGAAATAGACATCCTTGTTGCCCAAATCTTTTACACATCTCTTTGTGCCTGGGGTTTCCTTTCAGAAAACTATCCAGCAAGACAACACTGAAGCTGGAACACAGCCCCAGGTACAAACTGATGGGCCAAACTCTCCTCCTCCACCGGAGCCTGCCAGTGGGGAACAAAAATTGCCTGAAACTGAAAAAGTGAGTGAATTTTTATTTTAATGTTACTATGGTATGTTCAATGTTGGCTTTCAAAGCCAAAAGCACTTCCTTATTGTGTCTCGGAGGGAGGCAGTCATATCATTGCCAAATGTCATTACTATAGAAACGTTAAAGTGTCCCTCAATGAGAAATATGATACTCAAATAGATTAGGGGGATTATATATAAAAAAAACTGTCCCCCAATTGCCAATGGGTGTGCCTTATTTATACAAAAAAACAACAAATAACTGGAGCGCTACACAATAAAAATGATATTAAAACGGACAAATAAGTGATATTAATAAAAAAAGGGATAAAATATACTTATAAGTTGATTTAAATCTTGATAGTCGAAGTTTCTCTTGAACGAGGACAGGATCCAATTAAACACAGAGGAACATGCAAGAGATACAGAGTACAGCGCTTTGTATTATCTAAATAGAGGTGTATTTCAGCAAAAAAGGCTTATAATCTATATGTGCAATAACATTAAAAGAAAGATAAATAAATAATAAATGCTACCCGAAATAAGAATAAATGCCTCGTATGGGTTAAAAGATAGTACTGATTTACAGCTGTATTGAACAATAAAAAGAAGCAAAAATTGATACTTTGCGTTACAATAAATGCAGGTATAGAGGGCAAAAATGCATGTAGCGAATAAAAGCAGTTATGAGTAATAGAATGTAGCCGATATTTTCAACAAGCAGGCTTACACTTTCAGACTGTGGGACCTGCTCCGGAGGATCCCACAGAAAAGCTTCTGGCTTTTATTCGCTACATGCATTTTTGCCCTCTATACCTGCATTTATTGTAACGCAAAGTATCAATTTTTGCTTCTTTTTATTGTTCAATACAGCTGTAAATCAGTACTATCTTTTAACCCATACGAGGGATAAGAATATTTTTACCCAAAGTGTTTAAATGAATTGATATATTTTACAATTTATTCTTATTTCGGGTAGCATTTATTATTATATTTTTTTTTTTTTTGTTATTTATCTTTCTTTTAATGTTATTGCACATATAGATTATAAGCCTTTTTTGCTGAAATACACCTCTATTTAGATAATACAAAGCGCTGTACTCTCTGTATCTCTTGCATGTTCCTCTGTGTTTAATTGGATCCTGTCCTCGTTCAAGAGAAACTTCGACTATCAAGATTTAAATCAACTTATAAGTATATTGTATCCCTTTTTTTATTATCACTTATTTGTCCATTTTTATTGTGTAGCGCTCCAGTTATTTGGGTTTTTTTGTACTATTTTAAGAATTGTGGATGAGGTTGCACTTTTCTATACTGTGAGCTGCTGATTTATTAGGATTATATGTTTCTGTAGCGCCACGTTAGTTTCACAATTTGTATGTGCCTTATTTATACATTTCAATGCTACAATGTGCTAGTACAGCTTTCGTTCTGTTTTATTTAAATGATATAAGGGAAAATCAGACTGTGATACCTGCCATGTTTGAGAAAATATACTTTTCATAACCATTTAATGTATCCCTCTATGCCACTCAAAGCATCTGTTGATCTGTAATAAAAGGGCCAGGTTAAATGATCAAATTCAAGTTCTTGTTAAACTTCTGTTTTACTCATTTCCTGGGTGTCTGTTTTGGGGTGTGCATTGAGGTGTAGTGCTTTGTGTTCACAGCCATGGCTGTAAGTTGTATCTTTACTCTTACCAATGGAGACTGCAAACTAAAATTAGAAAAACTCCATTTTGTGCACATTCTAGCATGGGCAATACATTTATTTTGGGTACTTAAAACTGTAGCTGAAAATGTACCATGTCTGCTATAGCATGCCACCTGCACTTTAACTTTGTTTTAGATGGCTTGTCCCCAAACTGACAGAAGTGTATGTGAAATTGCACTCTTTCATAAAGATCTTCTACATACACTTTTTTTAATTACCATGACTAAAATAGATTGGCACTTCTACGCTGCTCTTAGGGAAACATCAAACATTGTTTAACCCTTGCTTCCTTGAAGGATGCAAGGGTTAAACAAAACATGTCCCGGTTCAATGATGTAAACCTGACGTGTATCTTAATAAATAGACACGGGTTTATTATCTGCTGTATCTCACATGCGAAACACTGCAGTCCCTGGTTGTCGCTTGTGTCAGCACACGCACAGCCAATCAGAGCGGGGGCTCGCCCAACTCTGACTGAAGAATGTGAGGGTCTTTCGCTGTTGGCACAGAGAGACCCTTGTTTTTGTTTGGATTAGCAGGGGGGACTTTAACTAGGTCCCCCCTGCTGATTTTAAAAAACATATTATTTAATTTTTTTTAATTATTTTTTTTTTTTTCTTGGAAGGAAGAAGGGTTAAAAATCCGTATGCCCATTTGTGAAGTAAACCTGATTGTATCTTTGCAGATAAATGCAGGTTTATTCTTAACTCTGCCTCTTGACAGAAGCAGAGCTCAGCTGGATTGCTTTATTTATAAAGTGTTTTACCAGGAAGAATATATTGCGCTTTCTATCTTTTGCAAGAATGTCCAGGGGCCAAGTTCAGAACGATATTACGGTTTCACATTTAATAGCAGATCCCAAAAATATATATTTAAACAGGAAAGTTCGAGAGAACATAAATGTTAAAACAGAGAGAAAAATAACCATAAATATGGATAGTATGTATTGGAGTTTGTAAGCTAATAAATGGGTATATTCTGTTTTTAGATGTGTGGGGACACTGAATTTCAGGTTTTTTAAACTAGAGAATGATTTGGTGGAATCTGGGAGACTATTCAACGTATGAGGAGCTCTGAAAGATAGCTCTCCTCAACCTGCTTCCTTTTTTGAAGTGAGGGACAACTAGTAAGGGGATTATGCTGGATCTCAGATTGTAGGATCTATGTCCGCCTCCGTGTGCGCTCGGCCAATCTTCGTATGGGCTCGTCCCGTCTGATCAGAACCTGTTGGGGCTCACCATCTCTCTGCTAGTGCAGAGTGAGACCGTAGGTTCTTGAATGACACAAACTGGCGCTATATCGAGGGACTGGAAGGGAAGCTCCTATATGCCACCGGAACCTCCCTTCCCTGTAATGAGTTTGCAGTGGGGAGGGGGTCTGGACATATTAATAATTTTTTTTCTTTCTTTAAATAAACCTTCTGCTATGTCTGTTTGGGTGTTTGTATGTGACTGACTGGATGTGTGTGTCTGTCTTTGATAAATCACACAATGTAATATTTAGATCAGTTTATAACCTAATAAATTCAAATAAACATATATAGTTTAAAAAAAGTGTGTCTGTTTGCGATACGTGTGATTGTGTTTGTGTGCGTTTTCTGGCTCCTAGATTTTTTTTAGCTGGCTCCGGAAACTCAGCTAAGTTTGTCAAGCCCTGCTCTAGTTTTTTCCCATTGCTTTGTCCATGGTTTTCAATAGTCTGTTTCCTACAGGTTCCTGAAAAGAAAACAGACCAGCCACCAGAGGCCAAGAAGCCTAAAATGAAGGTTAAGAATATTGACTTGCCTATTGAAGCAAATTTGGTATGGCAACTTGGGAAGGACCTACTCAATATGTACATTGAGAATGAGGTGAGATTTCCCCTTTCAGTTTCCCCCTCCCCAATAACTATCTTGGTGATAACATTACATTACCATTTATTTATATAGCATCAACAATTTATGTAGAGCTAGGTACAGAGCATGGAAGGGAACTACATACTAAGTTAGACAAACTAGAAACAGACTTCTACATGATGTAGAGAACCCTGCTCGCAAGCTTACAATCTAATTACTACCAATGTGTAGGAGCTAGACTTATGGACGCATAATCATTTAAAAAAGTTTGTTCCTGTAATTTGTGTTTATAAAACAAAAATAAACCAAAATAAAAATGTCTGGTCTACTTTGATACCTGGAAGTCTCTCAGTAGGCCATCTGCAGCTAGGGTTTATTTTGTCTGCCACTATATTATTTCTTATTTCTATTTGCTGTGGTGCCAGCCATAGTTCTGTGAGGCCAGCACCAGAAGCAAAAACCCCATGTCGAACACTGGTGTCAATGTGGATGCAAGGATCAAATATCTTGCTTTTTTCCAGCACAGACCTAATCCTTTGTAATCTGTGTGGCCAGTGAGCGCAGAGAGCAGTCTGGAAAACTAGGGGGAAAGCCTAGTAACTCATGGAAGGGCAGATATAAGAAGTTGTGTTTTAGTTTAAGGAAGAGCGCAGAATGCAGGCACTTGTTGCTGTCAGAGTCGAGGGACTGAGTTAGGATATGGAATTGACAAATTCAATTTTGTGACCTTTTATTTACCATTTTCTACTGTGCAGGGTAAAATGATTCTCCAAGATAAGTTGGAAAAAGAGAGGAATGATGCTAAAAATGCTGTAGAGGAATATGTCTACGAGTTTAGAGACAAACTCTCTGGGCCATACAGGAAGTTCGTCTGTGAGCAGGTATGTCATCTTGTCTTATATGTGCTATGTATGAAAGCTAGTTTCAAAATTATTTTTGGTTACTTGTAATTTGTAGGTAAAATCCCTCTGAAGGCGTTATAGATTCCAAAATAATTTTCATAGTGTAACCCCTTTTTATGATGTGGTTGTTGAAACGCAGTGTTTTTATTACTGTGCCATAGGTTGTTTTTTGACAGATGACTTATAAAGATTAAAATTGGGTTCTAAATCTGTGGCTAATTGTTTTAAATCATTGTTGGCAGGATGTGGCCCTCAAAGGTTTTTGTGCAATCTGGGTGAAAATCCCATAGTTAAAATAGTACAGATAGGTGTCTGCGCTTAAAACAAGATAGGACTACACACTGAAAAAGGTAAACAATGTAATGATTATAATAAAAAACACTTTTTTTTTCTTTTTTTTGTACACCTCTGAAGAAGCCTTGTGGCAAAACACAACCTTTTGTCTCCAATCAGAAGTTGAACATTGGTGCTGAAAAAGTGTTTTTGTATTGTTTGAATAAGAGACTTTGTATCATTCGATTTTGTTTTTAAAGATACTATTATTATTATTTAAACATTTTAATTATAATAGATTTTTTTTATTGTTTTCCTTTTCCAGTGTGTTGTCTTATATTGTTTTAAGAACAGACAACTATCTGTACTATAGTAACTTTATTCTAATCTCTGAGGACTTTGGAAATGGCCCTCCAGGTATTTTCCAGCAGCACCCTCTCATTTCCCTTTGTTCTATCTTTTTTTTTTTTTCCCCTCCCTTTTAACACATACCCCGTTCCTAGTGCCGCAGGTCTATTCCAGTTTTCTTATCTAAAAGACCATCGTTTCTATTGTATAATCCATGAATTTAATGTTTGCCTCTTCCCCCACACAAAAAAGCTTCTGCAGCCTTCCTGATTGAAAACTTGATTAACACTGGTTCGCTATAGGGTACAATTTACAGTATTTGTCGCTCTGTTTCATGGAAAGTTAAACTATGGTTTCTGTCCTACAGGATCTGAGCAGGTTTTTACAGCTTCTCACAGAGACTGAGGACTGGCTGTACGAGGATGGAGAAGATCAACCCAAGCGGGTGTACATAGAAAAGCTCGACGAGCTGAAGGTAAACATTGTGCCAGTGTGTGCCACTTTCCATTTTTATAAAGTGTTTGTTTCTAAGCCGTTTTCCCTTAAACGTTAAATGAGAATTTTTCTTCATTACGATGGCTATTGATAACATTTCAAATTCTCTAGCTTGTCCCTGCAGTATGGCCAGAAGTGAGATCTAAGGCTGTGTGTACTTTGTTTTATCGATTAAAAGGTTATTACTTAATGTATTTTCAATGCTGGATGGTGGTGTGATGAACTGGCCTGCTCAGATAGTTTGGTATGAAATTGATTATTTGTTGCTTGGCTTTGTATCATCTGTAGCTGAAATTAAAAAAATACTTCCCCCCGTCTTGTAGAAACTCGGTGCTCCAATTCAGTTGCGATATAGGGAAGCAGAAGAGCGACCAAAAATGTTCAACGATCTGGGCCAAAGGCTACAACATTATGCAAAAGTACTGGATGAATACAGGAGCCAGGTTTGTTGTTTTATAAGGCAATTGTATTTTTCTTTTGAACGATTATTTACACTGGGGAGGAGTTTCTTCCACAGAAATTAATAAATGGCTTCAGAATCTCTAGATAAAGAGGATCCCAGTTAGAGTTGATTTTAAACATGCTGGTCCCTCTTACTTTAATAAACTATATTTAATGTATTGGTTTGATTTTTACAGAGTGACACATACAAGCACATCAGCAGCCTTGATATGGAGAAAGTTGAAAAGTGTGTCCGAGAAACCATGGACTGGATGAATAATACAATGAACGCTCAAGAGAAACAGCCACTGGACCAGGACCCTGTTGTTTGTGCTAGTGACATCAAAGCTAAGCGTTCTGTAAGTGTTTTACATTAAAAATCAAGGGGCAGTTGTGGACTGTTACAATTCCCTGCAGTATTACTTCTTAGCTGACTGATTATCTTATCAGAGTATGCATCTAGCAATTAATGCTTTCTTTAATGTGCATGCCATATTTGGGACTTAACCACAGTAAAGTCTCTTCTGAGAAGTCTGGTCCGTACATCAAGGCTATAACAAATGCCAAGACTTTGCTCTTAAATCTAACATCTGACCACAGTCCTGATATGATCCTGGTTCCATGTTTATTTTTGTGTGATTACAAATCTAGTACCCCTTGCATCTAAGTGTGATATGGTCAAACTTAATAGTTGTCTCTAACATTCCCAGACAAGCATTTGGCTCTCTGAACACTGATTACATTACGATTGTGGATGGCCCACTAAACTAGTGCACTTTCAAGTCATGTCCTTCTTGGCCCACTTGTGTAAGGCACGTCTTCCTTTACCCACATTTTAACAGATTCGTCTCATGGCTTCATACTAAAACATAGTTCGGCAGATAAGAATCAGCTGACACATCTAGTCTTCCCATAAAGAAAACCTAGATCCTAGGTGTCCAGTTGTGGCCCTCCAACTGTTTCTGAACTACAGCTACCATGAGTCTCTGCAATTCCTAAAGGCTAGTTGGAGATTGTGGTATTTGTAGCTCATTAGCAGTTGGAGGGCCGGAGTTGAATGCCTTGAGTATAGCATTACCTAGCCTCCACTGGAAGGTTATGTTCTGTTCTCATCGAGCAAATACCTATATTTACGGTCATTTTATTAGTGGACTAACCTGAACATATGCATTTTCCCCCCCAGTCACTGGACAACAACTGTCATGGAATAATTTCCCAACCAAAGCCAAAGCTTGAATCTCCCAAGAAGGACACACCAGTAAATGGGATGAACCATGGTACTGAGGAAAACCTAAAGACTGACAAGAACAAAGAAAATGCAGCCCCTCCTCAGCAAAATGGAGATTGTTATTCAAAGGAAAAAGAGAGCCTTGAAATGGACTGGGATTAAAAGACGATTTACTCTTGTTAAGGGCATAATTTGTTCTTTTTGTTACTTGGATCTCTAGTTGTGAAAACAATTGTAAATGAAAATTTATTCCAGAGTCTTTTGTTTCAATATAAATGTAAGATGTGACCAAACACTGTCCAGGGGATTATTTATTATCATATTTTATTTTGATTTTAATGTCGTAATTTTTTTATTTAGTTTTTTTCTTTTTCATTGACTGTACATTGAGAGATGTAGAAACATACCTTGATAACTCGAGAAAAAAAACAAACCAGCAAATTCCTGTGGAATTGTAAGCTTTATATCCATCTTCTGTGCAGAGTAAAATATTTTAAAGCACAGGCGCATCTTCTATAATCCTTTCTCCTGCATGCCACATGGTAAAGCGCTAGAATGATTTCAAGACCGCATTATTCAAGGACTGGGATCTTTTGACTATTTTTGAAAGGTTTGTGGAAATGCTATGTTTGTCAGGTGACCGTGAAAGCAGCAGAGCTTCAGGTCTCCGTTTACAAAGATGGTTTTGTTTTTCTTTAAACAGAGTTAAGGATATGATGCTAGTGTTGTGACTTGTGAATTCTTTCATTGAACTTTTGGTAAATAAAGTTCTTAAATTCAAAATGAACGTTGGTGTTTTTTGTTTCATACAAGAGACCAGCAAAAAAAATATATAGATATTTTACAATGTAATAAGCCAATCAATTTAACATTCCTTTTGATGTGTGACAGTCATGTATGTTGAAGCAGCCTGATTGTTTGTATGTGAAGAGTTCCTTCGGATACTCTGTATGCATTGTGGCAATTCCACCATATAAAGGAAATCTACACAAAAAATGGGCAGCCCATGTTATTGCATGTCAGCTAGGGTTATATCTTGTAATATACACTGTAGCCTAATAATTCACTGTAACCCCACAATATTTTATGCATGCAACCTGCTTATTAGAGCAGAAGAAAATGTATTATGTAACAAGAAATGTATTTATAGAAAATGTACATGTTATCCAATCCATTATAGATGACTTGGGACACTTTCAAGGGTAACGCCCATTAAAAACCAATATTGCGTTTCACAGGGGTGTCCAACTGCAGCCCACCGGCTGCTGCTGATCTATATTTCCCATAATGCTCTATCACCTAAGTGATTGTGAGTGATGTAGTTCCCAAACAGCTGGAGGACTGCAGTTTGAAATACTCTGGAGCTTAGAGGAAGAGAGTGTTAAACTCTTTGAGATATGAGTGATGCCTATTAAATGCCTTCTCTTTAATCGGTGTTAAAATGAAACCGACCAGAATGGCAAAATGTCAAATAATAAATTTCATGTAGTTTACCAATCTCCAGTAAACCCAGACCTGCACAAAAAAATAACATTTTAATAGTTTCAAAAACTCAATTTCTTCCAGTATAACCATTAGTAATTACATTCCAGTATTGACCCCTCATGAGTAACCCTGCAAAGAGGTAAATTCATCCTCATTTAGCCCTAATGAAAGTGGCGTCTAAATCTAGAGTCAATCGCAGACCGTATAGTGATGGATGTTTCAGTACATTCTCATTACAGTAGTGCATTTCCTATTTTCAACTCTTGGTTAACCCTACATGTTTCCTATTTTCAATGGGAATTAACTGCTGGGCATGTACACTTCTGAGTGTATAGAGCATGCTTATTTTCTTGCGTACTTAAATAGGGCTTGCTCTAAAGGACAACTACACTTTATTTTTAACTGTTGCTTCTAATATAGAAGTGCAAGTGAAAAAACAAGTTGCTCTAGTCTGAGGATAAGCTGGCAATAGTACATGCCAGTTTATCCTCTGACCAGCAGAACCTATGCAGAGAGAGGAGTCTTTGCAGCTGGAACCGAAAACAGCTCATCTCGGGCAGTCGCAATGAGCTGTTGAATGCTGAACGTTCTGTGCAGTCCTAGTGTCTTTTGGGACCATAAAAATAGGATGCCATAAAACATGGTATCACAAAGGGGTAAAAAAATAAATTGTCCTTTAATGCAACACACTCCAAATAAATGGTATTTTTTTATTTTTGGGATAATTTCCCTTGTAACTAAAAAGCCTTAGTTTGTAAATGTGTACACAGAAACGAGCATTCCAACGTGTCTTTCATATTTTTAATAAAACAGATCAAAGTAGAAAAATAAATAAATTAACAGAAAAAACACACAATGTCAAACAGTATGTAATGCATAATAAATGGTATATAAACATCAAAACTAAATTGTAGCCTTGAAAATGTTCTAAATCATGAATTTGTTTTTGTTTCCAGGGATATAAATTGTAATTTCCTATATTCTCCATACGTTTCAAAACATGTTTGCTCAGGATAGTTAAAGAAATCTTGAGTAATGTGCAAAACACTTGACATTTACATCTCAAGTTGAAGAGCTACTTTAGGTATTTACTACCCTTTGTGTAAAAGATTTATTTTGTTGTGGAGTTTATTGTTTTTCTATATTATTCATCAGAATATACTGCCAATTACCCAGGTTGGGTCTCAACCTATTAATTATGTGCCTTGTTTTCCATCGGAATTTTACAAAATATTTAAACCAGATATTTTCGATCCTCTCACTTTTTTTTTATATAGTAAAATCTACTTAGAAAATATCCCGGTCACATTCTTGACCTCAGCCAAAACTTTACCGATCCCAAAACCTAGTATAAACAAAGAACTACTCAACTCCTAGAGGACGATAACCATTTAAAATTCAGATATAAAAATTCTCATGAAAAATCGTTTACCAGATATCATCCATGATTCCCAGTTGGGGTTTGTGCATGATAAATCTTCTACGGTAGGGATTAGAAAAGCCTTTGCAGCAGCAATCCAGGCTCACTGGAGTAAAACTACACATCATAACACTTTAATACGCCTTGACGCACTCAAGGCTTTCGAAAGTATTGCCTGGTCGCACATAATATAGTAACATAGTAATTTAGGTTGAAAAAAGACACAAGTCCATCAAGTTCAACCCATCTACCTATCATTCCAGCGTTTTGATCCAAAAGAAGGCAAAAAAATATGCATCCTTATATTTCGATTTTTCGGGGCAAACTTTTGGGGCTTTTTTCACAATCTATAATTAGGGTCCTCATCGTTTAAAAAGCTCAATTCTGACTCTAACTAAAAATAAAGGTGGATAAGACAAGGTTGCCCTCCTGTTGCCTGTATTATTTAATCTGGCTTTGGATGCACTACTTCAAATTCTCGATAACCAGCCAAATTTTAATGCCATAAAAGTAGAGTAAACTGCTCTTAAAACAACAGTGTTTGCCGACGAGGTTCTCCTTTACATGGAGGACCCTCGCAATGACAGACCACTCTTATTGATCAGTCTAAGCAGCTTCACTATAAATTACTCCCTGTATTTAATAAAATCTCTAACGCAGGCAAACATGTCACCCAATTATTTGAAATGGGCAACCTCTTCCATCAAATTTCTCTGATTGATACTCCCCAAATCGCCTAATACATTATATTCTCTAAACTATACTGTGATTATAAATAAAACCATGGCAGAACTTGCCTCCTGCTCTCATATGTGGGACGAGTGGCGCTGATCAGAATGACCTCTCCGGTGTTTAGCATTATTATTGAAACAGAAAGATGTGAAACATTTGAACTCTGCATTTGGTAATTTTAAGAGTGGGTCTAGCTAAACTCTTAACAGCTCTTCAGGAAGGTGGTTTAATGCACCTGACATTAATCTGGCTGCTTTATTAAAATATGTAAGTGAGTGACTCACTCATGGGAAACATTATCCAGATGAAGTTTCAGACATTACCCCCCCATCACCTGCTTTACTACATCCTACCGCGGGTCTTCTCTCCAAAGAGAAACCTCACTTTGCCATATAACCTGCATACGAAGGCTCTCAGCAAAACACAAATGGGTCTATTCACTAAAATTCGAATTTGGAGGTCAACTTTCATTCAAATTCAAAGTCAAATTCGGCAATTTTTTCACCAGACAATTGTTTAAATTTGTATTTATCAAGAGCAGATCCCATTCACTGTTTATGGGGCTGTAAATGTCAAATTTCGATGCAAAATTATACTAAAACCACACTTGGAGTGCACATGCCCTTGACGCCAGCATTTGCTATTTCTGGAGTCTGCAGGTCTCTGTTCTCCCAATTAAAATTTGCACGAATATCGAGCACAGTTGCGAACAAAACTATACTACAATTTTGGATACAAAAGGAGGACCCCTCACTGGCTTCAAAGAGAAATGATTTTCTTTTATTTAGAATGAGTTGGCTCTACAGCTCAGTATAACAAGACCCATTTACAAAACATTTTTTTATATATTGGAATCCCTATTGCTTATTTACCTTTGGATGTGAGGATACAAGTTAAACAAATACAGTGAACACAGACCACCTGCTGGTTTAAATCAACAGCGACTCCAGAGGTGGTTAAATCATGGATTTGAGATCAAATCTGCTCTCAGTATTCATTAGCGGTATTCTAGATTTTAAAGACTATTGTTATTTGGTCGGCTGACACCATGAGGGCACAGTTATGGTTCAATGGTTCATGTTTTTATGTACATGTATTTGGGTTGAGTACGGACTGTCATGCTTGTCTATCTCTATAGTCATCCGAAAAGATTCCAGATTGTTTATTATTGTAACAGTTTCAGACTGTTATATCTGCATGGATTTCGGTATGAACTTTGACTTTTCCATTGTATATGTTTATAATGCCTTTAAAAAAACAATAATAATAATGTGCCTTGCAGTACCTAATGTGGTAAGCTTAATTCTACTTTGGTCAATTCATATAACAATTTTTATCAGGTTTGTACATTTCTTGCCAACTTTAAGTGTGAGAAGGACAGTGTGCAAACACACCTGTTTAATAAGCTTCATATAATATGTTTCACATAGCCATCATATTGTAATTTTTGATCATGTGACCAACCTAGCATACTAACATGTTCCCTTCCTTTAATTTGTATCTAGCGTTAATCCATTCAGTTCAGCACAGCATGATCAAAGCTGCCAAGTACAATTCAGAAATGTATAGGAATACCAATCACAACAAGAGAAAGCACTGATTATAAATGGTACAGAATATGGGAGTTGGTTGATTCAGTACTTGTGTCATGAATGCACATAGCTCTTGAAAGGGTCAATGCCAGCTGAAGACATGTCTGGCTTTTCACAGGTTACAGGGCTACTTTCCAGCTCAAAGTATTTGAGCGTGTGAAAGGCACTTGGTCCTCCATGGTCCAATGGTTTATGCAAGACCTTGTATCTCTCATGACGTAACCTATAAGATAAGTAATATTACTATGACATTACATACAGTGGTATCAAACGGAAGGAGATTCGAGAGCTAAAGGTGTATTCTCCTGTATTCTGTACAGAGAACAGAAGGAACAAAACAACAGAGGGCTCACTTTTCTTCAAAGCATATTTAATATCTGTGTGAAGGAACTAGACATGAGGTGGGACCTATGGAGTATGGTGGCCATGAGCATGAGGCCATGTAGCAACACCCACTTACTGTTTCTTCCCTAAAAATTAGTTCTCTTGGTCAGTGTTTATTAGACCTGTCCTCATGTATCCCTAACAGTCCAGGATTTAGGGATTACCAGTTTAAATAAGAATATGTATAACACCCAGTGTGGTTCCTTCAACGTTCATTGTTGCAGTGTTCCAGCATGTACCAGTATGCCTAGCTACACTCAGAAAAAACATACATTCTTGTTAACATAAACATTCACACATTTTGCAGGGGAAAAAGTTGTGGAGAGAGAATTAGAAGTAGTTTAAATGTGAGAAGATGGAGTCTGTCTTGCTATTGCCAATTCCTAAAAGCGAATCCTAAAAAATAATTATTCAACAATTTCAAGGTGTATAACGAAAACCAGACTCTACAATCCCTTTGTCTATATAAACGTGAGCCAGTTTGGTAACTGATATGCTATATACAAGGATGGTTCTAGGTTTTTGTGGGTCACAAGCAAGCTACTTAGTTTGCTCACATCAGTGGTTCCCAAACCACTGATTCCTAAATCCTGGACTGTTAGGGGAGCATGAGGACCGGTTTAGGAACCATAGGATTAGATAGCACTACTATCCCTGACTGTATAGATATATATATATTCCTGATGTTGGTGATATATGCAAGAGAAATCATAGTAAAATACTGCTGGGTGACCCTTTTGGGGGCTTACCGTTTTCCCAGGACATTTGGAATATCCTTTTTTATTTCTTCTTTAATATCCTCTTCTGTTACAGTGAGCAGTGAGGGGTTTGTGTTATAATTTACTTCACTCTGTATGAATATATTGAATCATGTACAGATTATTAGTGTTACAGTGTAGGAAATATGTTTTGGAAAAAAACTGAAGACAGGACAGAACACGTGCAAGGAAAACAAAAACATGACTAGCCTCATCTTAGTATTAGAAAAAAAAAAATGAAATAAATCGAGTTGGGTCCTTCATACATTTTAATCCAGTAAGAGTGATGTATAACGGAATAGGGTCAGGTATAGGGAGACTTCTAAACGTGGAGCAATCATTATTTCTATGCTTACTGCTAGTGTTGAGCGAACCCGAACCGCACTGTTCGGGTTCGTACCGAACATTACGGTGTCCGTACCCCGGTCCCGAACCCGGACATTTCACTGTATGTTCGGGTTGGAGTTCGAGGTTCGGCTATAAACCGAAAGTTTTTAAACCGAAAGTCATTCGGTTTATAGACTTTCGGTTTATAGAATAGCCAATAGCATTACATGTATTCTATAAGCCGAAAGTCTATAAACCGAAAGACATTTGGTTTATAGACTTTCGGTTTATAGAATACATGTAATGCTATTGGCTATTCTATAAACCGAAATAGAGTCTCCATTCATAAGAATAGGTCAATTGACCTATTCTTATGAATGGGGACTCTATTTCGGTTTATAGAATAGCAATAGCATAACATGTATTACATCTGAGAGTCAAATAGAACTGTCAAATACTGTGCTTACAGTGCACTTTGAAAAATTCTAATAGTTTTTGGTGCTAAATAGTACATTTGCGACTTGCTGTGCACTTCATATCTGAGAGTCAAATAGAACCGTCAAATACTGTGCTTACAGCGCACTTTGAAAAATTCTAATAGTTTTGGGTGCTAAATAGTACATTTGCGTCTTGCGGTGCACTTCATATCTGAGAGTCAAATAGAACCGTCAAATACTATGCTTACAGCGCACTTTGAAAAATTCTGGCTACCTCCTCCTCCAGCGCCGCTTCCACCTACACCGCCACGGTCACCACCTCCTCAACCTATGGGTCACTTAGTATAAACTGAAAGAGAATACCCTACACTCCAACCCTCCCTCAAATGGATAATTCTGTTGATCCTCCTGCCAGCCATGCTTTAGATTTAGATTTATGTTCTTCTAAAGCTAAAATCAAAGATTCCATCTAGTGCTATTTTATGGCTCAGCTGTATTTGTAATTTGTATGTATTTTATGTTATTTTAAGTTATTTCCCTATCCAAATTTGCTTGCAGGGCACTTGTCCTACTCTTACCCACATTTTAATTCCTTTTGCAGCCCTCTAGCCCTTTCCATGACTTTTTTAGAGACATTTTAGTGGCCAAAAGTCCGTGTCCCCATTGACTTCAATGGGGTTCGGGGTCAAGTTTGGGGTCAAGTTCGAGCACGGACCCGGACATTTTTTTGAAGTTCGGTCGAACCTGCCGAACCAGAACATCCAGGTGTCCGCTCAACTCTACTTACTGCACCATATTTTGCTTCAAAATGAATCTTAAAAAGAAAAAAACAAAACAAACAGGGGTCATTTATAAAAGTCAATTTTGGGGAAAAGGACTAATCATGGAGCCATCACTGTAGAAACCAACGGAACATTTCTGATGTTTAGACCACTTTTAGAACTATTGCCTCAGAATTGAGGTTCATAACAAACTCTTGGTGTATCTAAACTTGCTATATTTATGTGTTGCTTTCTCATTGTACAGCTCTGTGGAGTACAATGACTACAATGGTCACATTTAGTGCCAGTGCAAACCATTGATTAAAAACAAATAAAATCAGATGCTGAAACTGATTTCACACCATAACATGGAGTTCTCTGCTGCTCCATCAAACTGGCAGTGGACCAGGGACTTCTCTCCAGCTCAGGTATGCCACACAATGGTATACCACAAAATATTCATGCATGTGACTATTATGGGGAATCTACCTTAAAATATACCTGCCATTTCACACATACCCGGAGCTGTATACTTCAACCTAAACTTGCTCCCCAGTATCAGTGTCAGTGAAAGAAACTCCTAACTTCTGCAGGGGAACATAGCGGATAAATTGTGACAGGCCCTGATGGTACTGGTTGCCAGATCGGTATTGGACACACATTATATACTTCCCTGAAGAATGAAAAATGTATTTGTGTTCACAGGGAAATTAATTAAAGGGGTTCTTGTGGGATCCCCTCTCTAATTAGTAAACCAGTTGACTTTCAACAGAAATGAATTATACATACTGCAGAGTATCGTGTAAATTACAAGTGTCCACTAACAAAATGGCCAATTTGGCCCCCGATCTGAGGGTGAAGGGTCACTATTGGTTTAGAAGCAACAAAAAAACTACTTCTACTTCTATTAAAGCAAATTATTTTTAAAGTTTTGGTAATTTAAAGAGGTTATTGTATTAAGTATTATAAGAACTGCTGATGTAAGATTGTAATATAACATGGTATATCATGTTACGTTATGTTACTTGAGCTAACCTTAGCATCTAAAGAATCTTTTGTTTCTTCTTTTTGTTCACAAGCAATGTCCTCTGATATATGAGCGTCATCCTCTAGAATGGGATGCCTAGGCATGCTTTCAGGATCTATAAGGATCTCGTAGGGGACCATTGGGTGTTTCCATGATGCTGGAGTAAAAACCTCCCATGGGTCTCCTTGACCAAAGGTTCCTGGAAAACATTTGCAATTGTAAAACATATTTATTTTTCATGACCCATACATTTCTGAAAAACTGTTACCAAAGCTTTCTTACCAATAAATTCTCCATCCAAACTCCAGAGACGCACTGCACAGTCCATGGATGAAGACAAGATGACCTTATCTGCATCTATCACCTCCAAGCTAAACGGAATCAAGACATTGTTGGAGAAACATTCATTGGCATGTTAAATGTTCTACTTATCAAAAATAAATCCCAAAATCAGGATAGACAACGTGTCCGTCAGTGCTGTATTTACCGCGAGGCATCCTAGGCGGATGCCTAGGGCAGCCAATTTTGTGGGGGCGGCAGAGCCCCCCAGCACAGAAAATTAAAAAAAACAAAAAACGCCCCTTTAAAAAAAAAAAAAAGACCGCGCTTGCAGGCAGAGACGGAGGTGAGAGGGGATCGGAAGATCCTCCCTCACCATCTCAGGCTGCACGGGGAGCCAAACAGGCAGCACAGAGAAACCTCTGTGTTGCTTGTTCGGCTCCCCGTGCAGTGTGACACGGAAGTGCAGACAGTCACGTGACAGGCGCACTGATATACGCGCGCCGGGTCACATGACCTGTCAGCACAACCGCCGGGGAGCCGAACAGGCAGCATGGAGGAGACACTGGCATATTATTGGGCAAATTGGCAGGGGCATATTAAATGGCAAATAACACTGGCATTTTATTGGGCAAATTGTCAGGGGCATATTAAATGGCAAAAACCACTGGCATATTATTGGGCAAATTGTCAGGGGCATATTTAATGGCAAATAACACTGGCATATTATTGGGCAAATTAGCAGGGGCATATTAAATGGCAAATAACACTGGCATATTATTGGGCAAATTAGCAGGGGCATATTAAATGGCAAATAACACTGGCATATTATTGGGAAAATTGGCAGGGGCATATTAAATGGCAAATAACACTGGCATATTATTGGGAAAATTGTCAGGGGCATATTAAATGGCAAATAACACTGGCATATTATTGGGCAAATTGGCTGGGGCTTATTAATGGCAAATAACACTAACATATTATTGGGCAAATTGGCAGGGGCATATTAAATGGCAAATAATACTGGCTTAATATTGGGCAAATTGGCTGGGGCATATTATCGGTAAATGGCAGAATAACACTGGCAAATTATTGGGCAAATTGGCTGGGGAATATTAATGGCAAATTATACTGGCATATTATTGGGCAAATTGGCAGGGGCTGATTAAATGGCAAATACTTGCATATTATCGGGCAAATTGGCTGGGGCATATTAATGGCAAATGATACTGGCAAATTATTGGGCAAATTAGCTGGGGAATATTATGGGCAAATAATATTGGCAATGTGCATGTAATGGGGTGATAGAGGCATGTAAATGGGGTGATGGGGCATGTCCTTGGTGTGCAACGTGGGTTATGGGTCATGTCGTGGGTGTGCATCGTGGGTAGGGGGGGTGCCCAAAATTTGTCTGCCTAGGGCAGCACAAAACCAAGATACACCACTGGTGTCCGTACAATTTCATCATAAAATGGTCCATCACAAAGTCCAGTAAATGTCTACTGATGAACAATGCTGGTGTATATCCCTGTCTAAAATTAGCTTCCTCTAAGAAAAGATCTACCATAATGGCAGTCCTTGTCATCTGGGAACTGTTTGTATAACTTGTGTTTGTATAACTATGTATGGAATAGCCTTCCAGCAGAAGTGGTAGAGGTAAGCATAGTGAAGGAATTTAAGCATGCGTGGGATAGACACAAGGCTATCCTAGATATAAGATAGGGAACTGGGGGCTGATAAAAGTATTTAGAAAAATTAAGCAGACTAGATGGAGCGAATGGTTCTTATCTGCCGACACATTCTATGTTTCTATTGGTACAGGGGATATGATAGAAACATTTAAATACATAAATACAACTTTAGCAGCAAATTGATAATAACAGAGGGACGGCAGGTTACTTACATTAGGTTACATCATTTCATTATTTCAGGGGCATCATTATGATGCTATTGATTACAGCAGATGATGATAGAAAACTTAAACGAGTAGTGTATTTACCAAAAGTAGAAGGTTGGAATGTTTATCACAGCTGCACTAGAAGTAACTTTGGTTATTATAATAATGACTAACATTAGACGCACACACACAATCTGGGATGTACTCCAAGAAATTACAGATTGTATTAGTGCCAAAAAACTAAGCTGTCACGAGATTATCATGAAACACACTGCACTTTTGGGACACATTTATAAATTGTAAGTTTCCCCATTACTTCTGGACCATAATGTCTCAAACTAGGTTCCTCTGTCTATTAATGGTCTACATTCTCCCTCAGCCTTTTTCTTTGGGTAACAGAGATTTGAGATCTAGTCCATCTACTACATAAATCTATTCCAATACATTGGTGGAAACGTTGTCACAACAGCTTCAGAAGAAGAATGAGAAGAGTAAAGGTGAGCTCAGGACCGGTGAGTATATAACTACAGGAATTGCAAAGAAACCATTGGATGAAGTTATTTGCTGAGATAATATAGTCTATCACTAATAAGCCTAACATTTTCAAAACTCTTGCATATTTGTAAAACAAAAACACAAAGTTCATACCGCTTTTGAAGGTAAACTCTGGACTGCAGATGTTGTGGACTACATTTCCCTTGATGCTTTGCCAGTATTACGGCTATAAGAGCATTATGGGAGAGGTAGTTCACAACATCTGGAGTACTGCAGGCTGCCTTCCCCTGCTTTGCAATTAGATTTCATAGTGATTTAACCTAATTGCATTTGTCAACTAACAATGCAGGACATCATATAACAGATTTATATGCATACACCATCTTGTGTGTTGGGGACACGAGGCAGGAATACTCACTGTGTTATCGTGTCCACGTGAGCTCTCCAGTGATTCACAGCTATGTAGATAAAAGTAGAAGATATCTCTCTTAAGAAAACATGAAATAATTCCATCATGTAGGTAAGATTTATTCTGATCTTTACTGATGATTGATCTGCAAGATCCTAACTTCACACTGTTATCATATTTGAACCAATCTCAAGTCTGACCATGGCAAGGTTATAAAACGGCATTAAATTAGACCAGAATTGGCGATGAGTAAAATGTATAATGATTTCAATTTTGCCACCACTACTGGTGCAAACTCTGTATGAAGAGATCCCTAATCCTTGTCTCATTGTTCTGCTTCTCAGGACACATTCAGGTCTTTATTAATTGCAGGGAATTGAGAAGAGAACTGTAAAAATTATGCATTTGAAGTATTGCTCAATTGGATATTTTTCACAACTTGACTACTTTGTCTTTAACTTTGTAAACCACTTGTCAATTCCCTGCGTTCATGAATAAAGCCCATGGGAGACTGGAGATCTGGGTTTTAATGTACAGATCTCTCACACAGAGCTCACTTGGGGATTATTCCATTTTATGTGTGCATCAAGATCTACTTGATTAAAATTCTTTAAATAACTTTTTTTTTTGCTCATCATGTGGACCTACACTTTGCTGGTTCTTTTTCAGCTCCATGTATTGCATAGTCTTTGATGTCATACACATACACATGACCAGTACAGTCTGCGACAAACATCAGTGTGTTGTCTTCATTAACAGTGATGCAGCAGACAGGGGATCCAATTCGTGACTAAAGGAGAGAATATAAGAATTTAAATTTGTTTTATAATTATAAGGATTTCAGCAGTACATTTCTTCTGCCTTGCATGAGTCAGTGAGGGACTATGATAAACAATGGGACATACTTACAATGAACAATTCTGGTACAGAAATCCCCCCACTAATTGAAATGGTAACAGCATGATTGTCAGTACTTTGAGCTAGAATGCTCTTAATAATTAACACACAGAGTAAGTAATCGATAAAGGTAAATAATGGGGAAACATTCTAAAAATGGAGCAATCAGCAGGCCATTCTATTGGTTTCCATGGTGATTGTTCCATTTTTCTAACTTGCTCTTCATACATACAGGACATTGTGGCAAGTTGCTACACATTTTCTTTATAAACACCAAACTCCCATTATCAGCAACATTCACAGAATAAGGAGTGAGGAAACCTCCCAAAGATCTTAAATGAAGCAGACTGCCATGTGTCTCCAGAAGTCTAACAAACATCCATTGTGTACCACATAGCAAATCAGGGGGAGGAGAAGTTGCCTTCTACGTGACTGAACGACTAATGGGGCTATTCGCTAGCAGGTGAGTTGAAGTGAATAGCAGGTGAGTTGAAGTGAATAGCAGGTGAGTTGAACATTTAATATCATCAGTTCAGCTGTAGTTTGTGCAGGAACAAACCTGATGAGTTCACTTAGTGGGGGAACTAACCTGGTTTGTTCCTGCACAATGTATAGCTTAATTGGTGAGATGGAATGTTCATCTCCCCTAAACTCACCTGCTATTCACTTTAACTCACCTGCTACTCACATCAACTCACCTGCTACTCACATCAACTCACCTTTTAGTGAATAGCCCCATCCATGGCAGGCTTGGTCCTTTTTAACACAGATAATAAATTGTGGTAGCAGATAGAAAACCTCTGACCAAATTAGTGTACCCATTCCTGTAGGCATATTTGTTTTTTCTGGTTAAGCTTATACTTTTCAGGTATGTTTGAATTCCTTTACAGTATTTACTACCTCCGCAGAACGGATAAGCCACGCATCTCATACTCTTTCTGTAAAATGTTATTTTACTATATTTCCCTCAGTTTGTCATATCTAATGTCAAAATCTGACCTTTTCTCCTACTACCGCTCTTTTTTACATTAAATATATTAATTTGAATTCTTACATTATAGCTAACAAGAAATATCAAGTGATCACTAATAATATTAATAAAAATATGGACACATACTTGCACAGGAGTAAAAATAATCAAGATCCTTATGCTGATGTCTATTATGTGTGTGGTGGAATAACCAGTAAAGGAAAACAAAGATCTGGGGTTAAAAAGCAGAATTACTGGTTAATTTGCTATGCGTTTAAATTTATTAAATATCTGTCACAACACGTTTGATTTAATTAATCACTCCACAGTCATATATTTATCTTGCACTTACTGGTTTAAAACTTGCAGTCAGTTTTCCGCCAGATAGCAAATTCCAAAAATTGACAGTGCCTGTAAAATAAATCAGACTGTTGCTTTGTTTCGAAGTAACTGAAGATCAGAAATAGATTAATGACCTCACCGTTTATTTTTTCCCATACCTTGAATTCCACTGGATATGAGGGAGGCAGCAAACTGCAGTTTAACTGTTCTCGTTTTCAGAAAGACTATCTGGGTAACACTTTTGTCTGTAGCTGTTCAAAAAAAAAAAAAGATAACTATTGGTATTTTTTTTTTTCCCAGCCGCAGGTTATTTCAGCTATGTATGTTAGTGTGGATAAAATAATAACAGTTTTTATGCAAAGGAAAGGACACTTGTGATTACATTAGCACTGAACATGAAATTTACGCTACTTTCATATCTTAATGGCATTTTCTCTGGGTTTTAAAATTGCTTTGGAATGCTACTTCTATCAATTACTATGCGAATGTGAACGTAAACGGATAGGATGAATAACAGTGAAGCAGGAAGGAACAGGAGGATCTTGGCCAAAATAGTTAAGTTGGAAAAATTCTCCCATTCCGCTTCATTGGAGAATTTTTTCAACTCTTTTTCAGGCTATTTTGGCCTGAACTTTGAAATTCCCATCTCAATTTCCTGCAGTTCTTCCTTTATTGAGTAGACCCTTAGGTGACTCATGTACAATAAAACATTACCAAATCTTTCTTCTACCTAGGGCAGTCATCGAACGTGTCCCAGACTATCTGCTTTCTTTCTAGCTGTAATAATCACACATTTTAAACATTACTGCTATTCAGTTTTTATCATAAAAACCATTGGCTACCTAGACATGTGTTACAGCTCATTGAAGCTGACAGGAAAGAGAAGCAAAAAATAGTGCCCACGACCTAAGTACATGTAAACGTACACGTATTGATTTAAGCAGAGATAGACAGATATAACATTACATTACTTTTCCACTAAAAACAAACTGAAATAAAAATGATGCATAGCATCGTGGCCTTCTAATGTAACCATATACTATACCAACTGGTCTGCGGTGTGCTATGGAGAGGAGTAGAGGACAAATGCAATGTCTCCGTAACATGTGAATTACACATGTACAGAGGCTGAACATACACACAAGAGCAAGTGAGCATCAGTATCCGCAGAGTATTAGTTTCCCGTCCTCTAGTACTCTGTTGTACTGACGCCACAAAGACTCAGTATTCTGAACTGTAAGCCGGCTTTTGGCTTAATCCACTTGTAACAGAGGCTATTATTCGGCTTAATTATCAAGTAGCGCATATCTGCAGCAATAACAACTCCACCGTGACAACTATCCGCTCCATTCCAAAGGCGGATTTGCCTTCAATATGCAACAAGAAAGACGGGTGTAACTGGCTCGACTTTCAGTCAAATTGGGCGGTAGTGGGATCTACAGGTTGTTTGGATCCACAGTAATACTGCCCATGCGCTGATAAGTACTGGGCTTTCTAATGTGTTAGAGTTATGGCTTTTTCAAAAGACTCCTGGTTTTCTTTTTAATGTGCGGTATTGAATGTCCATGTTTTGGATGGGATGCCCTAAACACCAGTAGATATTTTTACTACCGTTTTGTGTACTATTGAATATTTTCAAATAGATTGTGGCATAACTCCCAGTACTGTCCTCACACCCTCTCTCCTCACCAACGTGGGAAGGCATGTGGCGTGGCTTGGGAGGGAGAGTGTCAGTGTCAACGTACCTGTACGACAGAGCTTATACCAATACGTAATGGTAGAAACATGGCACTCAATAAGGGTCTTTTTCAAGCCTCGAGAAAGACCCTTTGGGTCAAAATGTTGACACTTTTTGCTGGTATGTCTTTATTTGTGGATGCACGGTAGAGCTGTTGCTCAAACTGACAGCACTACTGTGCATGTGCAATATTCATTATCAGGTGTTCGGGACACCAGAGAATGAAGATTGGGACAGCTATCATGCACAGCGGGTCTGTCGAGCTTTAAACAGGACAGGTTGGCAAGATGTTGCATTAGGACCTTCCAAGATCTCAGCACTTTCCAACAGGACTGACACTTGCTGGCATTGCTGTGGTTTTTACAGATAACACCTCAATTTCTTCAATATTCTAATATATTCTATATAGGAATGGATTTCTGTGCCTACCTGTAATACATAACTGGCAATTATATCTAATGATAATTTTGTATACAATCATAAAAGGGAAAAACAAGACTGAAGCCATGGGCAAAACAAATTCTCTTAAATGTGTAGAAAAAAAAAAAGATATAGCTATTTTCGATTCAATATGGCCTGTAGCAGCAGGTGATATACTGAGAAACTGTTTTGGTTACATTAACCTTCAAAACATAAAGGTGCAGGGAAAATTGAATATATTTATCACTGATACAAATGGAGATGAAGGTTATACAGTGCTTTGGGATAACTATTAAATACTTTCCTTGCGGTCACATAATGTGATTTTCATCCGCTTAAAATGAATTTGTAATCTGTAAAAAAAAAAAAACCTTTACGTTAATAAAACGTATACAAAATCTACACATTCTGTTTTTTAAATTGGTTTAGCAATTTTGTAATAACCCTTCGTCCTGATTCTCTGGAAAAGCTGAGGGGAACGGATTGTGCACATGCTTAGAGTTATACGCAAGCACAGTTGGGTTGTTGTGGTGAGTGAAAGTGCTACTGCCCGTGTGTAAGTAGCACCGATAGCGCCACATCCAATCCAATCTCCTGGTGGGGCATGTATTGGACCATCCGCAATTCGCACATGTAATATTAATGAACATCCGGCAGGAAGACAAAATGGATGGAGTGTTGCATTGTCTGTTAAATACATATAATTTCATGAGGTAAAATTATTTTATACATGTAGATTATTTAATTCAATTATAACGTAACAACATGAATTGGCTACTCTAATTTTTACATACAGTATAGCTCTTTTATAATGTTCAGAATCCAGCACAAAGTTCCAATGATCAATCTTCCATGGACATTCTTAAAAAAAATTGTGATCATTTTTTTCAAAAAACGGTATTGGCCAAAGTTAGGGAAGTATACATTTGCCAGAGTATAACTCACACCACCAATCATAATTATCCAAATTATATAGCCATTCAGCTTGCTGGCTAAGCCACGCCCCCTTTTTTAGAATTATCTTTATGATTTTTTTTCTGCTTAATAAATGTAAACAGAGCAAATAAATATTTGAAGTACTGCATGTGTACTCACAAATCCACGAATAATAACATAGGAAAAGAAATGGACAGGAAAATAAATTAGAATTGAGTCTTGTGAAGAAAAGTTCTACATCATTTAAAACAACTGACCTATATGTTTTACTGCTGCATTATTTTACATGTTGCTTCTATGGCAACATTGTTTCAGAATGCTTACCAATTCCATATTAAAGGCCAGCATAATATGTGCATGAATGGCTTGTTGGGGGGCTTTTAAGGGAAATGAATATCTGCTGTGCAGCACCATGGAAAGTGATGCTGTATAAATGCACAATGCAAGATTATTTCTCACTGGAAGTAGCAGACCCCAATAAATACATTGCATGATAATGATTCAGTTGCATTGCAAAAATCACATTTCTAATCTACAATTGCATGCCCCACTAGCAATGTGGGACTCTGGTTGTGTGGTCTGGAAGGGGGAGTGTCTCTGCTATCATACGTGCTTGGTCAGTGCTACTGTGCAGACACAAACCTGTCGCAGATCGGGGCTGCCAGTTGGGGGTTATGCCATACTGTTTAAGGAACTCTGTCACCCAAACTGAATTTAGAGAGTGGATGTGTGAAATATGATATATGCAGTGTCTGAGCAGAATAGCAAGCAAGTGCATAGATTAAGAGAAAATTCATATTACATCTTATACACATGACATGCTTGTAACTCTTTTTAATGCTCTACATTCTCACCTGTTTAGCGGCACTGCCTTTAAGGCATGGTATACAGCTTTACTTTGACTTTGGAACACTTGGGCACTTTCCAATGTAAATAAGTTCCAAAATGTCAAGGTCAAGAAGAGTGTAGCTCTGATTACTGATTGATGTTCCTTTTGCTAACATGATTCCGGGGGTGTACAATGGTATGGTAAGTAAGGCTGATTTCTCTGCAGACTCTTAGACACTGTTTTTTTTATTTTTTATATATCAGTAATCAGGAATAAAAAGAGAAACAAGTGCATTTCTTGTGAGAAAACTGCAAATCGGTCACCTTAAGTGAAAGGGTAATTGCTCATCACAAACTGAATAAAAGACTTTTGGCTGATTATAGTTGACTTATCCCCAGACCTTACATCAAGTATTGATGAAGCCTATTGTTTGTATAGCACCTTTGGCATAAATACACAAAGCATGCTGGTTCAAATGGAATGCTGATGTTAACTTGCTCTTATCAGTCTTTTTTTCCCACGGCTGATTGAACTGCACATTCCACCAATTGAATTCTTTATAAAGCAAGCTTCTCACATGGTCACTTACATGTCTTTCCATCTGTACAAATGTGAGCAGGTGTGTTAATTCGGCAGTGGATGTGGCCTGAGATCATGTTCCAAATAATAATTTCCCCATTGTAACTGGAGCTGGCCAGGAGATACGGGGGATTTTGGGCAATGCACAAAATGTCTTCTCGGTGACCACGGATCTACAGTAAAGAGTATAAACAATACAACGGTGATGTTTCCCAGTCCTTAACAGAGGCAAACTCATTCACTATGCTTCACATTATACAGGTAAGCCTTGCTATAATGCGACCCCTGAGAGTTCGCTAATCTTGCGTTTCAATACGGAAGTGAAAAGCGAGATCTCATGTCCGAAGGCCCAATAGTATAGCTAGTGAAGGAGTTTCAAAGCACATGAATACACATTAATACTCTGAAAATTCAAACAGAAATCTCACACACATTGGGGGCCTATTCACTAAAAGGTGAGTAGAGGTGAGATGAGATTTCATTGCAACAATTTAGCTATAAATTGTACACAGCGCTGTATTTAGCGTGAGGCAAAACAAGGCAAGTGCCTTAAGGGGCGGCACAAAATGCAAAAAAACCCCAAAAATTAAAAATAAAAAAAGCCGCCCCTCACCATCTCTGCCTGCCAGCAGGCTGCACGGGGAGCTGAACATATTAAATATTTAAACTGACTGTTACATATGTCAATGACAAAGTGACTGTGGCATGTTAATTGGTACCTGGCAGTGGCTTATTTTAATTGGCAAAGTGATGCTGTGGCATTTTCTTTGGGGCAAAATAATATGTACTATGGGACAAAGTGACACTGTAGCTTGATCTGCAGGGGCAGTTGTGTGGGACAAAGTGACACTGTGGTATTTTTTGTGACACTGTAGCATGCCAAATTATGTGGGTGCAATATGAGTGGAAGCTAAGTGCTGTGGGTGCAATATAGATGCATGACAAGTGCTGTGGGTACTGTATGGTGCTGTGTGAAGTCATTTGGGTGCAATGTGGGTGCAGAGGAAGGTAATAAAAACAAGAAATGCAACTTTTCAATAACATTAGTATTACATATACAAATATTTGAATGTGATATGAAAATAGTTGCATATAATATAAAAAAGATTATATTTACAGTTATGGGTCATACCATCGTGGGGGGGAATCCCAAATTTTGTCTGCCTAGGGCAGCACAAAACCAAGATACACCACTGATTGGTGAGTTTCCCTACTGGGAGATCAGATTTGTTCCTACATAACATATAGCTAGGAAATGTTCATCTCACCTCAACTCAACTTAGTGAATAGCCCCCTGTATTTGTTTTGCACTAAACAGAGGCCTACCTCATAGATGACCTGATCTAGATGAACCTTTCCAGGTTTTTACAGTGGTAACTGAGTGCGCCTGATTAGCATTCCACATAATTGAAATGCATAGCGTGTATTGTCAGAAACACATAATTTTGGCCACAGGGTGTTAAACCATGGGTGTAAATTAGAGAGTTCCCCTCTGTGTCTGTGTTCTCTACCTTTGAATTAGGTATTAAAAAAATCAAAAAGATATGTTTTTGTTTCTCAGTACTATTGTGGTAAACACACTCCACAGTGCTGGCAGCAGTTCAAATGTAATTATTTTCTTTTTATGATTAAAACACTTTAGATTTATCTCTGAATTGTGCTTGTGTCTTTTTTGTTTTCTCTCTTGCAGTGTCATTTTTATAATGTACATAAATATTGTCATTGTAGATCCAAATTAAGTTTATAATTAAACTTAAATTTACAATTGCAGTAACAATGTTTCTCTTTTAAGGTCTGAAAAAAAGAATTATATTCCTTGTCTCCAAAGAAAGGGTATAAAATGAAGTTATATTTTAGAAAAACTTGCCAAACATTTCACAGGAGTCCTGCAATCTAAACCAATACTCATTATAATTTTGTTTAACCCTGCGCCTATACTATAATTTGGGACCATAATAACATGGGCAGTCTAGTAGCAAGATGAAAGCTATAGTGATGCACTTGTTTTGAAAGAGCCACTGTTCATCATGCTCTGGTACTGCCACCAAAAGAGATCTCCACTCGCAACCAGCTATGTACAATGCGTTGAGTGGTATGATTGCCAAGTATAAATAATCCAGTAACACTGTTTATCAAAAGGATGTAACTGATATTTAGGATCTCTAACCATTTACAGTTGCCATCACCTGTAATCTTTTTTTCCATTAGGCTGATGTATAGAAACATAGAAACATAGAATGTGTCGGCAGATAAGAACCATTCGGTCCATCTAGTCTGCCCAATTTTTTTTGTGTACTTTTATTAGTCCCCCGTTCCCGGTCTTATAGCTAGGATAGCCTTGTGTCTATCCCATGCATGCTTAATGTATAGGGGAAAATTACAACAAATCTTTAAATTGAATAGGCACCCAGACATGGGTGGTCTTTTGGTGGAAGAAGGGTCCTGCCAGCAGCCTGTTCTGGTTTGTTTTTTTTTAAATGTCTGTGCATTTTCACTTTGAGTTTTTCTCAAGTGGCATCTATATCTTTTTACACCTTAACAATACCGATTGACACTATGTGCTCTTTTCTTCTATCCCTGTATGTTCACTCAAGTCTCTGGTGAGACAGACAAGTCATGTTTTTTTATCCACTCCCATTGAAGGATTGGGACCCCTCTCGTTTGTATTTGTTAATAAGTATCCTATCCTCCTCCCATTTAAAAACAGAAGGGCATCCTTGACAACAAATTAGTCTCACAGACAAAACATGTGCTTGGCTTCACTGTAAAGAAATGTACTATGGCAAAAGCCTATAAAAGTATTATGTATCCACTACTAATTACTAGTGTGGTTCAGACTATTTATTGGTTAACTGACAGTTTGATTGCAAGCTTTCAAGTTGCTAGGTCCCTTCCTCAGGTATTAATGAAGCTACAACAAAATCTCCTCAGTGTAAGAACAATCCACAGCTTTAAAAAAAAAAAAAGTCTAAATAAACACAAAGATATTGAATAATTATTTTACGTGAACTGTGCATTGTAATCAGAATACTTTGTTTTAGCTTCTTTAATGGCTGAAGAAGGAACTTAGAAACTTGAGGGTCTACTTAATAAAGAGAGAGTTGCAGGGGATTGAGAACAGAATTTCAATATTTAGGCCAAAGTAGCCGAGTACCCCAGTGCAGTGAAATGGGAGAATTTTTTCAACTCTGCTACTTTGGCCTTGAGTTAGAATTTCCTGTCTTCCTTCCCTGCAATTCTCTCTTTATTGAGTAGACCCTTTGGTCTTGAAAGCTTGCAATCAAAGTGCCGGTTTGGTATCTACTTGTTTCTTGTGTTTCCATGGCTAATACAGTACTACCCTATTTACTACTTGAATATGAGAATTAAATGCAACAACACATGGCCCCATCTGCATGTCTAGAATATCAAGATGAAGCATAATAAGAGTGATTAAGCTTTCATGTGTTGTCCTTTGCTACGGAGAAACATTTCTATTTCTAATAACATTTGGTGTTTGGAACTAGACTGTTGACTCATTCTTGAACCTGCTTTTTATCTTGTTTTTAAGTAATGCTTGTAGGAGGCGGACTGGCTGTGGCATTACAAACTCAGTAGGAGGCTATATTAAAGTAATATGGTAAACAGCATTTTGCAAAAAACCCATCTGTAATAAATGACAAATTTAAGATATTCAAATAAATGCGTGGTCCTTACTAAATCATCCTGCCAACATGGCTGGGGTTCCTGAAAATGGCGTAAATCTTCAGAGTCCTGTGAAAAATAAGTAAAGCATATTTTTGTAAAATGCGTTAATGAGAAGCTGTAATATTAAATCACACAATGGGTCACAATCATTTTGAAGTCACAGAGCCAGCAAAACACATGGTAATTGCATATACTTTTTGCTGACTGTGTGAGTTCAATGTTTCAATGCATTTTTTTTAATTGTGACATGCTAGGGAGGGTAGGCCTTAGTGCAATTGCTTCCTGGCCTGGTTACTAGCCAGGTATAGGCAAAGTGTCCCAAGAAAATAATTAAATTATCCATCACAAAGTCCAGTAAATGTCCACCATGAGCAATGTTGAGGCCTAAGCCGGTCACTAGCACTTTTCACTAGGCAGCGCTAGGCTACCACCTCTCCCACCTGATTCTAATCTCTGAACCATGATGTCATGATGGGTGTTCTGATTCTATGCTCTGACCCATGATGTCATGATGGTTTTTCTGATTCTATCCTCTGACCCATGATGTCATGATGGGTGTTCTGATTCTATGCTATGACCCATGATGTCAGGATGGGTGTTCTGATTCTACGCTCTGACCCATGATGTCAGGATGGGTGTTCTGATTCCACACTCTGACAAATGATATCAAAATGGTTGAGTGGGTGTTCTGATTCTACCCTCTGACCCATGATGTCATGATGGGTGTTCTGATTCTACGCTCTGACCCATGATGTCATGAGGGGTGTTCTGATTCTACGCTCTGACCCATGATGTCATGATTGGTGTTCTGATTCTACACTCTGACCTATGATGCGTGTTCTGATTCTACGCTCTGATCCATGATGTCATGATGGGTGTTCTGATTCCACGATCTGACCCTTGATGTCATGATGGGTGTACTGTTTCTACGCTCTGACCCATGATGTGTGTTCTGATTCTACGCTCTGATCCATGATGTCATGATGGGTGTTCTGATTCTACGCTCTGACCCATGATGTCATGATTGGTGTTCTGATTCTACGCTCTGACCTATGATGCGTGTTCTGATTCTACGCTCTGATCCATGATGTCATGATGGGTGTTCTGATTCCACGCTCTGACCCATGATGTCATGATGGGTGTTCTGATTCTACGCTCTGACCCATGATGCGTGTTCTGATTCTACGCTCTGATCCATGATGTCATGATGGGTGTTCTGATTCTACGCTCTGACCCATGATGTCATGATGGGTGTTCTGATTCTACGCTCTGACCCATGATGCGTGTTCTGATTCTACGCTCTGACCCATGATGTCATGATGGGTGTTCTGATTCTACGATCTGACCCATGATATCATGAGGAGGTGTTCTGATTCTACGCTCAGACCCATGATGTCATGATGGGTGTTCTGATTCTATGATCTGACCCATGATGTCATGATAGGTGTTCTGATTCTACATTCTGACCCATGATATCATGATGGGTGTTCTGATTCTAAGCTCTCACCCATGATGTCATGATGGGTGTTCTGATTCTACGCTCTGACCCATGGATAAGTGGGTTTTCTGATTCTAAGCTCTGAGCCATAATGTATTTCAAACACTGAATTAATGGGCATTCAGGCAACAATGTGGTCAACACATATGTAATGTTGTATATGCAAAAGCAGCACATATTGTACTGGCAAAATAATAGCCAGGCTATTCTCTTCTACCATTATGAATACTCACATAATACATATTTATTCTGCGGTCCCATCCAACGGCAACAATATATCTATAATGGAAAAAACATACATTACTTTGTGCTGTTACAAAAAATAATAGTTCAAGTTTACATTAAAAGCATCTGTTTAATATTTTCCATGGTGACACACTATAGTCAGCCTTTTCTGATGTAATGGGATTATACATAGCTGCCACAATCTTTTTAATGAGCAATAAAACGTATAACTTTCTATTCCTATTCTCTCCCTGTCTATTTCAAGAAAGAAACTCTCTGTTTAAAGAATGAAAAAAATGTAGACAAAGAGACCTGAACGAGTGAGTGGGAAATATAGGTCAAGATATGGATAAAAACAAAAATAAAAGACGAGAAATGGCTACTCACAGAGGCAGAAAGACACAGTGAAAAGCACTAGAGACACACATTTAGAAATAGAGTATAGTGAAGCCCATCGAATGGCTTAGAAACAAAACATATACAGTTATAAACAGTCCTGCATCAGAATTCCATTAATCAGTGGCAGCTTAACTCCTTATTACGGTTTTGTACAAGCATCATGAAGTTCAGTTTTTAGACTCACTAACTTGTCACTATAATAAGACAGATGGTGCATTTAAATGTAGGATCGGTTTACAGAGAGCACTTTTTAAATTAGCATTTTAACAGCAGTCTACTGAATTAACATGAAAACCGGACTTACTTGTTTCTGTTGATCTCAACAAATGAGCAGTCACAGATCTCATCAGATTTATTATCTGTAAAACAGATTTTTTTTTTTGATATTTCTATTGCCGTTTTTAAAAATGTAAGCAAAGGGTTTGCAAGTTCTATAGTTCTATCTGAGTTCTATAACTCTTTGGATTTTTAAATTGTATTGTCTTATCCACTGGCAAATAGCTCTACTATATTCCCTTGCTATGGTGAGGTAGACATCGATCATCTGCTCCCATCACTAAACACAAGGCCCAGTACCACTAAAATTGGTTGAGCAGGGGGCAGAGACGACATCCGACAGGGAAAGATCTACCTAGCATGATCTCCGTTTGCACCAGCTTATTAAACGGACTTAACAATGTCCATAAAAACCCCAAAACCCAAAATCTCACACCTCAAGAGCTGGGCTGGCGCCACCAGTAAGGCGACTTAGGCAGCTGCCTAGGGCGCATCTTAGCTAGGGGGGCCGGAACCCTGTGTCAAAAAAAAAATCCTCCCCCTTACTTACCTCGTCGCTGCTGCTCTGACTCCGGTGGAGGTCCGTGGCTGTGAGGGAAGCGTTGTGCGCTCCCCTCCAGCCAATGCGCATTCAATAAAGTTTGTTTAAACAAACTTTATTGAATGCGCATTGGCCGGAGGGGAGCGCACAACGCTTCCCTCACAGCCACAGACGGGCAGAAGAGAGCACCGTCTGTGCAGCAGCAAGGAGGTAAGTAAGGGGGAGGGGGGGAGGATCCGGCATACTGTGGGGGGAAATCCTGGCATATTGGGTGGCTAAGTCCTGGCTGGCATATTGTGGGGGAAAATTCTGGCATATTGGGTGGCTAAGTCCTGGCTGGCATATTGTGGGGGAAAATCTTGGCATGTTGGGTGGCTAAGTCCTGGCATATTGTGGGGGAAAATCTTGGCATATTGGGTGGCTAAGTCCTGGCTGGCATAGTGTGGGGGAAAATCCTGGGATATTGAGGGGCATAATCCTGGCATATTGAGAGGCATAATCCTGGCACATTGAGGGGCATAATCCTGGCATATTGAGGGACATAATCCTGGGATATTGAGGGGCATTATCCTGGCATATTAAGAGGCATAATCCTGGCATATTGTGGGGCATAATCCTGGCATATTGAGGGGCATAATCCTGGCATATTGAGAGGCATAATCCTGGGATATTGAGGGGCATAATCCTGGGACTTGAGGGGCATAATCCTGGCATATTGTGGGGGGAAATCCTGGCATATTGAGGGGCATAATCCTGGCATAATGAGGGGCAAAATCATGGCACATTGAGGGGCTAAGTCCTGGCATATTGGGGGGCAAAATCCATTGGTGTTTGTCTCCAGTCCCCAGAGCCAAACCAAGAGCCAGACTGCAGCCAGAGACCAGATCATCTTAATGGCCTGGTGGTAAGTAGACAATTCAATATGTTTATTATTTAGTTGTTTAGTTATTAATACTACATTGGAAACTAATTTACCTCACATTTAAAGGACACTATAGTCCCAGAACCACTACAGTTTAATGTAGTGGTACTGGTGTCTATAGCCTGTCGCTGCAGAGAAAAGAAACTGTGCAGTACTGGTGTTAAAGGAGCACTATAGTGCAAGGAAAACAAATTCATTTTCCTGGCACTATATAGTCCTTAGGAGTGGGGCACCCTCGTGTCCCCCTCCCACTGGGCTGAAGGGGTTAAAACCCCTTCAGCCATTTACCTTTCTCCAGCGCCAAAGCTGGGAACTTTCCTCCCCGATCCTCCTCTCAGCTGCGAATGTTTATTTTTTTTTTTTTTTGGGATGTTCCACGTCCTAGCACTATAATGTTCACAGTGAGAATCACGGAAGCACCTCTAGCGGCTGATAATGTGTGTGAGGGGGGGGGGGCAATTTTTATTTTGCCTAGGGCGACAAAAATCCTTGCACCGGCCCTGCTCAAGAGGGGAAGAAGACATGGGGTGTCGAAATAAGAAGCCAGAAAAGAATAAAAAGACAAACATTTGTCTGTTCCTGACAAGGATGAATAGACTGCCGCCACAAAGCTACAACTCCTCTGCCGGCAAACACACACAGTCTGATTAGCACAGTTTGTCTAAATCAGAGGAAGACCAAAAAGCCCCCAGTCTTTTAAATCCACAGCGAGAGAAAAAATGCAGGCTCTCACACAGCCGGTCAGTCCACAAATTAAATGAAGTAATCCCCTTGTATTCTATCCGGGTGCCTCTGCCGGCGTGGCCAACACCGATTAGTTGAATCAAACGAAGAAAAATCAGTGGGAGAAAACCAACACTAACTCAGGTGAAGCATGACGCGTTTCAAGCTTAAAGCACTTAATCATATGCTGATTTCTATATATATATATATATATATATATATATATATATATATATATATATATATATATATATAAACATGGCTAAGGAAGCTTGAGGTGGCTTTTGAAGCACAAAGGGGTTAAATAACGCAATGGCCGATACGGAAAGCCTATAAGGCTCAATGTAGATGGCTATGCAACAAAAGAAATGCAGTAACCAACAACTAGAGCGCTTTGGGTTATCCATTCTTGCAGCCCGCGCTTTGAAGGGACACAGAGCGATCTGTTCACTAAAAAGTGACCTATGGTTAACTGACAACTGAACAGTAAGTCAACTGCAAATATCAGGCTTTAATAGTGGATTTAAAAAGATAGACAAGTTGGAGAATTTTTCCAGTTCAGCTATTATTGCCTGATTTTTCCAATACGCCACACTACCCTTTTTTAGAGAATAGACTGCAGGAAGAGTTCGATAAAGGATTTTGTAAGATGGAATGGTAAAAGGAAGAGGCAATAAAATATTTCGTTTTACACCAGCTGACTCCATTATGTTGTACTGTGACTTGCTACAGATAACAATGCATCTTAATCCCTACAAATTATATTATGACAAAAATCCCTGCATTAATTCATGCAGCCTACAGTAGCTTGTTACTAGAGAGATTGAACATTCAGCGCCCATGCTTAGCAATTAAAGAAGAATATATTGTTTATTAATTCGCAGTGCTTACTATATATATACATATATATATGTAATGAGGCCACATAACCATGGGATGCCAATTACCTCTTTTCAGCGTGTGCAGACATTGGCCATTATTAAAATTCCATATCTTCAAACAGCCGTCTCTTCCTCCTGTTATAAGCCTGTGCCATGAAGATAAATGAATGTGAAATTACACCCCCATATATACATATATTACATAGGGGGGCATTCACTGAAACAGAACTTAAAACAATCAGGCGTCAGCTCTATTAAAGTCATTTTTTTTTTATTTTTTTTTTTTACTTTTAGCAAAAAGCCCCATACTTTTTATGAAAAGTATGTGAAAACAGAGGGGGGCATAGTTAGGATTCAGGTGTTTGAGATTTATCAAAGCCTCTCACTTCCCCATTGTTTTTAGAAATATATATTTTTTTAAAGGTGTATAACATACAATTATATTTTCTATTTTATTATAATAGATCGTTTAAATGAAAAATGTTTGTAGAAGTGGGAGGACAACTCCCATGATGCTCGGTCAGCCTTTTAGCAGGGATCAAAACACAGAGGTTCTTTATTTACAGTGATGTCACAGCTGTGCCATAGATAAGGCCTGGCACCTCGACTGTAGTTTATACAGTGCATGACCACAAGTAAAATCATTAGTAGCACATGTTAGCGAATAGAGAGAGACTAGCAAATTGAATTCCATTCCATTATTTAGATACCTTCTCCCAGTGGAGTCGAAGTCCATGCAGGTTATTCCTGCATCGCCATGTGCATCATTAAATTCAAATACTTGCTTCCCCGTCTCAAAATCCCATACTTTCACCACCTTTGAGAAGAAAAACATGTTTTTTTGTGTGAAATGATTAGAAAGGCTGCGTTGAAATGACAAGTGGAATTGCAGGGAACCGAGACAGTAATTTCAAACATTAAACCAATGTAGCCGAGTTGGAAAAATTCTCCAATGCAGCTGAATGGGAGAATGTTTCCAACTCAGTTACTGTGTCCTTAAATTTGAAATTCCTATCTCAATACTCTGTAATTCTCTCTTTATTGAGTGAACCCTTCCGGTATTAAAAACGGAGTTAGAAAAATTCGGTTAGTAAGATTCCAATTCAGCTTAAAATGTCTGATTTGGTTGTTCACTTAGACAGTTCATATTTTAGTGAATAGCCCACACATCCTTTACATAGTACCAGACCAATTTCTATTCTACCCCATATCCCTTTGCACAGCACTAGACTGCCCCTTGGTGATCTAGTGGGAGCAACCCAGATTTGTGTGCAGAAAGCACAAGGCAGTGAGGGAGGATGTACCACCAACAAGAGGGTCGATAGCCGAGCCTTGAGTTTAAATCGCGAATAGCTGTCAAGATTTCCCCTAGATGTTGGTTAATAGTAACAATACCCAGGACCTACTTGGGAAAGCAATAATGGGAGCTATTCACTAAAAATGAATTTCAGGTGACTTGAGGTGAGTTACAGATGTATTGAGATGAGAGCAACCATCAGGGACAAACCTGGTGAGTATGTCTAGCACCTTTTAGTGAAGAGTAAACACTGCTACAATCTCAGCACTTTTCCTGATAAAGCATCCCTTTGTTGTTCTCATTATTATTAGTATTCGTGACTTATTGATTATGAGATTCCAAATCAATGTACACAGTGATGTATCATCACATATGATCAGTGAATGCAGATATAGATCTGGTTCTATGATTATTAAATTCACAGATCACAACCCAAATGTGTTTCAAATGTGTCTGTGGTGTTCCTTGTTTATGACATCACCTTGAAATGTAAATGGCACATTTCCCATTGAAAGTAGTACATTTGTATAGGAAAAATATATCTGGGTAGTGTCCCTTTAAATGTTGAGTGAACATAGATCTTATTATGTTTCTAATTCTATTTTGTTATTTTTTAGCAGAAAAATACTTTACGAAGGTTAAATGCTTTTATCATACATATAGAACCTACATCACTCTGGTATTCTTTTTTTGTTTGAAATTTGTGTCTACAGCAGTATTGTCTTCCAGTGCTATGCAATCAGTAGCGATGTAGCTGTACTTGCAGTGTGGGAGTCTGCTGTACACTTTTCTAAGAGCCTCACACAATAATTGCTCCTGCTTCCTTTCAATCCCTCGCTTTTTATATTAAAGCTACATAATGCTGCAACCATACTTTTATACAAAACAAAGTACTATTGAAATTGTATAACAAAAAATAAAGTTACATTTGTTCTATAGATTTTGGCCACTACTCCTTTTCCTTTCAGTATTGGCTCATTTATAAACTTGATATTTAATGACTATATTTTTTTGCAGAACTAAATTGCTAAATGTCATGGATTGTGTAACAATTACGGAGACCTTATACTGGCAATAGCGTTCAATGCGGCATTAACTGTATCCGTATATTGTGACTGTATCCATCCCATACCTTGACTAATGGTTGGTGATAAGCGTTTGTTTTGTATCAGTGGTGAAACCAACATTGTTCACAATGGACATTAACAAACTTTGTAATGGGCAATTTAATGATGTTCCATAGATTTCAAAGGCTTTCAAAGACCATGTCCGGACACTTTGCCTAGCTCGGTTTTGGGTGTAGGGATAGGCAAAAGGTCTGTAGAAGGTTTGTGAAACTCCATAGAACTTCATTAAATCGTCCGTCACAGACCCCAGTCAATGTCCGACATGAGCAATGTTGGAGTCTACACCTCTTTGGAGGTATCAGCAGTGCTGTAACATTTGGGCAAAGTTGTGGCTTGACTGGAGTCAAAGTCATTGAAGAGACAGACACCTCTGCTCTGTCTACACTACTCCTTTATGAGGTGTTTTGCCCCTTCTAAAAGGTTTCCACCTACACCCCATAGATTGGCTGCACATGCACGGTGCCTGTTTTAAGTGAACTGCAAAAAAAACAGGCATTAACAGGTGAGTAGGAAAGATAGGCAAAGTGGATATTTTTCAAATTGGCTATTGATGTCTGATCTATGCAGTTCACATGTCTGTTCCCTTTTTAGTGAATACTCCCAAATACTAAGACAATCTCCTGGCAACTGTCTATGAGGGGCACCAGGACTGCTTATTTCAGGGTTATTGCTTTCATGACATGGTCTGTCCTGGCAAAGATGGATTTAAAATCGGCAACTAGGCCTTCGCTAGTTACATCATATCCTGGTGCTTTAAACAGAGATAGGAAAACCGTCCGTACAAGGACACCAGTGTCCCTGGCAAGGTCTGTGTAGTCATTACATACACTGTCACAAAAAAGGAGTTGTACGGTCAAGTAACTCTTGCCATTGTCCCTACGACATGGGTCATGATGATTAATGAGCCTTCGACCATGACTCTTAGAACTTTCACTGTTTATAGGTCAGCATCTTGATAAAGACTTACAGATCCTTCTGAACATGTGACCACCTGTCGAAAGTCTTTGTTATATTTGCAACACAAAACTGGCTCCTTGTGAGAGATGTCCAGGTGAGGTGGAGTGAGTGACCTGCCGTAAGACAAAAATAAAGAGGGGGGAATAATTGTTACCATGAAGCCCATATGTTTTATGTCACACATAATACTAAGCTCTGTTTTATTAGATACCTGATTATTTAATCCCTCCATCCATGCTGAAAGCACCACACAAATACTTAAAGGGACCCTGTCACCTGGATATTGTGTGCACTGTGAATGTAGGGAATACCACAAATCTATACATTGTGTTAGTGCAGTGGTTCTCAAACCAGTCCTCACAGCCCACCCAACAGGATTTAGGGATTACCCCCAAATAAATCTCTTATAAAAATTGCATGCAAATTCACTTAGGTTAAGACAATGTATAAGCCATTTTTGATAATAGTTTACAGTCATAGAATAAACAATGTTTACCTGACGAGTCCTTTTAAATGAAGAAATTAGTCACAATTAGTCACAATATAAGCATTTTAAGTCCAGGCAAACTGTGCTCAAGTCAAGTCCATCCTACATTTTACTGGCATAAGCCATAATATACTTAATTTACATGTAAAAACCCAGTCAATGCACTTCTCTAGTAACAGTCACTACAGATGTTATGTAGCAAGTTGTTTGTTTTAGTTATAGATTATAAAGGGTAAATGTAAATTCTCACTTTTCACTATAGGGTCTACTCAATAAAGAGGGAATTGAGACGGGAATTGCAAACCTAAGTCCAAAGTAGCAGAGTTGCAAAGCATTCCCCCATTCAGCTGCATTGGATTATTTGTGCAGCTCGGCTACATTGAGCTAAAGTTTAAAATTCCCATCTGAATTACCTGCAATGTTCTCTTTCTTGAGTAGACCGTCATTTGGTCAGACAATTAGCCAGATGGGCTTGGATCGTCAACCCAGACTTCTCAAATTGGTTGGTTTATATTTTAAGTGGGGGAAAATGATCTCAAGTAATAGGCTGCTTAGCAACTAAAAGGCTTGTAAGTGGGCAGATCAGTAAGAGAAAATGTAATCAAACTGATGGAGAATAAGTGCTGGTTTAAAATAAAGTCATACTTTACTGGATGGAAAAATGCATACATAACTTTACTGTAACACAGCTACGAACAGACATCCAAACCTGGAGTAGAGTAGACAGAGCAGATGTGTCTGTCTCCTCTTGACTTTGACTTGAGTCAAGTCACAACTTTGCCTAATGCATTTCTTTAGTGGGGCTACAGTCACCTACATAAAACTGAAACAACTCTCAAAACTTTTCCCATTAACTATACTTTTGATTACCGTATAGTTGTATAGAACTACATTGACAGGGCTTTCATTAGCCCTATCAGTGTGTAGATTGGTTTAAATACAGTTGATTTAAACTTATTTTAGACTTCCTCGGTATTACTGCTAAGTACACAAACATATTTTTCTGTGTCTAATAGGTTGCTGTAAATAAAATTATTAATGTGGTCCATACACACATATGATTATGTAAGCCCCTGCTATACTGGATCATAAACAAATTTGCATTTCACAATATATCCCCCAAAAGGTAAATAGCCTTTTTAATATTGGTATGCCATGTTCTAAATCTTGACTGTGTGTTTTTATTATTTATATATAGTTTACATTCTTACTTGAGCTTGAGCTGAAGCAGTGCAATGGAGTCTGTAGCAATGCAAAGTGCCTTGATATCAGGAATGTACACACAAGCTGTAAGCTCTCCTCTAATCCCACTAGATTTGGAGCAGGCGGTAAACAAGCAGGTTTGATTCTGTATATCCCAAATCTGAAAAAAAAGAGATATAAATTGAAAACGGAAAAAGTAAATAAATCTTTTTGCAGCCTTCACACAAGAAAACTAGGTTAATCCTAGCGAGCAGGGGATTGCGTTGGGATCAGACACAGGCGAAGGGAGATTGTGGCGGTGGAGGGAGGGGGGGGGGGGGGTCATCAAAATGCACATTCCCCCCCTTTGTTGACAAAAATAGTTGCACCAGCCCTGAGTCCACTGATCAGCATAAAGAGACAAAACTAGTTAATGTGAAGTGTCACATGAAGAACACTAAATTCATTTGAATACATTTTTTCTCTCAATCTATTTCTCTCAAGTGTATTACAGTACATAACTTTAAATGGCTGTACATTGGAGTGACAGAAAGCAACTGTTTATAAATATGTCACTAAGTGTAATATACATCAGTGAATCTATACATTAGCTGGTAATTTCACTGGTGTGAAGAATAAATTGTAGTTTTGCACATCTAAAAAAGAATCAGTCTAGTTACCAAAATGTAATTAACTGAATTTAAAAATGCATGTCACACAAATGGCCACTAGGGAGCGCACCAAACCAATGAACATCAGTAGAATTATTTTCAATTGAACTTGGGAAGATATGAAACTAATAAATCCAAGTACTTTACATCCACATCCTGTTTAGCCACATACATAATATCATCACAGGTAATAAATAGCATTTGGGGAGTCGAAATGTAACAATACGACACAGATATGGATATAAATACCTTCACCAATGTATATTTCTTTGCCAACACCCCTGGTACCCAGCTGATTAAGTGTATGTCTCAATCCCATGTATTAACTAACAAGCTTAGGGTGCCGCTGCAACGGGGTTCCGGGGGGGGGGGGGGGTTCGGGCTTCAATGCCGGTAGAGCCCTCTACACGGCCGCTGTGGAGATTTCCGATGCCCTGCATTATCTCTAAACACAGGGAGCGCGAGCAGTTCTTACATGCTGCTCTGCTCCACGAAGCAGACACCGCTCTGTTTCATGGGGAGGGGGCGGACCTCTCACCGGGGGGGGGGGGGGGGGGAGAAAACAGGGGAGGGGGGGAGAAAGAGAACAGGGGAGCAAAAGAGAACAGGGGAGGTGGCGGGAGAAAAAGAGAACGGGAGGGGGAGAGAAATAGAAAAAGAGAACAGGGGAGGGGGGTGGAAAGAGAACAGGGGGGTGGAAAGAGAACAGAGATGGGATGAAAGGGGAGAGAACAGAGGAGGGGGAGAAAACAGAAATGGGGGTAGGAGGAGGAGAAAACAGAAGAGGGGAGAAAGATTAGGGGGGGGGGACAGAGATGGGGGACGGAAAGAGATATGGGGAGAGGGAGGATAGATAAGGGATATGGGGAGAGTCATGAGATTGGGGCGGGGGGGGTCACCAAAAAGCACTTTTGCCTGTGTATCAAAAAATCCTTACACCGGCCCTGGCTGCGGTCTACAACCAGGGTCCTTGCTGCTGGGATCCAAAGTAAGCTATGGCCTCTTGATAAACCTTTGTGCAAGAGTCTAAAATGTGTCCTTATCATGCTGGTAACATCATTACAAAACATATCGCTAGTATCAATACAAATAGCACATTTGTCCATTAAAAGTAACAGTGCTACAGAACTGATTTCAGCTTAAACTTGAGAAGGATTTTACCCTTTATGAAGAAAGATTGGAAATGGGCTGTGTTATCACCAGCACAGACTCATAAATAACATAAGCTAGTATTAACGTACCTTTACTGTACTGTCAATAGCAATTGAAAAAATCTTGTTTTCTTCTGCAGAGATGTCAAGGAAAAATATTGGCGACGTATGGCCTCTTAGCATTCCTATTGCTCGCCTAAAACAGTAGAAACATTTGTCACATATTGCTAGGACATGCATTGTAATTTGTCAATATTGTATAATGAGACACATTACAGAATACCTGACTGGAGAACAAACCATAGTTATAGTGAGAGCTTATATAACTTGATCAAAATATCTCCAAGAGTATAACAGTGATGACATGGGGCAAACACACACATGTCTACTTAACACAGGCAAGTGAGCAGAGCGCTTTGTACCACAGATGTTCCAAGTATACAGTGCTGCAAGAGATTCTGGGGAAGGATACAGAAATAGGTTCAACCACCTTTTGTCCCCTTATATACAGTTCTAGAAAACCCATCTCACCAATTTAGATATACATGGTGCAGGCACAAACCTGGTGAGTCTGCTTAGCATGGAAAACTCTCCAGGTCTCTACCTGCACAATGTATTATTAAAATAGTGAGATGCAATGTCCTTTTAGTGAATAGACCCCACAGAGCCACTTTGTTCTTTATGGAACTCATCAGCATGAGGTAGTTTTCTGACACATGGTTTGCAAAGCTTTGGATACAAATCATCAGTAATATATGGTACAGTCAGTAGAGCATTACTAAAAATATGTATATATCTGCTATATGCAACTATGTTACATAATAGCTGGGATAAGCATATGTATATACACCAAAACCGTAACGTATCTGCTATATGCAACTATGTTACATAATAGCTGGGATAAGCATATGTATATACACCAAAACCGTAACGTATCTGCTATATGCAACTATGCTACATAATAGCTGGGATAAGCACATCTATGTATATACACTAAAACCGTAACACAATTCAAAATTGATTTTGGGTCCTCCAGGTATTCCACTTTCATCTTCCATTTCCCCTAGGTTAAAAGTAGTATAATTATATGGTGAGGAAGAGTAATGCTTATTTAAGGAGAGGTGCAGCTCATCAGGGCAGTGGAGTAGTTCACTTTCCTTGTTTGTTGCTTCTAATCTGTGTTTTCCTTTTTTATTATTGTCACCAGGGGAGGGCTGGCAACTTTTGGTACAGACAAAAACTGTTAAGTTACCCATGGAGCTACGTTATCATCAGTGGCGTCGCTAGGTGTGGGTTACTGGGGCTATTGTCCCGAATCCCCGGTGCATAGCCCCGAATGGAGACTCTGGGGCTAAAGTTTACTTTTCAGGCCTATCACTTTAAAAAAAAATAAAAAAAATCTCCCCTGCTGAGCTTTCCTCCGTCTGGGACATGGTGGCATTATCGGAGGTTGAGGAGGAGAGGCGCTGCTATAGGGAGCTCTTTCCCTAGCCCCTCCTCCTCAAGGTGTGGCCCACAGACGAGTGCCTGCGGTGACTGCACCTCCTGGCCATTCTGACACAGCGCTACGGGTGCAAACTCCGCCCCCATCGTACTGTGAGATTGGCTGCGTGCCAGATGTCAGCAACAGATGCCGGATGTCAGCTGCAGACACCGTTGGAAACATCCTCCTCCCTGCAAACAAAGGTAACATAGACCATCTCTATAAGGGAGACGTTGTGTTTGAGAAAGAGAGGGAGACAATGTTTTGAGAAAGAGAGGGAGACGGAGTGTTTGAGAAAGAGAGGGAGACGGGGTGTGTGAGAGAGACAGGAAGACGGGGTGTGTGAGAGAGCCAGACGGAGTGTGTGAGAGAGAGCCAGACGGAGTGTGTGTGTGCATGTGTGAAAGTGTGTGCGACTGAGTTAATCTTGGCTCTAGCCCCAGATCATTTGGTGGCCTAGCAACGCCCCTGGTTATCATCATAGATAGTCACACATAAACAGGGAAGACAGAAATGAAGACAGATATGAAAGACAAAACAATTGGTTAGAAATTTTGAAGGGAAAAGTGGCCCAGCCCAATTAGCCTTTTTAGAAAGCAGCCCAGAGGCAAATTTCACCTTTCCCCTTCCCTGATTGTCACAGCTTTAGTGTAGCAACAATGGACCATGGACAACATTTGGGAAAATGGACAAAGGAAGAAGACCCTTGTCACAACCTGGGATAGCAGACCAGGGAGGAGCCTCATTGCAGGGAATGGTGTGGGGTCTGTCTACACCCCACAATGCGTACTGTGGACAGATAGAACTTCAGAAAGGACTGATAGTGCAGACTGGCAGCTAAGACAGGACAGGCAGCTGAGACAGAACTGGCAGCTGAAACAGGACTGGCAGCTGAGACTGACAGCTTAGAAAGGACTGGTAGCCGAGACAGGCAGCTGAGACAGGACTGGTAGCCAAGACTGGCAGCTGAGACAGGAATGGTAGCCAAGAGTGTCAGCTGAGACAGGACTGGTAGCCGAGACTGGCACCTGAGACAACAGGAGGAGAATGGAACTACTAGAATAGTGGCCAATAGAGGCTTAAAAGGAAACAAAACCTGGATAAAAACATACAGGAGCCAGGGAAATGGGGAAGAACCGTGACAACCCTATAGATTGTTATTTAGATGCTGTGATTAATTCTGCAAATTCTCAGTCTGTAAATTCCAACTCACCTATGTAGCTTATGTCCTTCTTTACGTAACTCTACCCTACAACAAGCAGCGCAGGAATTTTACAAATGTAGCTGCAGGTCAAATACTTTTGCTAGCAATCATAATTTTGCAAGGAGATGCTGGGTAAGCCCATTTTTTACATAGAGCATGGGTGGAGGAACAAACCTACGACTAATTTTAGGTACTCCAAAATATAATTAAGAAATTTAACAAAGGTTAAAAAAAAGGTTAGGTTACTGGGCTGTGTTTCAGTGCACATCTGTCCTCTTCTTAGGACCATGTTCTTTTTTGGGAGGAGGGGGCACTCATTTTTAATAGGATCATTTTTGGGGGAGGGTGGAAGCTCCTTCTCTTGGGTCAAAGATCAAGGGTGTCGCGGATCATCAGCGGACATTAATTTCAGGTATATATTATTTCACAAGGCTCGCTTTATGTGCCAGGGGTTGGGCAACACCCTTATGACACTTAGCCAGCTTTTTGCCCCATTTAACAATAAGGGCAGTACAAAAGAAAATAATGATAAGGGCAGGCCAGGGCAATTTCAGAAGCCCCTGGCCCCAGTATTCTTTTTGGGTGGGAGATGGGATGCTAGGGAACGGGGAGTGACTATTACACACCCAGTTACCTACCATTAAATTAACATTTTTTTTAGGGAATAACTATTCAATTGCCACAGACCTTATGCTTTATCACACACTATTTTAGCGTTCTATGACATTGAATCACATTTTATTCCTCTAGGAATAATCTGCATTACAAAAACTTTAACTTTTACTGGAGTTATCAGCCCGCATTGAATCTAGACCAATGTCTCTTAAATGTTATAATACAGAATCACCAGATATTTTAGGGAATCAGAGGTGCCTTATAATGACCCTGCAGAGTCACATCCAACTTGTAAGGCTCCAGCTGACCAACAATGACCTGACTTATAGAAGCAACAACCATGCAATCAAAATCATGTTGCTCTAGTTACCTCTGGTTGGGAGACAAGGAAATGTTAAAAGTTCTCTCTTTGAGTGGGCTGCCTGCTGATATAAGTGATCGCACAGGAAGTAACACAAATGCCAGGGCTGCCACCAGGGTGTGAGAGGCAATACGCCCTGGGGGACCTGAGAGGGCTCCCTTAAAAAAAAAACAAAAAAAACAACCTTGCCGGAAGAGGCACTAGCTGGGGAGATGAAAAGATCTCCCCTCACCAGCAGTGCCAGAATAAAAACCAGCTCTGGAAATAATTGTATACCAGCCCCATAGCATAACATTATTATTATATATTTTTTTATAAAATTTAAAAACATGCATTTTAAAGCAACAAATACACAATGTCTCACATGCACACAGTTGTCGTAACAGAGCTACAATATCAGTACGGTTGTCAATATGAGAGTTCCCTTCTCTTTTTATTGCCGTGGAGCAATGTGATAAACCCATTTACACACTCACACTCTGCCCACACACTTACATACTCTGCCACTCACACAAACCCACACACTTACACACTCTGCTACTCACACACTTACACACTCTGTCACTCTGCCTCTCACACACTTGCACACTCTGCCACTCACACAAACCCACACACTCACACACTCTGCCACTCACACTCAGCCACTCCCTCTCACACTCTGCCACTTACATACTCTGCCACTCACACAAACCCACACACTTACACACTCTGCCACTCCCTCACACAATCTGCCACTCACACACACATATCCACTCACACACACACTGTGCACTCCTGCACTCACACACTCACCCACACACACTGCCACTCACACTCACTCAGACACTCTGCCTATTACTCACACACACTCTGCCACTCACTCACACAGTTACATACTCTGCCACTCACTTACACACCTACATACTTTGCCACTCACTCACACACTCTGCCACTCACACACACACTCTGCCACTCACACACACACACAGCCACTCACTCTCACACTCTGCCACTCACACACTTTGCCACTAACTCTCACACTTTGCCACTCACACACTTTGCCACTCACACACTTTGCCACTCACACACTTTGCCACGAACTCTCACACTCTGCCACTCACACACTTTGCCACTCACACACTTACACACTCTGCCACTCACACACACACTTACACTCTGCAACTCACACACACACACTGCCACTCACACACACTATGCCACTCATCCACTCACGCACACACACACTCACCCACACACACTGCCACTCACACTCAGACACTCTGCCTATTACTCACACACTCAGACACTCTGCCTATTACTCACACACTTACACACTCTGCCACTCACACACTTACGCACTCTGCCACTCTCACACTTACGCACTCTGTCACTCTGCCACTCACACACTTACACACTCGGTCACTCACACACATTCATACTCTGCTACTCCCTCATACACTCTGCCACTCACACACACTCTGCCACTCACAAACTCGTATCCACTCACACACTTATCCACTCACACACTCTGCCACTCACACACTCTGCCACTTGCTCACACACCTACATTCTCTGCCACTCACAAATAGACAGTCATAGGGGGTAGAGGAGGGAGACATGCATGGGAAGTGAGAGGAGACAGACATGGGAAGGAAAAGAGACAGACAGGGGAAAGGAAAGAGACAGACATGGGAAGGAAGAGGATAGAGAGACTGACAGGGGAAAAAAAGAAGATAGGGAAGGAAAAGGAGAGATACGGACTTGGGAAGGAAGTGAGACAGACTGACACAGGAAGGTAGAGGAGAGAGACAGGTGGATATGGAAAGGGAGAGGATAGAGATAGAAGGCTATGGGGGAGAGGAAAAGACAGATGGTCATCTGCAGGTCCCCTCTTGCGATCAGACTCTGTATCCACTCATAATCAGAAGTTTAAGCCTTGCAGGGGTGATAGTGGGTCCCACGTTGTGCTAGGACATTAGAATGAGGGTGCTTTGAATTGCCGCTTCACCCCTTGCAAGCTGCCAGGTGAGGTGCTTTCCCAGAAGCACTGTACAGACAGGGGGCATGCGCACCTCTCTCCTCACCCCCTATAGGCAGGGCCGGCGCTACCGTAAGGCAGCACAGGCGGCTGCCTTAGGGCGCACCAATGGGGGGGCGGGAAAATCGCCCGCTCCCCCAGACCCCAGTACTTACCTCCATGCCGCTGTTCATGTCCGTGACTGAGAGGGAAGCGCTGTGCGCTCCCCTCAGGCCGTGCGCATTCAATAAAGTGTGTTGAAACTTTTTTTTTCAACACACTTTATTGAATGCGCACGGCCTGAGGGGAGCTCACAACGCTTCCCTCTCAGCCACGGACCTGAACAGCGGCATGGAGGTAAGTACTGGGGTCTGGGGAAGGGGGGAGGAGGGAGGTTTAATGAGCAATTCCTGGGCATCTGAATGGCATAATATTCTTGGGCTCTGACTGGCACAATATTCCTGGGCATCTGAATGGCATAATATTCTTGGGCTCTGACTGGCACACTATTCCTGGGCATCTAACTGGCATAATATTCCTGGGCATCTGACTGGCATAATATTCCTGGGCATCTGACTGGCACACTATTCCTGGGCTCTGACTGGCATAATATTCCTGGGCTCTGACTGGCACACTATTCCTGGGCTCTGACTGGCATAATATTCCTGGGAATCTGACTGGCATAATATTCCTGGGCATCTGACTGGCACACTATTCCTGGGCTCTGACTGGCATAATATTCCTGGGAATCTGACTGGCATAATATTCCTGGGCATCTGACTGGCATAATATTCCTGGGAATCTGACTGGCATAATATTCCTGGGCATCTAACTGGCATAATATTCCTGGGCTCTGACTGGCACAATATTCCTGGGCATCTGACTGGCATAATCTTCCTGGGAATCTGACTGGCATAATATTCCTGGGCATCTAACTGGCATAATATTCCTGGGCATCTGAATGGCATAATATTCCTGGGAATCTGACTGGCATAATATTCCTGGGCATCTAACTGGCATAATATTCCTGGGAATCTGACTGGCATAATATTCCTGGGCATCTAACTGGCATAATATTCCTGGGCATCTAACTGGCATAATATTCCTGGGAATCTGACTGGCATAATATTCCTGGGCATCTAACTGGCATAATATTCCTGGGAATCTGACTGGCATAATATTCCTGGGCATCTAACTGGCATAATATTCCTGGGAATCTGACTGGCATAATATTCCTGGGCATCTAACTGGCATAATATTCCTGGGAATCTGACTGGCATAATATTCCTGGGCATCTAACTGGCATAATATTCCTGGGCATCTAACTGGCATAAAATTCCTGGGAATCTGACTGGCATAATATTCCTGGGCATCTGACTGGCATAATATTCCTGGGCATCTAACTGCCATAATATTCCTGGGAATCTGAATGGCATAATATTCTTGGGCTCTGACTGGCACAATATTCCTGGGCATCTAACTGGCATAATATTCCTGGGCATCTAACTGGCATAATATTCCTGGGCATCTAACTGGCATAATATTCCTGGGCATCTGAATGGCATAATATTCCTGGGAATCTGACTGGCATAATATTCCTGGGCATCTAACTGGCATAATATTCCTGGGAATCTGACTGGCATAATATTCCTGGGCATCTGAATGGCATAATATTCCTGGGAATCTGACTGGCATAATATTACTGGGCTCTGACTGGCATAATGTTCCTGGGCATCTGAATGGCATAATATTCCTGGGCATCTGAATGGCATAATATTCCTGGGCATCTGAATGGCATATTCCTGGGCATCTGAATGGCATAATATTCCTGGGCATCTGACTGGCATAATATTCCTGGGCATCTGAATGGCATAATATTACTGGGCATCTGACTGGCACACTATTCCTGGGCTCTGACTGGCATAATATTACTGGGCTCTGACTGGCATAATGTTCATGGGCATCTGAATGGCATAATATTCCTGGGCATCTGAATGGCATATTCCTGGGCATCTGAATGGCATAATATTCCTGGGCATCTGACTGGCATAATATTACTGGGCTCTGACTGGCATAATGTTCCTGGGCATCTGACTGGCATAATATTACTGGGCTCTGACTGGCATAATATTCCCATTGAAATACTGGTAAGTTTGTTGATTTAACTTTACTTCATTTTAAATATTGTATTTGTTCCCATTTTGTTTCTTCACTTCAAAATAAGATATATTCAGTGTGCATAGGAATTTGTTCATAGTTTTTGTTTTTACTATAGTCCGGCCCTCCAACGGTCTGAGGGACAGTGAACTGGCCCCCTGTTTAAAAAGTTTAAGGACCCCTGGGCTAAATACTGGCATATTGAGTGGCAAAATAGTGTGTCTCCGGTTATGTGTGAATTGGTGTAACTGTGTGTGTGTGTAAGTGGTAAGGGTGTCTGTGTGTGTGACTGCAAGGGTGTCTTTGTGTTTAAGGGTTTCAGTGTGTGACACATTTAGAGCATGCGAGTTGAATATTTAGATGTATTTATTTTCTACACTATACATTATTCATATATATATATATATATCTATATATATATATATGAATAATGTATAGTGTAGAAAATAAATACATCTAAATATTCAACTCGCATGCTCTAAATGTGTCACACACTGAAACCCTTAAACACAAAGACACCCTTGCAGTCACACACACAGACACCCTTACCACTTACACACACACACAGTTACACCAATTCACACATAACCGGAGACACACTATTTTGCCACTCAATATGCCAGTATTTAGCCCAGGGGTCCTTAAACTTTTTAAACAGGGGGCCAGTTTTGTAGACACAAATGTGGTTAATTGAGGACATCCTGGTCACGCAATGTTGGAAACATATAAACATGCATTAGAAAGTTATGTCAGGACTTAAGTAGTACAACAATCTCACCACCTCACAGGATTCTTCAGTAATGGACAGCCATTGGAGAAAAGGGGTAATTGCCACGAGGTGCCAGGTGCAGAATAGCGGCATGTATGCTTGAGTAGTATGACTCTGTATACTCCGGCAGGTCAGCTATGTGGCACTTCCCTCATGCAACGTGAGTCACTCGATGATGCGTACAGTCACAGTGCACGCACCACAGGAACTGCTTTTATGCCACTGCACGAGCGCGATGGAACATTTATATTTGGGAGGCTAGGCTGTGTAAACTTGCTCCAAAATTGTGTAAAAAAAAAAGAAAACCAGCTTTTGCTTATTTAACTCATACCGACACCGGCTTGGAGGGGTCAATTACGGGCTGTGCCGGTAAAATAACGGCCGCGTGGCAACCCTAGTCTATATGCCTGCCTAAGCATGTGAGCTTATTTACTCCAATCTGCCACGAGCTCCAGCCTCAGATCTTTTGGAGACCTAGCAACGCCTCTGGTGCAATGTGGTGATGGGGCATGTCCTGTGGGGCCGTGATCATTCCTGGGAGTGCAGTGTGGTGATGGTACATGTCATGGGGTGCTGGAGTAAGTCTGGGGTGTGCAATGTAGGTGATGGGGCATGTCCTGGGGTGCATCCTGGGTGTACAATGTGGGTTCTAGGGCTTGTGCTGGGGAAAGTCCTGGGTGTGCAATGTGTTGAGGGGCATGTCCTGGGTTTGCAATGTGGAAATTTGACATGTCCTGGTGTGCTAAGATAAGCAAGGATTTAAAGTAATAACACTTTACTGAGAGGGTAGTGGATGTATGGAATAACCTTCCAGCAGAAGTGGTAGAGGTAAACACAGTCAAGGATTTTAAGCATGCGTGGGATAGGCACAAGGCCTATTAATGGACAAATTATCAGTGGCTATTAATGGACAAATTATCAGTGGCTATTAATGGAATGGGTGGGGGGGGGGGGGGGTACCGAAATTTTTTCAGTAAGGGGTCCTGAAATTCTGATGGCGGCCCTGATTATGGGTGATGGTGCATTTCCTGGGCTGCTGGCGTAAGTCCTGGGTGTGTATTGTGGGTGCTGAGTTATGTCCTGTGTGTGCAATGTGGGTACTGGGGCATGAACTGGGTGTGCAAGGTGGTACTATGGCAAGGGATGGGGGAGCAATAATGAAAGGAGACATTGCTAGGGGAATTTGTGGCCCAGACTATTTGGTCTGTAAGGTGCCCCACAATGTCTGGCAGATATAATAAAGGAATAAATGTATAGTGGGGATAAAAAGAGCGCTCCCTTTATCCCCATTGTTTGTTTTTAGCCTTGTGGTATTTTCCCACAAAAAGGTGAGCAGCAACAAAGTTATATATATACATATGCGATCGTTTGTTTAATTAATCTGTAGCGCCTTACACTATTCTTCTATAGTAAATGTTTAGTATTAACTAATTATATGGTTTGGAATTTCCTGAAGGTTAGTAATATTCTTACGCTGTAACGTAGAGATTCCACATGCGAATTATCCGGTCCATTCCCCCAGTCACAATAAGACTGTTCTTTTTGCAGAAGGCGAATGTTTTCACTCCTTTGTACACACGGAACACAGTCTGATCTCCGCCAGCTCTCTTCTGCGGTGGTCCAAAGGTCGTCTGCGTGCGTCGGGTTTTTGTATCCTTCGCGTTTTCTCTTATATCCTTCATTTGCTGCTCTACATTTGTTGTGCCAAATGTGCAACCTGCCCAACCAGAGTAAAAATAATAACATTAAATTATGAAACTGTAAAAAGAAATATTAGGTTAACGTCAACCCTTAAAATATATGTGATCCTTTCTGCCCCTGTCCCTTTAAATGTTCACAGTTGAAATGTTCAGTGTTTCTAAAAGACTTCCGTAAAAGCCATATTATTTTTCTACCAGAACTTGAGTCTGTGATGTTTTAATTTGCGTGGATGTGATGTAAAACGGACATATGGGGGGCTAATCACTAAAAGTGAGGTGCAGGTGAGCTGAATATTTCTTAAACATTTAAATATGCATTATACAGGACCATTTGGGTATACTGTATATATGTAGGGTTGCCACATGTTCTTCAAAAAAATACCAGCCATGCTGCTACGTCCATAAGCTTAACATTGGGGTTGAGCCAATTTGTTACCGGCCTGCCAGTAAAATACAGGCCAGGTGGCAACCCTATATATTTTTATACTTGAATTTAAGTTTTTGAATGGAAAAAAGAGCTAAATAATTACCTATTACTAAAGCAGTATTTTCGTCATTAGAAGCAGACATTACAGCTTTAATGGAATCGTAGTACTTCATCTGTGGGAAAGACAACAGGAGAAAGCACAATGATACAAACACAACATTACAGTAGTTCTGCACTAGCTTAAGCAAGAATAGGGATGCTTGTCATGAATACCAACACCAGGATGAATGGACAGGTCATGTGATAAGTGTGTTGTACATATCAGGTAAGACAGCTGAGTTGGAAGGACTACTGGGGGAATGCTCAGCCTATCAGAATGATTTGTTGCCCCTGTAGTCCGTCCGGGGTCAGCAAAGTGCTGAATGTTTCTGTCTGTGTGCAGGGTTCCTTGCGAACAAGCAGCACACAAACCCTGAAGAAATATGAAATATAACTGAGTGCCGACGGACAAATTAATTTGTAAACATGGTGGGTGACTCTGATGCCGAATTCATGCGGCCATCGGCACACACAGAATGCAATCACCGTAAACACACGTGACAGTCAGGTTGCCATACAATTTGGTAGGTTGTGATAACCTTCCATTTTCTGAAATCTCACAAAACGTTACCCTGAGACGGGGGCTTTGCACGATGTTTATAAGATTAGAGCATTATGCAAGATTATCTGAATAAACAAAAATGTTCACTGACCTGCGTAATCCAATCGCCATGTACTTTCCAACGAATAAAAGACACATGAGGAGACAGAACAGCACTATCAATAGAGATGGTAGGCATGCTACTGTCCAGCCTTGGCATCTTCTTCCACTTTCTACCGATGACAAGGCACATATTGAGTATCATCTTACAAGGGACATTTACCATGTTGTAAACACATATGTTGGCACTATAGTTTTGTGTTTCACGAACAGACAGAGATTGAAGTATAGTCTTAGCCAGTATGGTAGGAGTGGTGCCCTTTGCCTGCCTGGGCCTTTCAAGTTCACTCAAGATTTTATTATGATACACACTGAAGGATTTCACGTTCAAAGTCCTTATCAGTTTGTTTTGTGGGAGCAAAGACATGTTGCACTGTTACATTAGTTGTATGAAGAAATCAAACAGTAACACTTTATTTTCTTATACCCTAGTGTACACCGTCAGTGTACTGTACAACCAGCAAATACAGTTCAGGAAGATTCTCACAATCAAAGATCTCATTCTATGCATATTGTAGCATAATTGTGACTTTAAAGGCAAGGAGCATGCATCCAAAATAACCAGTTTCTGAGCAAAAGTAGGCAGCGTCTGTATACTGAGTGGCGAAATGATTATTAAAGTAGGTACATTTTTAGTTAATAGCTCAATAGGTAAAATGTTTAGTAAAACAGGCAAACTGTACCCCTGTTTGCACCTGAAAAGGTGGCTAATGGGAAATCCACGGCTGCACTGACAGTCCTTACCTTAGTGTTTCTCCCACGGATGTCAAAAGTAGTATATTCACGCAACCCTGTTGAATTAATTACATACAATTAACAAATTAAAATGAATGAGCAATATATAAAACCGTAGAAATTCCCAGATTTAGCCAATATTATCCAATTTTGGCAAATTATAGTAGGGAATAATACGGGTATTGCGGGTAATAGAAAGGAAAGGAGAGGTCCAATGTAATAGATAGAATACCAGTTAATACAGATCGCAGCCTTCCTATATCTAATCCCTATACACCAGACATCGGCCGGGGCTGTGAAAGGCTTTAAGTTACCTAATACTGATACACTAGCTTGAATAGGACAGAAAAAGATATGGAGTGGCAGTCAAACATAGCAGATTGTCAGCGGACAGAGTGGCTGAAACGCCCACAGATTTCTGCACCTTATCTCAAATAATAATTTTCATAGATGATTCTCCTCCGGCTTCTCAGAGCGTTCCCTCAGGGTTTTATAGTTAGCTTTATTTTTATTGTTACTTTGGAACCACAATATTTATAGACAATTGTTGCTTTATTTATTATTTATAAATACGTCATTTTTCCTATTTTATATACATATATCCATTTTTTTTATTTATTAATAAATATAAAGTTTATTTATGTATTAAGTCTATTGGGTGTATTCACTAAAATTGGACTTTGGAGGTCGACTTTTTTTTTTAGACTAAGTCAGATTCGGCACCGAAGTTCAAATACCCAGGTTTGAATCTTCCCCATTGAAAGTAATGGGAGGCAAAATGATCAACGCTATAGTGAGACTAAATCAAACTCAGGTGCCGAATTTTACTTCGTCTCAAAAATAGCTTTAATCGCTTAGCCTCCCTTTACTTTCAATGGGGAAAATTCAAACCTGGGTTTTTTTTTCAGTCAAACTCAAAATGAAGTCGAAATTTAGGAAATCGACTCATATGTGTTTTTTTTTTTTGCTCATCAACATTAGCGCGATGCATGCTGTATTATGGAACAAGCCCAAGCTTTGTTTTGGTGCAGCATAACCATAGTTTGTGCCAAAAAAAAGTACCTCATGGTACCGCGCTCCAATCGTATTATAACTACACAAAAGGGACATGTCATGTCATTTTGTGTCATTTCTTGTTGTACACAGATTGTATTAAATAATGTATAAAAAAAAAAAGAACATTAGCATTATATATTGTAGTACCAGGAGTATACGGCATCCCAGATGCTCCTGGGTCCATTAGGCGGTTCTCTTTAAATATGTTTATAATAATTTATTTGAAAAAGATGCAGTGAAACTATTCAGAGCAAGAGAAAATATTTTATTTGCTGTGCTATATTTACCTGGTCATCCCCATAAAAAATCATACATTCGTCTGTGTCTGTTCCACTGGGAATAAATAGAAAAGAGCAGTGTATTAGTCCATGAACCCCTTCGTGTTAAAAACGCAATGAGCTGATTGGCTTTGTCATACAAAGCATCTGATCGCTGTGATTAGTAATTATGATCGCTGTGATGATAATCACAGGATCATATGCCCAAAAGAAGGAAGGCAAATTGAGGCAAAGTCCTGAACTGGCAAGCATGGCAGTGTCAGCTGTGCTTTTACATGGGACGTATATATATTTTTATATATATATATACACACGTTTACATGGGCCGCAATCATACATCATGCAATTTATTTATAAGTCTCCTAAATGTCCTATTAATGACTGATGTGTGATATTTGCTTGCCAGTTTGGTGAGTGACAGGCCTGTAGAGGGGAGCAAAGCCATCATGTTTCAATTTGTCTAGTTTAAATGAAATTATGGACCAACTTACTCTACAGGGATAATACAGGGAGTGCAGAATTATTAGGCAAATTAGTATTTTGACCACATCATCCTCTTTATGCATGTTGTCCTACTCCAAGCTGTACAGGCTCGAAAGCCTACTACCAATTAAGCATATTAGGTGATGTGCATCTCTGTAATGAGAAGGGGTGTGGTCTAATGACATCAACACCCTATATCAGGTGTGCATAATTATTAGGCAACTTCCTTTCCTTTGGCAAAATGGGTCAAAAGAAGGACTTGACAGGCTCAGAAAAGTCAAAAATAGTGAGATATCTTGCAGAGGGATGCAGCACTCTTAAAATTGCAAAGCTTCTGAAGCGTGATCATCGAACAATCAAGCGTTTCATTCAAAATAGTCAACAGGGTCGCAAGAAGCGTGTGGAAAAACCAAGGCGCAAAATAACTGCCCATGAACTGAGAAAAGTCAAGCGTGCAGCTGCCACGATGCCACTTGCCACCAGTTTGGCCATATTTCAGAGCTGCAACATCACTGGAGTGCCCAAAAGCACAAGGTGTGCAATACTCAGAGACATGGCCAAGGTAAGAAAGGCTGAAAGACGACCACCACTGAACAAGACACACAAGCTGAAACATCAAGACTGGGCCAAGAAATATCTCAAGACTGATTTTTCTAAGGTTTTATGGACTGATGAAATGAGAGTGAGTCTTGATGGGCCAGATGGATGGGCCCGTGGCTGGATTGGTAAAGGGCAGAGAGCTCCAGTCCGACTCAGACGCCAGCAAGGTGGAGGTGGAGTACTGGTTTGGGCTGGTATCATCAAAAATGAGCTTGTGGGGCCTTTTCGGGTTGAGGATGGAGTCAAGCTCAACTCCCAGTCCTACTGCCAGTTCCTGGAAGACACCTTCTTTAAGCAGTGGTACAGGAAGAAGTCTGCATCCTTCAAGAAAAACATGATTTTCATGCAGGACAATGCTCCATCACACGAGTCCAAGTACTCCACAGCGTGGCTGGCAAGAAAGGGTATAAAAGAAGAAAATCTAATGACATGGCCTCCTTGTTCACCTGATCTGAACCCCATTGAGAACCTGTGGTCTATCATCAAATGTGAGATTTACAAGGAGGGAAAACAGTACACCTCTCTGAACAGTGTCTGGGAGGCTGTGGTTGCTGCTGCACGCAATGTTGATGGTGAACAGATCAAAACACTGACAGAATCCATGGATGGCAGGCTTTTGAGTGTCCTTGCAAAGAAAGGTGGCTTTATTGGTCACTGATTTGTTTTTGTTTTGTTTTTGAATGTCAGAAATGTATATTTGTGAATGTTGAGATGTTATATTGGTTTCACTGGTAAAAATAAATAATTGAAATGGGTATATATTTGTTTTTTGTTAAGTTGCCTAATAATTATGCACAGTAATAGTCACCTGCACACACAGATATCCCCCTAAAATAGCTAACACTAAAAACAAACTAAAAACTACTTCCAAAAATATTCAGCTTTGATATTAATGAGTTTTTTGGGTTCATTGAGAACATGGTTGTTATTCAATAATAAAATTAATCCTCAAAAATACAACTTGCCTAATAATTCTGCACTCCCTGTATACACCTGAATCAATTGTTTTAGCCTGATTATTGCAAGCCCTGTGTCAAATAATCACAGCTCACCGTTTAGTGAATAAAGCCCTAAGTCATGCCAATAGTAAAACATAACTGGATATAATCTGCAGGCTACGTTCATACTTTACCAGTAGTCTAATTTTAAAGGCATAGTTTCCAGTCCAGTGACTTGGCAGTATGGTTCCAGGTTTGAGAGTTCATAGAGCTGGATTTCCCTGTCCCTGTGCAATGACATAAAATGATTGATTTTGAAACATTTTGAAAAGGAAACAGTGCAAAGACATGCCAGTGTCACAATCCACGCATAAAGTAAAAACAATGCAAAATATTCAGGATGCTGGTTCCTGAGGGGCAGGCTGGCATGGGTAGCAGTTGAGAGACTTATCAGTAAAGTGCCCAATTTCTGACTGATGTGACCAATCTAGAGGCCCAGCGGTAATTATAAGCGGTTGTTATATTTCATATTTAGGCATAAACTTATGTAAGAATCTATTAAGGATGCATCACTGCAACTTGAGAAAAATTTGGCCAAACATTAGAGAAGAAATAGAAAATAAGTGTGATCTCGAAATCTCTTGGTCAGGCAAAATCAACTCGATTAAGATGAATTTCCTCCCAAAAATACTATATTTCATTAGAGCCATCCCTCTCAAAATCCCCATATCATTTTTCAAATTAATACATTCGACACCTACCGGACTTTATCCATTACTACCAGGCAACAAATGCAGCAGCAGCCCTTAAATTCAATTTGGACTCACATAAACCCCAATGGTCGGAAATGGAATCAACAAAAATGTACTCACTCTCTATTAGAGACATTCTATGGATTCACACAAATTTGAGACCAAAACTATATTCATTATTTCCAACCACAAAAACAACTATTAAAGCATGAAATTTAATTTTCAAATTGATCAGTCTAAAAACAAATTTATCAAGAGCAACTCCCTTATCAAGTTTAACCAAAGATAGACCCAATTTTGACTCTGCATATTGGTCCTCTCATTCAATTAAACATATTAATCAATTCAGAATAATTGATTGATTGGATTAGTTTAAAATTTGATGTTTCCAACCTGAATCTGAATAATGTCAATGTTATTCTCACCTATAGACAAAATGTATATTTCGGATCCGGGAAGGAAAAATACCATATCTATTTTTTACTCGACTTGTTAAAGCAACAACAATGATAAATCAGACGTCATGCTACATTGGGGTCGGGACTTAGGCCTGGCCTTTGATCTGGATAATTGGAATGGTTATCATTGAAAGGTACTACACAGTGTGTCTCTCATTATGAATCCCAGTATACATTATTATTCCGATGGTACCTAACCCCCTCAAAATTACACAATTTCAAATTATTAAATTCAAAAAAATGTTAGAGGCATTGTGGACAAGTGGAGTCCTTAGGCTATATTTTTTGGACGTGCCCTGCAATAAAACAGTTTTGGAGTTCGATTCATAAAATAATTAACACAATTACAGATTCAATTACACTCTGAAATTTGTTTATTTAAAAATCTCCACCAAATTTACCCCCCCCCCCAAAAAAAAAATTATATTAAAGCATTTATTAACTGCAGCCAATTATTTAATACCCAAATATTGGAAATCTACAAATATCCCATCCATTAAAGAAGTATTCAATTTGGCAATTGAAAATTAAAGATGTGAATTGGTTTTGAGACACTATAAAAAAAATGAATTTGCATGAGTGGGCAATGTGGGAAGATGACATAGTAAATAAGAAGGGTGGCCAGGAGAAGGCTTCTTCTCTCTAAAAAGTACATGACAGCACAGCTTAGGGTTGCGCAGTCGCATCTGAACAAACAATGTCATTTGGACAGATGATGTATGGCCATAGTGCAAAGGGCCACGTTTGGCATAAACACCTCATGCCAATTGTCAAGCATGGTGGTGGAGGGGTGATTCTATGGGATTGTTTTGCAGTCACAGGACCTGGGAACCTTCCAGTCATTGAGTCAACCATGAACTCCTCTGTATACCAAAGTGTTCTAGAGTCAAATGGGTGGTCATCCATCCAACAGCTAAAGCTTGGCCGAAATTGGGTCATGAAATAGGACAATGAACCCAAGCACATCACCAAATCTACAACAGAATGGCTGAAAAATAAATGAATCTAAGTGATGCAATAGCCCCGTCAAAGTCCAGACCTCAACCCGATTGAAATGCTATGGCAGGACCTTAAGAGAGCTGTGCATAAACAAATGCCAGCAAACCTCAATGAACTAAAGCAACACTGTAAAGAAGAGTGGGACAAAATTCCTCCACAACGATGTGAGAGACTGATAAAGTCATTCAAGTTATTGCTGCTAACGGTGGTTCTACAAGCTACTGAATCATAAAGTGTACTGAGTTTTTCACACATGGCTTCTCCATTTTGGTTTTTATTGTTAAATAAATCATGACACAGTTTATAATATAAAAGAAGAATGACAAGAAGTCCAGCACACAGGTGTGCATTGGTGAAGCCTTGTCCAAGCACCCCTCGTTTTCTGTGCATATCCGGATATTACTTTTTCGTGACGGTGTATAATATGTCATATGTTGTTGTTCATCCAAGCTTGTATTTACCTACAATCTTCTAAGGAAGAGATGGTTGTTATTATGTCCTGATAAACCAGAGAATTCTAAGAGGATGTGCTCTCATGAAAGATGATATCAGTTATTCCATGAATGGGAGAGACACAGTATCTCTATTCCTCAGCTGGAGGGGGGAGAGATTGTAAGGATTCTATCAATTCTGTCTATTTAATCATACCATGGGCATTATTAATCATACCCTCTCCAGAAGGGGTATTAAAACTTTGGCTGCTGTAATCAAATGAAAGTTTGATGGCGTTATCTCTACCTGTCTTAATAAATCTCTATTAACCAACTTTAATGTAGCAGGTGATAAAGAAAATCAATTTCTTCTTCATTACAGGAAATTAATAATTCGTCTTAATTGAAGTGGGATATAATCAGACAGCACTGTGGTGATCTCAGAAGGAACAAACTAAATTAATGCAATTGCAGATTAAAGGAAATGTATTTGTTTCCAAAGCATGAACTTGCCAATAAGATCTAATGCATCAGTAAATGACATTACATTTCCTTTCACCACAGTGATGTAACCATTGTGTTCCACAAACTCACTCGCCGTGGTCATGACTGCGCAGCACACCAGGGAATTATGAATGAGACTTTAAAGAAAGAAATGATTATGTGGCTTACCCAGTTCCTAGAATCAGTTTGTTGTACTGCATCATTATAGTGAAATCAGTCACCCACTTTGACATCTTTTTCGCACTCTTTTCCTGCAATGTGATGAAGATTAGCTTATTTAGAAGGAAAAAAGAATTAAGAACACGTAACACGTTTTGGCAGTCGGCTACTTAATACAGACTTAGCTGGCAACACATAGAAAGTGTGACAAGGTCAGTTTATATAAGTAGCATGAAAGTAGTTTTTTTTTTTTACGTCTACAAGCAAAATGTAAAAAGTTGGTGCCTCTTGTGCAGGCGACTGGACTTTTGTGCTTCTATGTTAGAAGAACAGGTTAAAAAAAAGTTTAGTGGCTCTTTAAAGTCCAGGTTCGGGCTCGAACTTGACCCCGAAATTGACCCCGACCCCCATTGAAGTCAATGGGGACCCGAACTTTTGGCCACTAAAATGCCTCTAAAAAAGTCCTGAAAGGGCTAGAGGGCTGCAAAAGGAAGTAAAATGTGGGTAAGAGTAGGACAAGTGCCCTGCAAACAAATATGGATAGGGAAATAACTTCAAATAACATAAAATACATACAAATTAAAAATACAGCTGAGCCATAAAATAGCACTAGATGGAATCTTTGATTTTAGTTTTAGAAGAACATAAATCTAAAGCATGGCTGCTAAGAGGATCAACAGAATTATCCATTTGAGAGAGAGTTGGAGTGCAGGGTATTCTCTTTCAGTTTATATTAAGTGACCCATAGGTTGAGGAGGTGGTGGCGGTATAGGTGGAACTATTTAGCACCCAAAACAATTAGAATTTTTCAAAGTTCGTTGTAAGCACAGTATTGGACTGTTCTATTTGACTCTCAGATATGAAGTGCACCGCAAGACACAAATGTACTATTTACCACCCAAAACTATTAGAATTTTTCAAAGTGCGCTGTAAGCACAGTATTTGACGGTTCTATTTGACTCTTAGATATGAAGTGCACCGCAAGACGCAAATGTACTACCGTATTTGCTTGATTATAAGATGACTCTGATTATAAGACGACCCCCCAAACTTTGTATATTCCTTTAGGAAAAAAACTAAAAGCCTGAATATAAGACTACCCTATTAGAACAAAAGTTTAACTTGTATATATGTAAATTGCTTTTTAATATTTAATAAAAAATTGATATTATACAAATGTATTTCTTGTTTTTATTTCCTTTTATGTGCCAATGCGGCCTTGCTCCCCATCCCCCAGCTGTCTCCCCCCCCAGCGTTGTCTCTCTCTCCCTCCCCCCAAACTTCTCGCTCTCTCTCCACCTCCCTCGTCTCTTCCCCCTCCCCTTGTCTGTCCTACCCCCTCCCCTTGTCTCTCTCCCCCCTCCCTCCCTTTGTCTGTGTGCAGGGCCGGACTTAGGGGTGTGCGGTTGAACCGGCTGAGGTGTAGCTCCATCCCCCCCCTGTGAAGCAGAGCAGTGTGTCTCCCCCCTTGTCTGTGTGTGTCTCCCCCCCTCCCTCCCTCTCACCTTATTTCTTTCCCTGGTGGCTAGTGGGGGCAGCCAGGGGATATCTGCACGATACGTGCAGACATCCTCCATGCTGCCCGATACCTCCGTCTATTATGACGAACAGCTGGTCCGTCATAATAGACGGAAGTGTCGGGCAGCATGGAGGATGTCTGCACGTATCGTGCAGACATCCCCCAGATACCTGATTCTCCTGGTGGCTAGCGGGGCAGCGGAGGATGTCTGCCGCCCGGCACGGCCGCTGGAACTTTTATGTCAGATTATAAGACGACCTCGAATGTAAGAAGAGGGGTATTTTTCAGAGCATTTGCTCTAAAAAAAACCTTGTCTTATATTCGAGCAAATACGGTATTTACCACCCAAAACTTTTCGAATTTTTCAAAGTGCGCTGTAAGCACAGTATTTGACGGTTCTATTTGACTCTCAGATGTAATATATGTAATGCCATTGCTATTCTATAAACCGAAATAGAGTCCCCATTCATAAGAAAGACATTCGGTTTATAGACTTTCGGTTTATGGAATACATGTAATGCTATTGGCTTTCTATCAACCGAAATAGAGTCCCCATTCATAAGAATTTACTGCATGAAATGCATAGGAAATGGTGTCCGTCACTAGTATATTTTCATCTGTTCATACTCTGATTTGAGACTTTAATTCTAGCTATATTCTGACTTAGAACAAACCAAGCTGATTTATGAATGTCATGGGTTTTGTCACATAAGGAGATGCTGTGATCCTTTTAAACAATTTGTGCAATTGAGTGGTCTACATTCTTCAGAACTTGGAATCACAATACAGATGGGGCTCATTAGAACCCATGCATTATAACATGGTTTGCTCATAGCACAGTGTCCTGATGGGTTCTGAGCTTCCTTCCACCTCCAGTTTAAACAGACTGAAGATTTGCATCACTGAATGGCAATGCTTTTTGTCCAAAAAATCCCATTACAAAGCAAAGTGTTTCGTAGAATCCCGACCACCGTGCCATATATGCACATATATTTAGAAAGGTTGTTGCTTTCATGATATATAAATATACACATATACACAAATACCTTCCTATCCTGGATGCCCTTTGGGTGGATGACTGTGCTGAGCTTTAAACAATGACTTAAGAACAATAAGCCTTTAGGTGTTGAACCTTAAAGGGACTGACTCATGCCCAAAATGCATCTTCCAAATATTAATGCATATTAATGTGCTTTCAAAGTACTTAAAAATGCATGTCTTACATTTTGCATTGCTTAAAATATAAAATACTTACAGCTAGAAGAATTTGTGAAATTACAGCAGTTTGCAAGAAACAAGGACTTGCACACTAGATGAGTAAAAGTGCTCAAAAAGTACACCACGCTGGTGTTAAAACACAGAGAAACTTACTTTCTGCAGAGCAGTGCTGATTCTCCTTCCTCAACCCTGCACGTGGGGTCATGCGCAAGAGTCAGAGGGAGGGAACGCAGCACACTGGCTGAGGTAAGGTGCATGGAGGAAGATTGGGAGCCCAAAACCCTGCTTAAAAAAGTGTGTTTAAGTGTCTGCCTGCATGTGTAAGTGTGTTTGTCTGTGTGTGTAAGTGTCTACTTGCATGTGTAAGTGTCTGCCTGCATGTGTAAGTGTGTCTGTCTGTGTAAGTGTCTGCCTGCATGTGTAAGTGTGTCTGTCTAAGTAAGTGTCTGTCTGTATGTGTAAGTGTGTCTGTCTAAGTAAGTGTCTGCCTGCATGTGTGTGTGTTCATGTGACTGTATATGTAGGTGTTTAAGTATCAGAGAAATCAGTATGTATCTATGTACAAGTGTGACTGCATGTGTAAGTGTGTTTTGTGTTTGTGTCCACCTGTTTGTGTGTGTAAGTCTGTCTGTGTAACTAGGTACCTGAGTGTGTGTGTGTGTGTGTAAGTCTGTCTGTGTAACTAGGTACCTGAGTGTGTGTGTGTGTGTGTGTGTGTAAGTCTGTCTGTGTAACTAGGTACCTGAGTGTGTGTGTGTAAGTCTGTCTGTGTTCTGTGTGCAAGTCTGTCTGTGTGTGTCCCTGTGTTTTTGTGTGCAAGTCTGACTGTTTGACTTTGTGTGTGTGTCTGTATTTGTGTGGTCTAAGTGTGACTGTGAATGTGTATGTAGGTGTCTAAGTATCACAGAAATCTGTGTTTGTGTGCAAGTCTGTCTTTTTGACTATGTGTGTGTGTCACTGTGTATGTATTTGTGTGTGTAAGTGTGACTGTGAATGTGTATGTAAGTGTATTACAGATACAGAATGCCTGCATCAAATCACACTGGGATAAAAGCCTGCGCACTATAATCTTCATCTTGCACCAAAGTGAGTTTGGGGACTAGACTGTGCCTTTAAGGATTCTGCATTAAAGCTGATTAATAATAATAACGTCTTTTGTGTAGTTAAGTAAAGCAACTTTAAATGGTACGTACAAATATTGTTCTGTCGCGTTTCAGTTTAAGCTGTGTGGACCAGAAGTATATATGTCCATCCTCTCTGGCCATTATCAAGGTGCTATCTGGCATTGGAAAGACTCGCAGTATTGGGTCACCGTGGATTATCTCCTGGACAATAGCTGGCAACGTAAAGCTGATTTTTTTCCGTCTCAAGTTCAGTTCCTCCAGTTCAGAGTAGTCCAGCTGCAGATACGTGCAAAATTCATCCTGGAAAATCAGATGGCATTAGAGCCGACTTAGAATAGTCATTTAATTATTATGAATCACTTATAAAAGAGCCTTAGGGCTATACTCAGGAAAGAGGGGACTTTCAAACTTAAGGCCAAAGTAGGTGAGTTGAAAAAAATTCCTCAGTTCTTTGGCCTTACGTTTGAAATTCCGTCTTTCATGGACAAACTCCTTGGTATTCTGCAGTGCTAATGTACTACTGGGTAAATCTTTTATGTGCACCAATTACTTTAGAATATTTGGTATTTTTAAGGTTGTTTTACTGGAAATTTGTCATTTTGTGTTGCCACAAAACTATGTATAGCTAGGAACTGGCAAGTGCAGGGCTCATTATTATGGCAAGAGGCAATAGCTCTAGTAGACTACCAGTGCACCATGGAAAGAAAATAGTGGATAACCAGGATAAACCTGGTATACACAAAAAACACACTTCCAGACTAACACACCAAAAGAGCAAAGAGATAGTACATAACAGAAATAGTAATGCAGTGAAGCGAATAATGGCTAGTATGAATAAAATACAATAAATGTGAAAAATAATAATGATGCAGATAGATGATGCAAATATTGGATGAATACTCATAGTTTGCACTTCTATCTGCTTTTTTAGCCTTTTTTTTTTTTTTGAGTATTCATCCAATATTTGCATCATCTATCTGCATCATTATTATTTTTCACATTTATTGTATTTTATTTATACTAGCCATTATTTGCTTCACTGCATTACTATTTCTGTTATGTACTCTATCTCTGTGCTCTTTTTGTGTGTTAGTCTGGGAGTGTGTTTTTTGTGTATACCAGGTTTATCCTGGTTATCCACTATTTTCTCTTCTAAGAGGTATTGTGGTAGTATACCTATACACACTCCTGTTCACCCTAGATCTAACCTTCGCTCTCAGACTTGGACTTTTCCTTTTAGGTTTAGTTTTTTCTTTCGCTCAACATGGAAAGAGGCTTCTACGTAGCTAACAGACAATTAGACATAAGGAGATCTGGGAACCCTGGACATCAATGTGTAATTAATAAACCATTACAATGATACTATATGATAGACCCCGCGTGGCTCTCCGCTCTGCCTCCCCTCTCGCCCCAAAAGCCCAGCAGAACAGTGTTTTATATGTCTCGTTGTTAATGGTATGAATGTGGCATCATGTGAGACAAAAAGGGGCAAAAATGTTGAATTATGTATAAAGGTTGTGCAATACTAATTTATTAGTTAAAACACTATTTATATAATGCCTAATGTCGATTGAATATTGAAACTACCTTTCCTTTGCTACCTTTTTATATACGTTTTTGATTTTAAAAAGCTAAATAAAAGAAATCGAAAAAAAATGATATTATTTTGTATTTTTAAGGTTGTTTTACTGGAAATTTGTAATTTTGTGTAAAGTTACTCACATACCTCACAGCTGGGGCATAGCAATCATCCCATGTTAGATATGCACTTAGTTTTTCAGTAAAGCAATTAAATATACATGGTGAAGATATTTTACTTTCAAGCTCTTTCAAGGGCAGCCATTTTCACTCTGCTTGGCATCCAACTCTCCGATCCAATATAATTGTGCTCATGCAGTCCTGCCCCATTCTCATGCGGTCCTGCGTGTGATTTCATGGTGCACTGTTTAACCCAATTTAGGTCTGTGCATGACATTTGTGCTTTAAAAGCCATTAGCTGCGGTTGACCCAATCAGATGACCTCTCACACTGAGCCAGAATGCAGGAAGTGACTTCCTGCATGGTGGAACAGTCTGCACAGAGAGAGATAGGCACACCACTCCTTCAGGTAAGTGGCATGGTCTGGGATACAGTTAAGCTGTTTGAGGGCAAAGATGGTAAAAACAAGGGGACAGTGATGGAACAGAAAAAGCTGATTGGGAACAGAGATGACCCTCAGCTTGCATGTAATAATGCCTCTGAGCCATCTCTGCTCTTATACTCTGACCCATTGTTGGCTGCCCAGTAACCATTTGGCATTGCAGTTCCACTTCCAGTACCAGAACGGTTACACACAGGTATATTGTTTGGGGCAGAGATTGAACAGGCAAGCTGTTTGTGAATAAATATGGCACAGGCATGCTGTTTGGGGACAGAGGTGAGACTCACATGCTGTTTGTGGGCAAAGATAGCACTGACAAACAATGGTACAAAATCGTTGTTTGAGGACAGAGAAGGCAGAGAAATAAAGGTGTTTTGGGTCAGAGGACTGGACAAGCCATTTGTGGCAAATATGGCACTGAAAATCGGCCAATTGTTTGGTGATATCAGGGGCCTCAGTTTTAGTTAAACCCCTGCTTCAAAGTAAATCATAATGTTCTAAAATATGTTTATTTCACAAGCTGCCAATACAAAGTTTTACCATTAACAAGGTTACATCATTTTTTCTAAAGATTAATAATGAATCTCCCTTATATAATTCAAAATAGCTTTTTAAATTTGCAATTCCCTTCTCAATATTCTCTTTCAAAAATAAAGCCCCTAGAGGTTGGGAATCTACTGACTTAGTCAATAAACTGAATTGTGGTGACAATCAGACCAGAATTAAATCATTGAAAACATGGGTTAGTTGGAGTATTTTTCCAGCTGGGCGATTTGGCCTGCTTTTTTTTTTAACTTTTTTGTCAGTTCACCACAGTTTACTGTTTGATGAATAGATTATTAGTGAACAGACCCCATTTGTAGCAAAACAAAATGAACAAACTTTTGCTATGTTATGTAAACAAGCAATAGTAAAATAATTTACAAATGTATTGTATCTCACCCAGTGGATTTTTCCTTTTGCTGTAAAGTCAATTTTCATAAAGAGTTTTTCAATGAGTTCATCACTCTGAAAAAACAAACATAAGTTTATTATTGATTTGCAAAGTGGGTAATGTGAAAATATACTGTAGAAATGTTATGACGTAAGAGAAATCTGTTTCATTAAATGAGTGTAGATTAAAAAGGAGAGAAAAGGAAGTTGAAGTTGCATGACATTTCCAACCAATACTTACATTTCCTCGTAATCCTGTATTTTTCTTAATAATCCATTTGAATTTATTGACATCTAGAGACCTATGGCCATTCCTTTCCAGCTCCTAAAATAGATGGGCATACAAGCTGATAGATCCGGTTGAAATTAGGAATAATTCTATTAAATACAATTGAGCCGTGGCTCGAAAGATAGAAATTATCACTTCATCTGTAGATGCAGAGCACACACACACATACATAAATATATCAGACTTGGCCTATCAGTGTCTTCCCTGCTATTGTTAGACTGCAATTCCCACCATCTGCAAGGTCTTGTTGTGCCCATCCTTGCCTAATGTAAGAAAAGGATAAGGATTATTTTATTTATATATTAACTGAACACATGGTGGCATGAACAATACATAGATCGGTTTGTCAGCTGCCTTCTGACAGGTTGCTTCGCCAATACAGTAATGGAAGTATGAAGCAGTGTCAGAATAGTGGATTTCCTGGTATATTGTTATTGTACAGAGGCTGAAGATCAGGTTAAGCAGCATACTGTTCCAGCTTTTGTACAGACTCGTTGAGATGTCACTAACTGTACCTGAGACTCTGGGTGCATGATTTGCATAAAAGATTATAATTTACACTGATTGTCAATAACACCAGATTCTACTAAGTCATGATCAGTCCGGCGCAGAGTATTCTCTCATCAGGATGGAATTTGCACAGAAATGATACAAGTAATATTAAATAAAAGGAGAGCAAGACAGAGATGCAGGTTTGTGAAGGTCCACAGAGGATCATGAAAGTGTCACTGTGAGCACTGTTGGTGCAGACCCCTGGTTATAGCCTTGAAGGAAGCAAGGGTTAAACAAAACATGTCCCAGGACTTTTAAGTAAACCCGACGTGTATCTTAATAGATACACACGGGTTTACTATCTGCTGTGCCTCACATGCGAGACACAACAGCTCCTGGTTGTCGCGTGCTGTCAATCAGAGTGGGGGCTCACCCGCTCTGACTGCCCAATGCAAGGGTCTCTCGCTGCTAATGCAGAGAGAGGCTGTCGTTTTTGCATGGGATCATGCAAAAACGAGTCTCACTCTCTGCTAGCAGAGAGAGCCAGACGCCAGCCAGAAATGGCAGCTTATCCTCACACTAGGAACAACTGAAATTTCACTTGTGCGTCTATATTAGACACACCACACTGCAGCCCCCACTGGACCTGCCATTACACCCACTGACTTGCCATTGCACCCAAAGAATTTACCACTGAAACCACTGACTTACCATTACTCCATAGCAAAATATTGCACCCACAAAACTTTACCGACACGACATTGCAGCACCCGCTGAACTTTCCCCACACTAAATTACAGCACCCACTGGACATTGTAACACTCACTTGACTTACCCCTGCACCCACTGGACCTGACCTTACACCCAAATGACTTGCCCTGCATCCACTGACAAGCCATTGCACTCAAAGCATTTTCCGTTGAAACCACTGCCTTGCCATTGCACCCAAAGAACGTGCCCCTGCACCCACTGACTTGCCTTTGCACTCAAAGGACTTGTCATTGCACCTAGTAACTTGCTATTGCATTCAAATGATGTGCCCATACACCAAGAGGACTTGCCTTGTTCCCTGGCATCTAGTGGGGGCAGCTGTATGCTGTCTGTATGCTGCTTGGTGGCTACAGACAACTTTCAATGTTGCCTGACACTTTTGACAGGTCTTTTAAGTCAGAATGACGGGGGTCACGTGGCTCCAGCACTCCATGTCATTTGCAGCTCTGTAGGGTGCCTGGATCCCAGTCTTAAAATCTGACCTCAATTTAATTATAAGGCGACCTTAAATATAAGACATGGGGTCTTTTCCAGAGCATTTTCTTACCAACAACTGAGAGGGGAAAACATCAATACATAACCAAAAGAACTGACATTCACCTATAGGACGAAAGACAGAACCCCAGACAGCTGACCATAAAGATTAAAATGTTTTTTGTTTTAATGGTTACAATTAACATTGTTGGGGGAGAACATAAAGCTTTGTTCACACATTATTTCTTCAATGTATGATAATATATTAAAATAATCACATCTATTTTTCATATTTGGAGCACTGGATTGATCAGCTATGAACAGCTAACAATGAATATAATCCCAGGAAGCCCAAGTAATCACACATAAAACATCTAAGAAATGTAATGACTGAGCTGTAAGAAGTGTGTGAACATTGGGGGTCATGCATACACACGGTCAGACGCAGATGGAGCAATCGGCATGTGTGCCAATGTACAAAGCAGACACCAGACAAGCTTCGGAAGGTTATGTCGCGGCTCGTTGCGAGCATAACGAGGTGTCTACAGTAATTTGGGTCTAATTTGTAGGAATCAAAATTTCTCATTCTCAGGGGCCTGTTTCTCATTGTTTTATTTGAAAGCAGGCATTTAACTGTATCACGTACATACCTCGAATGCTCTCTTCAGTTTCTGTAATTGCTCCAGTGTCAACTGTTGTTCAGTCTGTAAAAAAATATATTTACATAAATATTTCTTACTAACCAGTGTATTTCTCAAGACCGTGTTATATATACCCCACGGACAAGAATTACCGGCCTTTAGCAATATGTTCTGCGTTAAGGCTTCTGTCTGGTCAATTCCTGTAAAGAAGGCCCTGGAACAAAACCATGCAATACATAAGTGCAGGGGTCACATGACAGGACTCAGGAAGAACTGGGATTCAAGGCAAGTTTGGGTTTAAAATCTCTAGATCACATGTGTGGGAGGAAGTCTTAGCTAATAATCTTACAGTAAACAGGTTGGGGCAGGGTGCTAATTTTAGTCATTAAGATGCCATAGTGGATGCCATCGCGTTATGGTGGGAGGGCCGAATATCTAGCTCTGTATTTAGCGTGAGGCCTAGGGCGGCACTTGCCTTGTATGTCTTTAAGGGCGGCACAAAACGCAATTTTTAAAAAAAAAAACCTTGCTTGCCGGCAGAGGCAGTGGCTGGGGAGATCATAAGATCTCTTGGGGGGGACAGGGTCATGTATTGGGGGTGACAAGGAAATGTATTGGGGGTGCTAGGGTCATGTATTGGAGTGATGGGGGCATGTATTGGGGGTGATGGGGCATGTATTGGGGGTGATGGGGACATCTATTGGGGTTGAGGGGGCATGTATTGGGAGTGATTGGGGCATGCAATGGGGACATGTATTGGGGGTGATGGGGGCATGCAATGGGGTGATGGGGTAATGGAGCATGTGATGGGGATTTGTTATGGGGCATGTAATGTGCATGTAATGGGGGTGATGGGGCATTTAATGTGTGTGCATGTAGGTGATGGGGCATGTCATGGATGTGTAACGTTGGTTATGGGTCATGTCGTGGGTGTGCAACGTGGGCGGGGGGGGGGGGTGCCCACATTTTGTCTGCCTAGGGCAGCACAAAACCAAGATCTGCCACTACTATCAATATGTTCCTGGGGGTTGGTAAGAGTTACCAAATAAGGCTGGGAATATGGTAGTTGGAAAACTGGAAAAAGTGGGTCATGGGCATCCTAGTCACTTACACCACTGTGCTAACTGAACGTTTGATTGCAAGCTTTCAAGACCAAGTTGCTAGGTTCCTTCCTCAGGCATATTATCAGGGTAAAACAAAATAGCTAACAACAAAACATAATTCACAGTTTTAAAAGAGGCAAGAAATGTTCTCAACTTGCAGTGACAAACCCCCCTACAATAACCCAACTCAGAGACGAAATGGAGTTTGTCCAAAGCATAGAAACAAGAACTGCCTATCGACTCCGTCACATCAAACAGAACGCTGAAGCGTGGGACAGATGGTTACTCTATGCGGTTCCGCACCTTGACTCCCAACATTTCTCTGGGTCCTAGTTGATATTCTTGCTCCAGTGGGTCTACCATAATTACACCAAATTGCTTTAGGTACTTGATACTTGATACTTATGCATCACTTACAGTTTCAAATGTATTGCTTTACATGTTCTCTGTCCCCCCTCACCCCTTCAAAGTCCAACCCACCCCTTTTTCTTTCTTTTTTTTTCCTCCTGAGAATTGAGGTGCACATTCACCCCCCCCCCCCCCCTTATTGTTCTTCCCATCTTTGTATATTTATTGACGTGTTATATTTCTTTTACTGCAATAAAGCTCTTTGAAAAGGAAAAAAAAAAGGCAAGAAAAACACAGGGCATTGAAGTATAAAGTCAGACAGTTCTACAGAGATCCAACAGATAAAATCAGTCCAGTCAGAGCATCTCTGATCAGTCCACTCCTAAGTTAGTGGAGCCACATGCAAGTCCACTATAGCAATCCAGGGCTTGTAAAAAGATTATTAATTAGTAAGGTTACATCTGGAGATAAATTCATTGTCTTTATCAAGGCCAGAAATTAAGACCTTAAACCTGTGAATACACATAAAAAAAATGTTTTTAAAAATACAAAACAATCTAGATCTTCTGAATCCAGCAAATGAGAATAGGAAACTGTAAACTTATTTAAAATGGAGGATTAGCGAGAGGCAGTATTGGGTGGTCTAAATGATGTGGAAGGACCAGTGGATAAACTGTTACAGCGTCATATACCAGAGAATGTGATGGGGCCGGGGGGATTCAGAACAGGACAGTGTTACTTGCAACTATAGGACCATTGGTTGTGCACCAAAAAAATTAATATTAAAGGGACAGTTCCGCATGTATTTTGTATGTTGTTCATGTTTTTAACAGATGTGAAATTGACTTATTTTTACTGTAAAACAAATTACCGCTCCCCTGTAGTTTTATATTGAAAATAATTTCACCGGGACATCTAAATTCAGTGAGATGGAGAACACAAGAGGCAGGCTCAGTTTTCACACTCCTCTCTGGGAAAGTTTAATAACCTATCGTTACCTATTACATGTTGAACTTGAAGCTGTTTAAGATACCTGTAATTCAGGGAGGGGGGTTCCAGACAGCTTTGTGGGCTCTGATATAACACAAGAAGGAGGATTTAAGGGAGATATGCAGGGCTATAGCAACAGCGGTAACCTTTAAACTTTTTAGGAGCTAGGAAGTGTTGCGGTAAAAACTGATAAGATACAGCATATCGCTAAAAATGTTTTTTTGGGACACCAGGTGGAACTGCCTGATTAAAGACAAATTTGAATAATAAATACCGTAATAAAGAATAATAATAACAGTTTGTTGGAAAATTGGAAATAATGATGCCCTGTTACCTTCTCTTTCCGCAGATTTCTGGCTGGATCTGAATAATGATATTGTAGGCTTTCCTTTTCTGTCAAGTTCTCCACCAGTCCCAATGAATGTCTCCTCTGCTGTCTCCTTATTAACTCCTTCTCCAGCCATTCTGGGGGGCACGGATCCTCCTCATCTTCTGATTCTTCCTTGTAACATGTAGACGTTAGTATCTGCACTCTGGGAGCTGCAGTTTTTGCCCGTTGAATGAGTTGTCTTTTTACAGTGGTCTGTCTCAGTTCACTGAAAAGACTGTAGTAAAAGAGGTAGGTATTAGATTAGTGCCGTCTTTAATAATGATTGGACCCTGGCCAAGCATTTACATGGGCCCCCCTGGACCCTGCCAGCCCTCCCCCATTACCTGACCTGCAATCACACCCTCTACCCCAAACCACCCTCCCCAAAAAAACACAAACAATTAAACACACACAATTGCACCAAGCACTTTTATTGCAGTGTTTAAAATGTGTATAATAAGCGCACAATTGCAGTGTATAAAATGTATATATCAAACAAAACATATATATGGCTGCAAAATGTATACCTTCTTATTATGCAGCCATGAAATAAAAATACTCAGTGCCTACAAAAGTACACATTGGTATTAGAGAGCACTTACATATGGTAGGCAGCTGTATTTTCATGTTCATTGCTGCCTTCTATATGTAAGTGCGCTCTAATATCCATATATTGTGTTAAATAAATAAAATATGCCAGTTTTATTTTGCCATTAATATTCCAGTATTAAATTGCTATTAATATGCCAGTTTTATTTTGCCATTAATATGCCACTATTATTTTGCCATTAATATGCCAGTTTTATCTGTCCATTAATATGCCAATATTATGTTGCCATTAATAGACTGAATTATCTTGCCATTAATATGCCAGTATTATTTTGCCATTGATATTCCAGTATTATTTTGCCATTTATATGCCAGTTTTATTTGTCCATTAATATGCCAATATTATGTTGCCATTAATATGCCAGTATTACCTTGCCATTAATATGCCAGTGTTATTTTGCCATTAATATGCCAATTTTATTTGTCCATTAATATGCCAGTATTATCTTGCCATTAATATGCCAGTATTATCTTGCCATTAATATGCCAGTATTACCTTGCCATTAATATGCCAGTGTTATTTTGCCATTAATATGCCAATTTTATTTGTCCATTAATATGCCAGTATTATCTTGCCATTAATATGCCAGTATTATCTTGCCATTAATATGCCAGTATTATTTTGCCATTAATATGCCAGTTTTATTTGTCCATTAATATGCCAGTTTTATTTGACAATTAATAGGCTAGTATTATTTTGCCTGTTAATATGCAGGTATTATTTTGCCATTAATATGCAGGTATTATTTTACCATTAATATGCCCATTTTTTTTTGCCAATTAATATGCAAGTTTTATTTTGCCATTAATATTCCAGTATTATTTTGACATTATTATGCCAGTATTATTTTGACATTAATATGCCTCAGCCAATTTTCCATGTATATGCCAGTATTATTTTGATATTAATATGCCACAACCAATTTCCCATTAAAATGCCAGTATTATTTTGACATTAATATGCCAGTTTTATTTTGGCATTAATATGCCAGTTTTATTTTGACATTAATATGCCAATATTATTTTGACATTATTATGCCAGTATTATTTTTACATTAATATGCCTCAGCCAATTTTCCATGTATATGCCAGTATTATTTTGATATTAATATGCCACAACCAATTTCCCATTAAAATGCCAGTATTATTTTGACATTAATATGCCCCAGCCAATTTTCCATTTATATGCCAGTATTATCCTGACATTAATATGCCAGTTTTATTTTGCTATTAATATGCCAGTTTTATTTTGCCATTAATATGTAAGTATTATTTTACCATGAATATGCTAGTTTTATTTTGTCCATTAATATGTCAATATTATTTTACCATTAATATGCCAGTATTATTTTTCCATTAAAATGCCAGTATTATTTGTCCATTAATACGCCAGTTTTATTTTGCCATTAATATGCCAGGGTGATTTGCCCCTTACAACTTGCCCCACACACAGTAAGTTGGACACTCCTGTTTTAGGTACTGGACTGGCTCGTAACAAGAACAGGAAGGTAGATTTATAATGCAGATATGCATATTTGACGCAGTGGCGGATCCAGGGGGGGGGGGGCAACGGGGCAACTGCCCCCCCCCCCCCCCCCGAGAAGAGGAAGAAAGAAAAAAAAACACTTTAAAAAAAATAAAAAACGCGCTTGCAGGCAGAGACGGAGGTGAGAAGGGATCGGAAGATCCCCCTCACCTTCTCTCCCTGCCTGCCAGGCTGCACGGGGAGCCGAACAGGCAGCACAGAGAGACCTCCGTGGTACCTGTTCGGCTCCCCGTGCAGTCTGACACGGAAGTGCCGACAGGTCACGTGACCGGCGCGCTGACGTCATACGCGCGCCGGGTCACGTGACCTGTCGGCACAACCGCCTGGGAGCCGAACAGGCAGCATGGGGGAGACCATGCTGCCTGCCACTAGCCACCAGGGAAAGGTAAGTGCTGGGGAGATGGGGGGGCACATTGGCTGGGGCTTATTAAATGGCTAATAACACTGCATATTGGGCAAATTGGAAGTGGCATATAAAATGGCAACTAACACTGGCATATTACTGGGCAAATTGGCTGGGGCTTATAAAATGGCAACTAACACTGGCATATTACTGGGCAAATTGGCAGGGGCATATAAAATGGCAACTAACACTGGAATATTACTGGGCAAATTGGCAGGGGCATATACAATGGCAACTATCACTGGCATATTATTGGGCAAATTGGAAGGGGCATATAAAATGGCAACTAAAACTGGCATATAACTGGGCAAATTGGAAGGGGCTTATAAAATGGCAACTAACACTGGCATATTACTGAGCAAATTGGAAGGGGCTTATAAAATGGCAACTAACACTGGCATATTACTGGGCAAATTGGCTGGGGTATATAAAATGGCAGCTAGCACTGGCATATTATTGGGCAAATTGGAAGGGGCATATTAAATGGCAAATAACACTGGCATATTATTGGGCAAATTGGCAGGGGCATATTAAATGGCAACAAATTGGCATATTATTGGGCAAATTGGCTGGGGCATATTAAATGGCAACTAACACTGGCATATTATTGGGCAAATTGGCTGGGGCATATTAAATGGCAAATAATACTGGCATATTATTGGACAAATTGGCTGAGAGAGCCATAAATGGGAAGGGAGAAGAGAGAGACATAAATGGGATGGTAGAGGAGAGACAGACAGACATGGGTTGGAAGAGGAGAGACAGACAAACATGGGATGGCAGAGGAGAGACAGACAGATATGTGATGGCAGAGGAGAGACAGACAGATATGGGGAGAGGAGACAGATACATGGGAAGGGAGAGGAAAGAGACATAAATGGGAGGGAGAAGAGAGAGACATAAATGGGATAGTAGAGGAGAGACAGACAGACATGGGACGGGAGAGGAGAGGCAGAGAGATGGGAAATGAGAGGAGAGACAGACGGACATGGGAAAGAAGAGGATACATAGACGGACATGGAAGGGAAGAGGAGAGAAACGGATATGGAAGGAAGAGAGACAGAGGGACACGGGGAGTGAGAGGAGTGTGACAGACATGGGAGAGAGGATAAGACAGACGGACATGGCAGAGAGGAAAAGACAGACGGACATGGGAGAGAGGAAAAGACAGACGGACATGGGAGAGAGGAAAAGACAGACGGACATATGCCCCTCCCGAGATCAGACTCTGGATCCGCCCCTGATTTGACGAACACAGGGGAGGTACTAACATAAGCCAATCAAGCAGCTTCTTAAGGACCGCACTTGCATATGGGGCCACCCACGGCCGAACTGGGGTGCTTGCGGAGAGTGAATAACACTACAGGGGAGTGGGGGAGGGATTCAGAGAGAGACATAGTGGGGGGGGGGGAGATGGGGGGAGAGGGAGAGAGACACTACAGGGGGAAGAGAGAGAGAGACACTACAGGGAGGGAGAGAGAGAGATGGGGGAGAGAAAGAAGGAGACACTACAGAAAAAAAGAAAGACCCTGCAGAAATGACATGGGAGAGAGAGACTACAGAAATGAACGGGGGGGAGTAGAGACTGCATACACAAGGGGGGAGAGGAGAGAGAGACTACAAGCATATAGGAGAGGAAAAGACAGACCAACATAGGCAGTTCCCTTCCTGACAAAAGTACATGGATCTGCTCCTGTGGTGCAGTCTCATCGCTGGGCCGGGTGTAATGTGGGTGCTGGGTCAAGTCTTGTGAGTGCAATAAGGGTTCTGGGTCAAGTCTCGTGAGTGCAATATGGGTGCTGGGTCAAGTCTTGTGAGTGCAATATGAGTGCTGGGTCAGGTCTTGTGAGGGCAATATGGGCTCTGGATCAAGTCTTGTGAGTGCAATATGGGTGCTGGGTCAAGTCTTGTGAGGGCAATATGAGTGCTGGGTCAAGTCTTGTGAGGGCAATATGGGTGCTGGCTCAAGTCATGTGGGTGCAATATGGGTGCTGGGGTACATCAATATAGCCACCCAGTATGTACAAAAGGTTTTATTTCATACACTTCCCTGGTATATACTTCTGCACAGGGCAATATATGCCCTCAGTATGTACACAAGGACATGTCTCACACACTGCCCTGAGATACCTATGCACAGTGCAATTCATATAACTTTCTGGTGTCTATGTAATGCCCTGGGGTATATATTAGGGCACTGTGTTCAATATAACCTTGTGTACATACTGGGAGGATATATTTCCCTAGGCAGGGTATATATCAATCTTATCTATAAATAATACACAGATGTGCCTTTAAAATGCATGATTTTTCATTTTTTATGAACAAAAAAATAATGTTATGCTATGGGGCTGGTTTATACATTTTTTCCAGGCCTGGTTTTTGTTCCCAGTCCGGCACTGGGGTCACCACAGTGCTAAATTGGCAGGAGAGGGGCGAGTAGCTAAAACAGGACCCACATCTGATTTTTCACTCGACTCCAAAAACCTAAAACCATTCCTTGAATAAAGCCCCAATTATATCCCACAGGTCTGTACAAAAAGATAAACAAATTATACAAATAACAGGTGCGGAAACAGATTTAACCTGAACAAAAGATAGGGACATAGGCACCGTATATATATTCTGGGGCAGTTTTAATGAAGTAAATCCTTCTGAGGTAACCAGAACTACGAGATTCATTTAAAAAAAAGGATTACCAAGGAATGTGTAGTATTTTTATATAAGTAAGGATAATACTGGGCTGGCAAAATGGATTATCGTATTATAGTCATTAGAATCCCTCACAATTAAAAAGGTTGAGCTTCAAAATGTTGCACATGCTATGTATACAATGTATATTTGTGGGGGGGGTTTTTTCGAAATTTTTTCTTTATTGATACATGTAGAATAAATGGGAGGTTGGGGTACAGAAAACGGTACACATACAAAAAACATTTGAAATTACACAGATAACACGAATGTAGGGGGGGATACAGAAAATGGAGAAGGGGTGGGGGAGGGGAGGGTTCCCACAGTGATCCTATTTGGATCGTCTCTGATCACATCATCTTACACGGAAAACATCCCATAGTACCTTGGCGTACCAGACAACATAATTTATTGCATAACTCAGATCTTGACTATGAAAACAACCTTTATATTAAATTCGCATGTAGGGGAACATGCATTTGCAATGTCCCAAGGGGGTTTTTATGATCTAGTTTGGCTGTCAGTCCATTGTCCCGCTTCTCGAGTGTATGGCCCGTACTACTCCAGACTCCCTCCATCACACAGTAATCGGAGGAGGTCCGGAGGTCCCAGGTTCCCACACTAGGGGGCAGTCCCTGGCATGTGTGTGCTCATTGTGTATTCCATCCAGTGAAACCATGTTGTGTAGTAATGTTCTTTTTTAAGTGGAGAGGTGGCAGATCCTCCCACACCCGGATTTCTTCTACTTTCAGGACCCATTCAGTAAATGTGGGTGGGGTTGATGATTTACAGTGAATTGGGATCAGTAATTTGGCTGCGCTTAGGAGGTGTTTGACAAGTGATCTTTTGTATCCTTTATAGACTGTGTGGTGTTGTGTAATAAATAGACCTCCGGCCTAAAAGGTGGGGGTTCCTCAGTCAGGTGGGTGATTGCGTCTGCGATCTGACGCTAAAGAGGTGCTAAGTTTGGGCAGTTCCACCATAAATGTAGCATGGTGCCCCCTATTGATCCACATCTCCAACAGACATCTGGGATGGATTGGTTCATTCTGTGCAAAAGGGAGGGCGTCCTGTACCATAGTGATAGGATTTTGAACGCATTTTCCTGTATGGCTGTGTAGGAAGAACACTTATGTGTTAATATCAATATTTTGTCCCATTGTGTTTCGGTGAGGTGTATACCCAAATATTCCTCCCATTTGGTGGTATATCCTGGGAGGGAAGCCTCATCTTTTGGCAACTGCTCATTGTATAGTCTAGAGATACCTCGTATTGGGGGGCTCAGTTTTGTTGCATAAAAGTCCAACATACGTGAGATCTCTGCTTATAGCTAGCTGTTGCGGGATGGATTGTATGTAATGTTTGAGTTGTGTGTATCTCAGTTGTATCAGGAAAGAATGGGTAATGTCAGGCAGTAGTTTCCTCAGAGTGCACATGCGATCGCCAGACATTACTTCCTTAATTCGTGCTAAAGGGGAGAGCATGAAAACCGATCCAAATGTCCCCTCTCTACCGGGGGGGGGGATGCTGCATTGAAGTGTATGGGACTCATTGTTGAGGGAAAGGTCGTTAGGCCAGTTGTCTGTGCCTGTTTGAGCCAGACTGTGAGGGTAGCGAACAGCAGGGGGTACTTGGCAGTGATGGTTCTGGACTCCTTTGGAGGTATCCAGGATAGTGTTGCGATCGGGATATCTATCAGAGAGTCTTCTAGGTATATCCAAGGTTTAATCTGGGGGTGGATCGTCCAGTCAATGATACACAGGAGATGTGTGGCTACATAATATTTGAATAGGTCAAGTAGAGCCAGTCTGCCTCTAGCTTTGGGTAGTGTCAGGGTCGAGTATGACAGTCTGGGTTGCATGCCTTGCCACACAAACTTCGTTATGGCCTGTTTTGTTGTGGTAAAAAAGGAAGGGGGGATCACTATTGGGATAGTCTGAAATAAATAAAGGAATCTAGGGAGGATATTCATTTGCACTGCATTTATCCTGCCTTGCCACGTCAGGAAAGTCACCCCTTATTTCTTCAGGTCATTGTACACAGTCCGTGCCAGTGGGGCAAAGTTCACACTATACAGTTGGGTTAGATCACTCGTAATCCAGACCCCTAGGTATTTCATTTTAGAAACACACCAATGAACTGGGAACGTGGACTTGAGTTTTTCTATTTGTGAGTCAGGGAGCTGCACTGGTAGGATCTCTGATTTCTGTACATTTATTTTAAGGTTAGATAAAACTCCATATCTTTTGAATTCTGTCATTATCTCTGGCAGTGTCTCGTCGGGTTTGGTAACTATGAATAGGAGGTCATCTGCGTACGCAGCAACCTTATGGTGATATTCCCGTGTCAATAGTCCTTGAATGTTATCGTTTTGGCGTATGGCTTCTAGGAACAGTTCTAGGGATAATGCAAATAATAATGGTGAGAGAGGGCATCCTTGCTTGGTGCCGTTGGTGATCGAGATTGGGCGTGAAAGGGTTCCATTGATTCTCACCCGAGCGGATGGTGAAGAATAGAGAGCTCGGATCCAGTTAATGATGTTTGGGCCCAATCCCATGTGGGACAATGTCTGCCACAGGAAGGGCCATGACACTCTATCAAATGCTTTTTCGGCATCAGTTGATAGTAGTATCATCTGGTGTCCCCTCCTGTGGCCGACCTGTACTGCGTTAAGTGCGTGGATAGTGTTTTCCTTGGCCTCCCTCCCAGGTATAAATCCAACCTGATCAGGGTGGACAAGGTGTGGTATGTGGATATGAAGTCTGGTAGCTAGGACCTTGGCTAATAATTTAACATCCGTGTTTAGTAGGAAAATTGGGCGGTAGTTTTGGGGTCGGGTCGGGTCCTTTCCCTCTTTGTGAATTACTGTAATTGTCGCGGATAGAGTGTGTGCATCTAAAGTATGGTTCTGTAGGAGAGAATTAAACAATTCAGTCAGTCTAGGTAGTAGGATTGATTGGTGAGTTTTGTAATATACTAGGGGAAAGCCGTCTAGGCCTGGACATTTACCTGTTGCGGATTGTTTGATCGCTTGGGCAATTTCCTCCTCCGTTATGGGGGATTCCAGCCTTCGGGCCTGCTCAGGTGATAACTTACGTGCTATTGTACCATTTAAATATCTGTCAATGTCAGTTCGAGTCAGAGAGGTATCTTTCGCATCCTGTGGGCCTTTGATATTATAAAGACTGTGGTAGTAATGGTGGAAGGCTTCTGCTATGCCGTCAGGGAGGTAATGCACACCACCCTGCAGGTCACGTATTTTGGGTATGAATGCACGTTGCCTACGTTTCCGCAGAGTGTGCGCCAAAAGCCTACCACACTTACTACCCCTATCCTGAAACAGATGTTTGGTTGTGAGAAAGGTTCTCTGAATTTGAAAATTCAGGATCTGAGACAGGTCTCTCCTTGTGGCAATCTGTTCGGTCAGGACTGGGGCTGTTTGTGATGTTTTGTGTTGTGTTTCTAGTAGGGCAATTTAACGTGCTAGTTCTATTAGGCGTTTGGTGTGGTCCCTCTTACTCTGGGAGGCGTATGAAATATATAAGCCCCGGATGGTGCATTTATGCGCTTTCCATACAGTCGGATGTGCAGTGTCTGGTTTGTTTTCCTCAAAAAAGAAGCGCATTTGCGTCTGGATCGTTGGGTTAATATTCTGGTCTGTCAGTAATGTTTCGTTCAGGCGCCAGGTCCGTTTTTTTTTTTGCATGTATAGGTGAGTCCATGGTCATGAGTAGTGGAGCATGGTCGCTCCAAGTGATTTGGCCATATCTAATGTCCCGAATCAGTTGGAGCTGTCCGTAGGTCAGGAAAAAATAGTCTAGTCGGGAGTAAGAGTTATGTACATTTGAGTAAAAAGAAAAGTCCTTGTCAGTCGGGTGTGTGACCCTCCATGCATCGGCTACCAACAGATTATTGAGTTGGGTCCTTATTTTTTGCAGTGTACGGAGTGGGACGTGGCTACGACCGGCCGTGGTGTCTAGTAGAGGGTGCATGGCTACATTAAAGTCTCCCCCCAGTATAAGTGTCCCTGCCTTAAAAATTTGTAATTCCCTTTGTATCTTAGCTAGGCATATGTGTTGGTTGGTATTAGGAAGGTAGACGTTGGCGAACGTGTATGTGATGTTGCCGATTGTTCCCTTAATTAAGAGGTACCTGCCCTCTGGGTCAACAATTGTGTCTGTGAGCTGGAACGGGATGTTCCGTGAGAAAAGGATCCCTACCCCTTTTGATTTTGATTCCCTTGAGTTACTGAAATAACCAGTGGGGTAGTATCCATTAGAGAAGGTAGGGGCGTTTTCTTGTTTAACGTGAGTCTCCTGTATAAAGATCACATCCGCTTTGTTAGCTTTAAACTCTCTGAGGGCTCGGGCTCTCTTTTGTGGGGAGTTAAGCCCTTTGGCATTTATTGTCATTAGTTTCATGGTTTGTCGTGTGTCTTCCGATGTGTGGGGCATTATGCTTCCGAGATGAACCACTATCAGTCTCCTGTGGGGTGGGTAGAAGGGGAGGGGAGGGTTAGGGGTAGAAAATAAGAGGGGGGGGGGGCTCAGGGGAGGTTTGGTGGGTCAATATATACAGTGGCACCAAAGGAGCCAATAAGCAGGGAATGTGCCAGTTGCCACAGTTTCCGTCCCAGGAAGGGTGGTCAAAAGTGGCAAGTTCCGAAAGGCACTAAACCTGTGTGGGACGTGGGGTCGCCCCGAGCTGGATAGCTATCCGTGACCACCCGAAGGGACACCCAGTCTAAATGTCCAGGTGTTCCCTCACGTGGTCAGTGTTCAACTCAAAATATTTACTACACATATAATATGTAATTTAAACACTTAAGTAAAAACTGAAAAAAAACACTGTCAGCGGGTGGGTGAGTTGCCCTTCATACCCACTCTATCATAATAAGGTAGGTAGCTAGAGCATTTTGCGCTAAGAAAGATGACTTGGGCAATTTACTATAGCCTCTGCGTCAAGGGAGATCAAAATGTGCAACATGCCGTACTTTCCTCCTAATATCACAATCAACCCCTTGAGAGCCATAAGGAGACCAGTTTCCCATATGTAACCCATATCGGGTAAGAAATGAGTGCCCAAGTTAACTGTTTACCCATGTGTAATTGTGCTTCTAGGTGGGGCGTAGTGGTTATCATTTCTGGGGCGCATCTTCTATATTATATGATATTGTCTCTTATTTACAGATCTCCTTATGGCTCCTGATAGAGATCTTAACAAGGGAGCGGTTAACAGGGGTGTCTTCGATTGGCTCACAGGTAGGTGACTAGTCTAAAATAGGATCTGCAATTTAATCCTCATTGGGGCTCAATATCGTTAGAAGTATTAGGGAGGTACTCCCTTAGCATCTTCTGCTCCTATCACAGGCCATTTTGAACACATTTAAACCTGATTACTAACAAACAGCAAAAATAACCTGAATCTCCATGTGTAACTGCAACCGGGTACATCTACAGGAACAGTCTGTTCAAGTTTGTAAATGCCGTGGCCTTCATGTAGGGCCCTGTGGCGTCCCATCTTGCAGATAGCCTTGAAAACCTGTCTATGTGTGTTCTTGGCCCGGGCGATCCAGGTGTGGACAGGTAGGCAAATGGTGGGACACTTCCAAGTGAAGTTCATCCATACCTCTTGTACCGGGTCGATTCTTATTCTTCGTGTGTTCGGGGACCCGTTTGTTGGAGTGACTCTGGGCGTGTGGGTGGCTCACGCGGGCATCTCCGGCCCTGCATGGGTGGCCTCATCTGCCTTTATCGCGGTTGTGGTCTAACAACGTCCAGCCAGTTGGGAACTGAGACATCAGGAAGCTCCAGGTCCGACAGGAACATTGGCACATCATCTGGACAGCGGATCACCAACATCTCTGTTCCCCTTCGTGCTGTCAGCTTGAACGGGTGTCTCCACCAATATTCTATGCCGTTCTCTCGGAGGAGTGTGGTAACTGGGGCCAGCGCCTTTCTCGCCTGTAGTGTGAGCCATGAGAGGTCTTGATAGAGCTCAATCCTATGGCCTTCGAACTGCCAGCTTCGGGAGTTTCTAGCAGCGGCCATGATCTGCTCTTTAGACGAGTAGTTATGTAGGCAGCAGATAATATCCCTGGGTTGGCTGTTTGGAGGTCCCCTGGGACACAAGGCCCTGTGTGCCCGATCCAATTCAATTGGGGTGTCACTCTCCCGGCCTAGGATCTGGTTAAAAAGTTTTGTGAGCAGGGGTTTGATGGCATTCGACTCCTCACCCTCTGGCATGCCTCTCACTCGTATGTTCAGGCGTCTGCCCCTGTTGTCTAGGTCTTCTAGGAGGCCTCTCATGTCTCGTAGCGCATGCGTAGCCATGTTAATGGCCTGTCGTGCGTTTCCCGCTGCGTGGTTTAGGCGAGGCACATCTGACTCCAGCACTTCGATTCTGCGGCCTAGTTGTGTAACCGCCTCTCTGGTTTGGGCCAGCTCTTCTCGGATGGATTGCCTCACTTCCGCTATAAAATTGCTGAAGTCGGCCTTGGTCGGCAGGGATTGGAAGAGCTCGCATAGGTCTTCCTTTGAGACGGCTATTGACGTGGTAGGTGCCGGGTCTGGTGGTTTGGGCATCTCGCCAGCAGACCCTCTGGAGTCAGAGTCTGAGGTCTTGTCAGGTGGCGTCGCCAGCAGAGCCAGGGTTGTGAAATACTCTCTCAGAGAGGACGAGGGTTGTCTGACCTTGGGCCCAGGGGTGTCTCTATCGTCTGCTGTGCGTTTAAATCTACCCATCTTCTTTTTAGGTGCGGTGCATCTGCACTTTAGTGCTTCTGTTAGCGGGCTTTTGGCGGGAGCTCACGAGCTAAGCAGCCATCTTCACTCGATGCAAGCCACGCCCCCCGTATATTTGTGTTTAATTAAAAGATTCTGTAGACTCTTTGAATATAAATTATTGTAAGACTGCAAATATGGCATATTATTGAGTCCTGTTAGCTCCATGTTTCTCGTAGGGGGCTGACTTATTGTTTAGAATCTTGGATCAGATGAAGTGAAATATGACCAATCTGATCTAAAATTATAAACAACATTAGAGCTATTTGGAGCAAAATGGGCTTATGTGTACTTTTTGTTCCATTGATCACTACAAGAGGGCTTACATATTGTCTATCCTCTTGGTCAGATGTTCAGTCACATTGGGTCAGATGAAGGAAGGTCGGACAGATTTGACCCAAGATTCTAAAAAACCTGTCCACTCCCTGGAGAGCTATTTGGACCAAAGAGGGATTATTGGGTCCTCTTAGTCCTCTGATAGCAATATATGGAGCAAAGAGGACACAATAAGCCCTCTTTGCTTCAAACAGCTCTAACAGGGAGTGGACATGCTATCTATGATATAGGCTCAGAATATCTGACAGTTCCTACCCAAAATTCTAAATGTTCATCTTACCTCACTTAGTGAATACCTCCCTATGTGTCACCTATGCTATCAGATCATGTAACAGCTGTCAGTACCTTTTACAGAATATGGTAGATGAAGTAAAGCTTTGCCTGAGGCATTATTTATCCCGTGTGTGTTATTTACTTGTCTGTGGTGTTCATTGTTTACACTCCATCTGTAACCTTTGGTTGCACAGAGAATACCAATTTAGTAATAATTCTTCTAATTTCCATATCTTCCAATCTGCATTTACTCCTGTATAATATTATCAGACACTGCCCTCCTATATTACACTGTATAATATTATCAGACACTGCCCTCCTATATTACACTGTATAATATTATCAGACACTGCCCTCCTATATTACACTGTATAATATTATCAGACACTGCACTCCTATATTACACTGTATAATATTTTCAGACACTGCACTCCTATATTACACTGCATAATATTTTCAGACAAAGCACTCTATATTACACTGTATAATATAATCAGACACAGGATCTATATTACACTGTATAATTTTATGAGACACAGCACTCTATATTACACTGTATAATATTATCAGGCACAGCACTCTACATTACACTGTATAATATTATCAGACACAGCACTCCTATATTACACTGTATAATATTATCAGACACAGCACTCTATATTACACTGTATAATATTATCAGACAAAGCACTCTATATTACACTGTATAATATTATTAGACACAGCACTCCTATATTACACTGTATAATATTATCAGACACAGCACTCCTATATTACACTGTATAATATCAGACACAGCACTCTATATTACACTATAATATTATCAGACAAAGCACTCTATATTACACTGTATAATATCAGACAAAGCACTCTATATTACACTGTATAATATCAGACAAAGCACTCTATATTACACTGTATAATATTATCAGACACTGCACTGCTATTACAATGTATATTACTGCTACATTTAAAGGTTAAGTAACGTTTCCTGGTAACAGTAAACAGCCTTGGAAACATCACACAGTAATTAATTTCTTCAGAACTATCCAGATCTTCTATAACACATGGAAATGAGACAATGTAACGTTCCCTATCCGTTTCCATACCTGGGCACATTGTAGGTCTCTAGTCTTCCCAGGGCAGAGCTGGGTCTAACTTTTCTTCTGCCGGACATGACTACTTCACCTGAGCTCGGGTTGTGCTTGGTGTCAAGAGACCAGTACGGATTTAGTGCAGCTCAGGAGACCCACATGGGAGCCAAGTGGTGTACTGTGTGTACTCAGGGTAGTAGTTGTGAATCCACTACTGAACCTTCCACCAGCCTCCCCTCTCCTCCCTCTCTCTCTCTGTCTGTTTATTCTCGCAGCAGGTTGCTCCTGGTTTCTTCTCTACCTGCGTCTAGAGAGTAATCCACACAGGATGTAACTCAGTACAATTCCCAGTTACATACATCTGGAATTAAACTAACGGTTTAAAGCACTGAAATTGCAAAACTAAATACATGTGGTGGGAACTAAAAGTCTAAAATACCAGGGGATATATGCAGCAGATTCAAACAAGGTACATCCATTTGATACACAGTGAGATACTTATGAAGGTCAACTTCAAAAGTTCTAAAAGAGAATGCAGTTACCATGGACACCGGTGGACTGTTTCTTTGGATTTCCCTTTTAGAATGTTGCCCCAGAATTGATTTTCAAAAACCCAAACCCTCTGAACTGTCCAAAACCTCCCTGTCACATTAGCTATTTATTTAGGAGATTAAAAAGAATGCCATCACTTGTCCAGAATAACTCTACAAAGTGTATGTTTAATTAATGCTCGTTTTAAATGCAGAACTAACACATTTCTTTATTTGCCACACAATGGCCTGGATTCTATGGCACTGTTAAGCAAAAAAAAAAAAAAAAAAAAAACAGTTGTTAGTGGTTAATTAATGGGCATTGTCGATTCAATGCCCACCGCCATTAACATGTGTGGTAATATCATAACAGCACCCATTAGAAAAATTGCCGCACCCTCTTTAATTCGCCATTCTTTTGATGGACGATCATGGCACCTGTTAAAAACAATGAAATTGAAAGACTGTTTTGTGCAGTAAATACCACACAATGAGAGCTGGTAAAAATGAACGGGCAAAAAAATCTAAAATTTAACACAAAAAAAGCACAGCTTAGATATGAATCTCAATGCAGCCGATATATACACCCCCTCCATATAAAAAAGGATTTTCTCCCCCTTAAATAAAATAATGTCTACCCTTAGCACCTTTCACCAATGTTTGTGCCAGGGGCTTGCCAAATGCGTCTACCACACTAAATACATAAAATGAATTCAACATCTATGCTACGAATCCCCCTAACACTACCTTGTCCTGGTAGGGGGATAAGTAGGGGAGATGTTGAATTAACATTAACAATGTATCAAGCAGTGCAGATGGAATGATCATCCAACCTCAACTCACATGTACTTCACTTTTAATCAGTAGACCCCAGTGCATAATGAAGTAGGTAGAATGAAGCATGAGTGCAGGGGTTGGAAGGAATTCAAGTCCTATGCCTGTCTGTCTATACTGTCTAGTTGTCTATATTGCTGTGTATGTTCCAATTCAGTCCTATAGGGAGACCTTACTCCAGTAAACTAACACTGATGCCACTGATGCCTCCTAACAAGCCTTTAAATACCAAATGGGTGTGAAACTCAATAGATGCTATGCATTTGCTAATCCCCTTGGTATTCAGAGACATGCCACATGACATGTAATGCTGCCAACAGAGTTTAAATTTCTACAGTGCTACTGAAATGAAAGCTTTAGTCCATAAAGGAATTTGTGCTTAAAATTACACAGTGCCTTTATCCATGAAAGGGAGAATTGCAAGGATTTGGTAGGGGAAGCTTCAGTTCCCTGCTATTCCCTCTTTCATTAATAAAGCCCACAGTATTTCTGAAATGACATATTTGAATCCCAAGTGCAGAACATGTGATGTCATAAGAATAATTGTTATGTTAGGAGACAGAGATTATATATTACTTCACATTCTTGTGAGAAAAATCAAATGGAAATATGTTTGTATGGTTTTATTTGGAAGATTACCTGCTCTGTCTTGAATGTTACATTAATACAGATTATCATAGGGTCTACTCATTACAGAGCACTGCAGGGAATTTCAAACTTTTCATGTCATTCAGCTTCATTGGAGAATCTTTCCAACTCGACTACATTGGTCTAAAATTCCCATCATAATTCCCTGCAAACCTCTCTTTATTGACCCTCATGCATGTGTATGGATGTAAAGAGATGTGTTTTTTAATCTGTGTTATGTTATTGTTGTTTATTTATACAGGCCATCCTTCACTTACACTGACTCAGCTTATAGTGATTCACACTTACCTCATGTCCTGTTTGTGATCCCAAGTTACAGCAGCCAGGATCTCCCATCCTCCTAGTGTTTTCCATGAGCACTAAGCAAATGGCTGCTGCTTCTCACTAAGAAGAAAGACAACAAAAGATTTTTTAACTCTTGCTTGCTTAGAGGAAGAAAGGGTTAAACAATTGCCCCCCTTCTCTGTAAACCGACATAGTTGCCAACATCAGCCATGTTTCCAGAGACATATATTCGTTCCACATGCTGCAGAAGGACGATGCAAAGTGCAGCCCGGCAGTATGTAGGATGGATATACACACAGAATCCAATTAATAGGGTGGAGATTCATAGGACTTACGATGATCAATTGGATTGTGTCTTCGTGTGCATGCATCTTACAGATTGCCGGGCTGCACTTTGCATGCTCTTTCTGCAGCATGTGGAACAAATATATGTCCCTGGAAACATGGCCAATGTTGGCAACTATGAACCCAAAGTGAACCCTTAAAGATACACACAGGTTTACTCTAGGCTTTGCCTTAGTCTCATCTCTGTTTATCTGATCTGGGTCTGCCCTTGTTTTTACATGGGATCAGCAGAGGCTGACCTTTTTTAATGTTCGCTATGCTACTCCCATGTAAAAATAAGGGTATTTCTCTGCAACCAGACCAGGCTGCCTGCTTCCCTGGGCCTGTCTCTCATTTATGACATCGCCGGTGGCTTGATTTGTTATTAAACTATTTTTCAACGGGAAATGTGTATACTGAATATGAAGCCACAAGGCAATGTCATACACAGGAAAACCACACAGAAATATTAAAGATATATTTATCTCTTAAAGTGACTGGTGCCCAAAATGCATCTTCAAAATCTTAGTGCATATTAATGTGCTTTCAAAGTACTTTAAAATGCATGTATTACATTTTGCATTGCTTAAAGTTTAAAATACTTACAGCAAGATGAAATTGTGAAATTACAGCAGTTTGCAAGAAACCAGGACAACCCACACTAGCTAAGTAAAAGTAAATTCCCTTTTTTCCTCTTTTTTTCCTGCAGGAACCAATGATAACAATGCTATTCAAATGAATAGAATTGTGTTGCACAGTTAAGAGAGCCTACTGTGTACAAGAGCAAGTTTACCACAGTCCACACAAGTTATTCTTTTTCAGCTGCACAGGAAGTAAATAAATAAAACATTAATGCAGATTGCCTGCATCAAATCACACTGGGTAAAAAAGCCTATGTACTATACAAGCAGTAGTCTTCAACTTGCACCAAAGTGAGTTTGGGGACTAGCCTGTCCCTTTAACCCATTCAGGACAATGCCCGTACATGTATGGGCTCCCAATGCAATGCATTGGTGACAATGCCGTACATGTACGTGATGCGTTCAAATTGGCGCAATCGCTGCATTTTTGCAGTGATTCATGCTATTTTCGGCTTTGCTGGATGCTTCACTAGCATTTAAATGCACACATAGCTAAAGTAGAAAAAAAGCTATTGTCCAGAATGGACATCGACACAAATATCATTCTCCTGAAGGGGTTAATGTATGCAGTTGCTTGGTAAAATAATGCATAGATTATTTTTGATCATCTCTTATTCTCCATCTTCTAAGTGACTAAGTCTTTTTAAACAATATAATCACTCTGTGGTACAATAGAAGTGCTGCCTAGTATACACACGTTACCATGTTTATGTGTCTTGTATATAGCAGCATACATTAGAAAATGTTTTGCTGTATAGTTCAATGTGCTGTACTTCATTAGGTCTCCTTTTACTGGAACTCTGCATTGAGAAAGAGACATTTGAGACTTGAATACACTGTCAGCTCTTAAGTGCAGGGATGTCCTCCTTGATTCCTCTCATTGTACAGGGACATATTTCCCACAATGCACCATAATAAGTCACCTGGATTGCTTTTTGGATTGCTATAAGACTGCATCTAATGTTATCTATTATCATTTTTATGGAAGGATACCTGCAATTTTTAATTACCTTTCCTAGAATGACGGAGTACACTATATATCTTGCTTTTAGGTATATTGCCCTGGAATTGTTAATGAAAATAAGAAGCTACAAGTAGTGAACAAAACTAGAAATATCAATATAAAATCAAAAATATGGCTTTGGCCTACCATGTGAGTCCTGAACAGTTTTCTATGCCCTACATTCATAGTTTTAACAATATTTAGATAAAGAAGTTCTTTTAAATATATATTGAATTAGAAAATGTTTATGGATACAAGCAAAACCAAAAAGAAAATACATTTGTCAGAGACAGAGAGAGATTCCCTATTTACACTGGGGTGGCTACAAAGAAAAAACAAAACAAAAACAGGTTAAGCAATCTGTCAGAGACAGAGACATTTCCTATTGCCCTGTTCTTTAATAACCTCTTCTATAAAGGAAGAACAGGATTGTTAAAATGGTCAGTGCTTTGTTACTATCAATTGTTTTGTTCCTGCTGTAAGTGTCTGTCTGGTTGTTACATTTAACAATGAGGGACTAGTAACTGTTTCTAAGTAGCCTACTAAAGAAATGTTTGCACAACACACAGGCTGACAAAATCTTTTCAAGCAGGTGATAAATAGAAAGCACTGAGTAAGGATAACTCTGCTGGAGTATATCCACAAATCAATGAACAGTGCCAGAGACTTAAAGGGGCCCTCCCACAAAAAAATGAATAGGGTTTTTGTTTTTTATTTACATATATTTTGCATTGTTAATTTCAGATATGTCTTTTGTTTTTGTTATGTGAGTTTATTTTATGAAATATTTTACTAAACAAGTGTGACTGGGTGCCTACATTTAGTAAAATATAGTGTTTTTGGGTGCCATCTTCTAGTAAGTTTAACCCCTTGTCGACACATGATGTGCTAGGTCCGTCCTGTTTGGCGAGGCGTTAGTGACACAGGACGGACCTAGTCCGTCCTGTGTCAAAACGAGCACTGAAAGCGGAGTTTTTCAGCTTTCAGTGCTCAAGCGTACAATACTGAATAAAAATGCTCACTGGCATTTCGATCGCTCCGGAGAGCGATTGAAATGCCGGTTTTAAAGGCACAGTGCCTTTAAAACGCTGGCATTTAAAAACGAGCATAGGAGGCAAATTTTTTCGCTTCCTATGCTCTGTAAATGCTGCTGATTGCCCTGCAGGTCGAGGCAATCAGTAACAATAAAAAAAAAATCCACGATCTTGGTTACTGTGTGACCAAGATGGCGCTGCCCTTCTAAGGGCAAGAGCACAGGAGGCAGGAAGTACATGCTTCCTGTGCTCTTCAAGCAGTCACACGATTGCCTCTTCACAGAGGCAATCTGTGACTGCAGGAAGACTGACAGTAAGTGGGGATTCTCTCATGAGCACCCCCACTGCTTGGTCAGATCAATATTAAGCCTATATTGATCTGACCAGTTAGGATCTGCCTCCCTCTCCTCACATTTTTTTTGAGGGAGAGAGACAGATCACATTTTTAAAAGTAAGTTTAAGTACAATAAAATAATAATAAATACACAATACACTAAAAATAAAACAATAAAAAAAATAAAATAAAAGCAATTCCCTGCGTTAAACCCCTTCCCTGCCACTGATCTTGTGTAAGCAGTGATCATGCACATCAGCGCATTTATTTTAGTTGGTTGTGCATTTTTTAGGGGATAATCTTTTTTGTACTATAATTTATTACAGTACTACACAGGCTCTTCTAAGAGTTATTAACCCCTTCTTTGCTCGAGATCACTGCTTAGGCACAGATTCTGAGGGCACGGACTGATCCTGGTCAGCTTCCTGATACATCATCCAGTAATGTATCGGTGGATGCTGAGCCCTTGCCACAAGGAGTGATGGGTGTCTACCTTTAAAAAATATATGGTTTGGTGGGGGTAAATTACATTGGCTGGCTTCAAAGATATATCCCATATAGTCAGGGGTCAAGTCCTGGGGAAAAAAGTGTGGGAACTCACACAAAATCCACTGCGACCCCCCCCCCCCCCCCAAATATATATTTCACAGAAAATTGAGTGAATTTTGCCCCTCTATGCCAGGATTCTGCCCCTCTATATGCCAGGATTTTGCCCCTCTATATGCCAGGATTTTGCCCCTCTATATGCCAGGATTTTGCCCCTCTATGTGCCAGGATTGTGCCCCCCTATGTCAAGATTTTGCCCCTCTATGTCAAGATTTTGCCCCTCTATTCCAGGATTCTGCCCCTCTATATGCCAGGATTTTGCCCCTCTATTCCAGGATTTTGACCCTCTATATGCCACGATTTTGCCCCTCTATGTGCCAGGATTATGCCCCTCTATGCCAGGATTTTGCCCCTCTATATGCCAGGATTTTGCCCCTCTATGTGCCAGGATTTTGCCCCTCTATGCCAGGATTTTGCCCCTCTACATGCCAGGATTTTGCCTCTCTATGCCAGGATTTTGCCCCTCTATGTCAGGATTTTGCCCCTCTATATGACAGGACTCTGTCCCTGCCCCTCTATTTGCCAGGATGTTGCCCCTCTATGCCAGGATTTTGCCTCTATATGCCAGGATTCTGCCTCTATATGCCAGGATTTTGCCCCTCTATGTGCCAGGATTTTGCCCCCCTATGTCAAGATTTTGCCCCTCTATTCCAGGATTCTGCCCCTCTATATGCCAGGATTTTTCCCCTCTATATGCCAGGATTTTGCCCCTCTATGTCAGGATTTTGCCTCTATATGCCAGGATTTTGCCCCTGCCCCTCTATTTACCAGGATTTTGCCCCTCTATGTCAGGATTTTGCCTCTATATGCCAGGATTTTGCCTCTATATGCCAGGATTTTGCCCCTCTATATGCCAGGATTTTGCTTCTATATGCCAGGATTCTGCCCCTCTATGTGCCAGGATTTTCCCCCTTAATGTTTAATCCACCCTCTTCCCCAGACAGTACTTACCTCCGGTCTTCTCCTCCGTGCATCTTACCCCCTGCACGGAGGAAGGAAGCTCTGGCCGTCACGTTATTTTTTTTTTTACTTTAATTAAGTCGCGCGACTTCAACAAAAACGTGACGACCGGAGCTTCCTTCCTCCGTGCAGGGAGGAAGATGCACGGAGGAGAAGACCGGAGACAGAGAGCAACAAGGAGGTAAGTACTCACCATCTACTTGGTGCTCCCTGTCTCCGTCCAGCTCCTCCGTGCAGTCTTCTTCCCTCCCGCAAGGAGGAGGGAAACAACGCCACCGGATATGACTTGTTGTCAAATCTGGTGGCAGTGACAGGAACAGGGGCATATCCTGGTTATGAGAGAAAGGTGTGCTGCTACTTAAAAACAATAACAATGTAATGTCAATGTCAGATACCAGGAATATTGTGCCAGTCAGATGCCAGTAATAGTGTGCCAGTCAGATACCAGGAATATTGTGCCAGTCAGATTCCAGTAATAGTGTGCCAGTCAGATACCAGGAATATTGTGCCAGTCAGATGCCAGTAATAGTGTGCCAGTCAGATACCAGGAATATTGTGCCAGTCAGATACCAGGAATATTGTGCCAGTCAGATTCCAGTAACAGTGTGCCAGTCAGAGTCCAGTTATAGTGTGCCAGTCAGAGCCCAATAATATTGTGCCACTAAGAGCCCAGTAATATTGTGCCAGTCAGATACCAGTAATATTATGCCATTCAGATGCCAGTAATAGTGTTCCAGTCAGAGCCCAGTTATAGTGTGCCAGTCAGAGCCCAGTAATATTGTGCCACTCAGAGCCCAGTAATAGTGTGCCAGTCAGATGCCCAGTAATAGTGTGCCAGTCAGATGCCCAGTAATAGTGTGCCAGTCAGAGCCCAGTAATAGTGTGCCAGTCAGATACCAGGAATAGTGTGCCAGTCAGATACCAGGAATAGTGTGCAAGTCAGATGCCCAGTAATAGTGTGCCAGTCAGAGCCCAGGAATATTGTGCCAGTCAGATACCAGTAATATTATGCCATTCAGATACCAGTAATATTGTGCCAGTCAGTTGCCCAGTAATATTGTGCCACTCAGAGCCCAGTAATAGTGTGCCAGTCAGATACCAGGAATAGTGTGCCAGTCAGATACCCAGTAATATTATGTCAGTCAGATGCCCAGGAATAGTGTGCCAGTCAGAGCCCAGGAATATTGTGCCAGTCAGATGCCCAGTAATATTATGCCAGTCAGTGCCCAGTAATAGTGTGCCAGTCAGATGCCCAGTAATAGTGTGCCAGTCAGATACCAGGAATATTGTGCCAGTCAGATACCAGGAATATTGTGCCAGTCAGATGCCCAGGAACCACCCTCCTCCCCATCACTTACCTGGTAGCTGCTGCTCCGTGTCCCTGGACGGACAGCTGATCCGTGCAGAGAAAAGCCCGCGAAACGGGCAAAATCTCGCGTCTCGCTGAAATTTCTTTTTTTTTTTTTTATCTATCACGGCGGCTCAAATCCAGATCCGCCACTGCAGGAGCAAAGGGAACGTTCCCACGCGTGCCTGCAGGACTCGGGCCCTGCATATAGTACACGGACGCAGGTTGACTACATGTCAAAATTCCAAGTTGGAATTTTGAGATGCGCATCTCACAAATGTTGCCTTCTAGCCAAAAAACAAACCAACAAACCTATGCATGGGTGGTATCCCTGTACTCGGGAGATGTTGCTGAACACATATTGGGTTGTTGTTTGGCAGTGACATGTACCAGAATCTATGAATTCATGCCTGAAGTACAATGCATGTGGAAAAAAAACTCCCAAAAAACTACTACCACAAACTTTTACAAAGACTGGTGGTAGAATTAGTACATATACAGTATTAAAATACCACCATTTGAAATACCTTAGGATGTCTATTTTCCAAAAATATATGGTTTTATGGGGTAAAATACATTGGACGGCTTCAAAAATGTTCCAAATGGAACATGGGCGCAGGCTGTCTACATGTCAAAATTCCAGGTTGGAAATGCGTACCCCCTAAATGTGGCCATTTAGCCCCAAAACAAACCAACAAAACTATACATGCGTGGTATCCCTGTACTCAGGAGATGTTGTTGAACACATATTGAGCTGTTGGTTGGCAGTGGCAAATACCAGAATCTGAAAATTCCTGCCTGAACTACAATGTGTGTGGTGAAAAAATTACATCCCAACCCTTTGACATAGGTTGGTGGTAGAATTAGTACTTGGAAAGTGTTAAAATACCACAATTTTAAATACCCTAGGATGTCTAGTTTTCCCAAATATATGGTTTGATGGAGTAAAATACTTTGACAGGCTTCAAAAGTGTCCCAAATGGAACATGGGCGCAGGCTGACCACATGTCAATATTCCAAGTTGGAAATGCACCCCCCCTAAATGTGGCCTTTTAGCCCCCAAACAACCCAACAAACCTATACATGCGTGGTATCCCTGGACTCAGGAGATGTTGCTGAACACATATTGAGGTGGTTTTTGGTACTGACACATAACAGGATCTGTGAATTCATGCTCGAAGTACAATGTATGTGGAAACAAAACATTAAAAAATTACTAACCTAAAATTTGACAAAGGCTGGTGGTAGAATTAGTGCATGGAAAATGTTAAAATACTACCATTTGAAATACCCTAGGGTGTCTAGTTTGCAAAAATGTATGGTTTTGTGGGGTAAAATACACATTCTGGCTTCAAAAATGATTTGGGACATGGGCGCAAGTTTTCTGCACGTCAGAATTCCAAGTTGGAAACCAAAAAGCGCACCTCTCAAATGTGGCATTTTGACCCCCAAATAACCTGACCAACCTATACATGGGTGGTATCCCTGGACTCAGGAGATGTTGTTGAACACATATTGAGGTGTTGTTTGGCACTGACATATAACAGGATCTGTGAATTCATGGGCAAAGTACAATGTATGTGAAAAAAAATTACTACCCAAAACATTGACATAGGCTGGTAGTATAATTAGTGCATGGAAAGTGTTAAAATACTACCATTTGAAATACCCTAGGGTGTCTAGTTTTAAAAAATATATGGCTTTGTGGGGGTAGAATACACTTTCTGGCTTCAAAAATGTCCCAAATGGGACATGGGTGCAGGTTTTCTGAATGTCAGAATTCCAAGTTGGAAAACCAAAATGCGCACCTCTCAAATGTGGCCTTTTAACCCCCAAATAACCTAACCAACCTATACATGGGGGGTATCCCTGTACTCAGGAGATGTTGCTGAACACATATTGAGGTGTTATTTGGAAATACCCTTTCACATTTTAAGGTAATGTTTACCTAACTTGAAATCTATGTAATAAAATTTAAAAACATTTTTTTTACTGAAAACTATGGCAAAGATTGGTGGTAAAATGGCTACATGAAATGTGTCAAAATACCCCAAGTTAAATGCCCTGAGTGGTCTAGTTTTCAAAAATATGTACCTGTTGGGGGTCATTCATTGATTTAGTACAGATATCAGCGTTACAATGTCACTATCGCAAATTTTGAAAAAAAGGATTTTAAAATAGCTTTGCACTACTTATAGTTCTGGCCCTGTAGCATGAATAAAAAACAGTCAGGTCTTGAAGTAGAGGATGGTGAGAATGTATGTGGTTCCAGGTAGAGTCTCAGGGATATGTATGAAACAGTCTGGTCTTGAAGTAGAGGATGGTGAGAATGGATGTGGTTCCAGGTAGAGTCTCAGGGATATGTATGAAACAGCCAGGTATTGAAGTAGAGGATGGTGAGAATGGATGTGGTTCCAGGTAGAGTCTCAGGGATATGTATGAAAAAGTCATTCAGGTCTTGAAGTAGAGGATGGTGAAAATGGATGTGGTTCCAGGTAGAGTCTCAGGGATATGTATGAAAAAGTCAGTCAGGTTTTGAAGTAGAGGATGGTGAAAATGGATGTGGTTCCAGGTAGAGTCTAAGGGATATGTATGAAATAGTCAGTCAGGTATTGAAGTAGAGGATGGTGAGAATGGATGTGGTTCCAGGTAGAGTCTCAGGAATATATATGAAACAGCCAGGTCTTGAAGTAGAGGATGGTGGGAATGGATGTGGTTTCAGGTAGATTCTCAGGGATATGTATGGAAACGCCAGGTCTTGAAGTAGAGGATGGTGAGAATGGATGTGGTTCCAGGTAGAGTCTCAGGGATATGTATGAAACAGCCAGGTCTTGAAGTAGAGGATGGTGAGAATGGATGTGGTTCCAGGTAGAGTCTCATGGATATATATGAAACTGCCAGGTCTTGAAGTAGAGGATGGTGAGAATGGATGTGGTTCCAGGTAGAGTCTCAGGGATATGTATGAAACAGCCAGGTCTTGAAGTAGAGGATGGTGAGAATGGATGTGGTTTCAGGTAGATTCTCAGGGATATGTATGGAACCGCCAGGTCTTGAAGTAATGGATGGTGAGAATGGATGTGGTTTCAGGTAGAGTCTCAGGGATATGTATGAAACAGTCAGTCAGGTCTTGAAGTAGAGGATGGTGAGAATGGATGTAGTTTCAGGTAGATTCTCAGGGATATGTATGGAACCGCCAGGTCTTGAAGTAATGGATGGTGAGAATGGATGTGGTTTCAGGTAGAGTCTCAGGGATATGTATGAAACAGTCAGTCAGGTCTTGAAGTAGAGGATGGTGAGAATGGATGTGGTTCCAGGTAGAGTCTCAGGGATATGTATGAAACAGCCAGGTCTTGAAGTAGAGGATGGTGAGAATGGATGTGGTTTCAGGTAGATTCTCAGGGATATGTATGGTCTTGAAGTAATGGATGGTGAGAATGGATGTGGTTTCAGGTAGAGTCTCAGGGATATGTATGAAACAGTCAGTCAGGTCTTGAAGTAGAGGATGGTGAGAATGGATGTGGTTTCAGGTAGATTCTCAGGGATATGTATGGAACCGCCAGGTCTTGAAGTAATGGATGGTGAGAATGGATGTGGTTTCAGGTAGAGTCTCAGGGATATGTATGAAACAGTCAGTCAGGTCTTGAAGTAGAGGATGGTGAGAATGGATGTGGTTCTAGGTAGAGTCTCAGGGATATGTACGAAACAGTCATGACACTGACAGTAGTACAGCATAACAACATAGATTATATAGTGAGCCAGACACTGACTCTGGTACCGCAAAACTCCTTTATTATGTATTGAGCCCAATACTGACTCTGGAACAGCATAAATTCTTTATTATATAGTGATCAAGACACTTATGGTGGTACATCATAACTCCCATCATTATATGGTGAGCCAGACACTTATGGTGGTACATCATAACTCCCATCATTATATAGTGAGCCAGACACTTATGGTGGTACATCATAACTCCCATCATTATATGGTGAGCCAGACACTTACGGTGGTACATCATAACTCCCATCTCTATAAAGTGAGCCAGACACGGTGGTACATCATAACTCCCATCATTGTATAGTGATCCAGACACGGTGGTACATCATAACTCCCATCATTATATAGTGAGCCAGACACGGTGGTACAGCATAACTCCCATCATTATATAGTGAGCCAGACACGGTAGTACAGCATAACTCCAATTACTGTATACTGAGCCAGGCTGCTTCCCGTTCTCTTGTGGGTCTTTGATCTGTCGGGTCCGGCTGTCTCTTCCTGCTAGTGCAATAGAGGAGGCTTTATTGGGGTCCTCTCTTTTGATTACAGAGTAAAATGAAGGGCTCTCACTCTAGTAATCAGCGACTCTTAGCAACCAAAAAAATTGAGGTCATAAAATGTACATGCCATTTCACACTGTGATCACACAGGTAATCTAACCAAAGTGCTGGCATGAAATGGCTGCTTAATCTCTATGCAATGAATAACAGAAATATCTTAGTAGAAAGAAAAATGTGTTAAAAAATGTATAAAAGTTAGACAAAAAGGTAAGAAAGTAATATCCTCCTAATATTCCTACTGTCTTGCGCATTTTCCTTTAAATAGAACAAACTTTTTAGTCCATTTAACTCATTTTTGTGTGTGGCCACATGATATGGCCCATCATGGATATGGTGGTCCTGAATGCCTCAAACCTCACAATTTAATGATAGTTATACAGATTAGGTAGACTATGCATATGCTATGACATGAGTAATAAAAATGCAAATTCTCAGCACTTTTATTTAACCCCTTCGTGACGTTAGGACGTACTATGCCGTCCTGACTTTAGGTGCCTTAAAATCGTTAGGACGGAATAGTACGTCTTGTGATCGGTGGCCAGGAACAAATCGTGACGTTTTGGTGTTTTGCGTCGTTTGGGACTCAAGCACCATGCGTCACGAAGGGGTTAAATGAAAGGTCTTTTGTTTGAATATTTATTTATAGTTCGGCCCTGGATATTGTATTAAATTACATAAGAGTAGTCTCATTCACTTGACCGAAGTTGGTGAGTATTTGGTCCATAGAAGCTGTAACACTAAGGGATGCAACTGTCCAGTACCCCTAGAGAAGAGTGAGATAGAAACCAAGTAATTATGCTGTTGGATGCTGTTGCTGTTTTTTTTAAAACTCTCGCTGTTTTTTTCTCACTCATTCTTTTTCACATATTTTGGGAACTTGAAAATGAGACTGTAACCATCTCCCGTGTGTGGCATCTGATATCAGTGTATTCAGGAGTTCAGGTGACGGCTATTGTAATTGTAAATAAACGCTATCGCTATGCCAACTGTTGTATTGGATTACACTAAACAAAGTATATTCTCTAAGCGCATTCAAGTTATATCAAAGAAGGAACAAAAAAAATTCACATGCTGTAATATAAAGGAATGACTCACTATGTCTGCCAAAACTCATGGTTTAATCCATACCCCTGAGATTTTAAACAGGGATGGGCCAATCATGTCCAACCGTTTTCTAACCACAACTCTTTTCTTACTGGTTGTAAATAAAGGAAATTATAATAAAGCAACAGTTTAACTTGACCACTATTGAGAACAAATAGATATAGCTTGCATAGAACCAAAAATAATTAATGTCGAATCAAACACTCCAATGGCAATATAAACAAACAGAAAAAAAAAAACGAAAAACAGAGTCAATGCATAAGGGGAAAATATTTATAACATAACATCTGCTTTAACTAATGATGTTAAAATTAAAAATTCTGGACAAATGTAAAATTAACAACATTGGGCAGTGTAGGAAAGCAGAGAGGATTCTGGGAGGTTTCTGTGCAACAGGGAAAATCGGAGGTTTTAATTGGTTAAAAACTTTTATTTCAACAGTAACTGTCTCTAAGGAGAGTGTGATGCAGGTCTCCTCACTGAAAGCTATCATAGCATCATAATTTAATTACAGCTTTATTTAGCTTGTTTAGATATTTGTCTGACGGTGCCCATGGCAGACAAAATTCGGGCACCCTCCTACCCACGTTGCACACCCACGACATGTCCCATAACCTATGTTGCACACCCAGGAAAAGCCCCATCACCCCCCATTTCATGCTTTCATCACCCCCATTACATGCCCCCAGGACTTACCCTGGTGGCAGCCACCATGCTGCCTGTTCGGATCACCGTGCGGTTAGTCCAGATAGGTCACGTGACCCAGCGTGTGTCTGATGCCAGAGCGCCGGGTCACATGATCTGTCAGCACTTTCCCCATCATACCGCATGGGGAGCCGAACAGCTAGCATTGAGATTTGTCTGTGCTGCCTGCTTGCAGGCAAAGAGGTGGAGATGGGAGATGTTCCTGTAAGAAAGTTTTTTTTTCTTATAATTTCTTTAATTACTGCCTCTGAACACAAAACAGACAACATATAATATAGATTGCAAAATAAAAGACATTAACCAATATAATTTTATTAAGTGTTATTAAAGGATCACTTCTGTTGGAAAGAATATTGGAGAAGATAATACATTTATTTGTTCAAGTTTGTTCTGTACTTACAGGTGCTGCATCACCTAAAACATTGTTTTTACTATGCAAGTGATAGAAAATGATCTATACACTGTGTTAACAAAGTTGCAAGCAAATGCCTAAATTATGAGAAAAATGTGTTTTAAAAGTGTCTGTGGAGTCTCCTGCTTATGACATCACCTGTGGCCTAATAAGCAAATTACACATTTCCCGCTGAAAAGCAGTTAATTTGCTTATTAGGCCACAGGTGATGTTATAAGCAGGAGACTCAGACACAGACACATTTAAAACACATTTTTCTCCTAATTTAGACATTTGCTTGCAATTTTGCGAACACAATGTATGGATCATTTTTCCCCTCTACAGTCACAGTAAAAAAAACAATATTTAGGCGATACAGTCCCTTTAACATGATATCTAAACATTTTCCAAACTAATTTTTATTACATTCTATTTAGTGTCATTCTCTGTTCCTACAGAGATGCTGTGAAGACACATTATAACGTCAAACTGCAAGTTGCTGTTAATCATGGGCAGTATTGTGATAAATGAGGTAGTAAAAAACCAAAAAACAAAGCTTTTCAATCATTTGACACACAAACACACAGCAAATCTGATTAAAACGAATGAATAAAAATTGAGGATATTTGAACATCTTCTTAAAGTCCATGGGCTTTGGTCTGACATGACTATGATTCTTAATTATGACTGTTTGTTCCTCTGACAGCTTTAAGAAACCGCTCCAGTACTCTTCTCTCTGTCAGCAAAAGAAGAGTCATTGAAAATAATGGTTCCCAAATTAAAGGAGAGGTAATTAAATAGAATAATCTGCCGGTCACAGAACAAAAAAAATATACATTTGTACAGAGCTAGTCATACAACCTCAGTGTAATGGAAACAAATATTTAAAATATATAACAAACAATCCTGCTTAGAGGTATTTAACCCCTTCGTGACGTTAGGACGTACTATGCCGTCCTGACTTTAAGTGCCCTAAAGTCGTTAGGACGGCATAGTACGTCCTTTGTTAAACAGCTCATTGCGGCTCCACGCGATGAGCTGTTTTCGGATCCCGCTGCAGGCACTTGCAGCGGGATCCCACCTGTCATCTGAGGCCACTTTGAGTGGCCTCAGTCCGACAGGGAAAATGTAGCCGGTGCTCAAAGCGAGCACCGGCTACATTTCTCCAAATCGCGCAGTGCCCGAACTCGCCTCCGTGACGTCGCACGTGACGTCCGGAGGTCTCGCGATATTTTGGCAGGGACCCACCCACAGGGTCTATTAAGACCCTGATCGGGTCTCTGCCAGAGTGTTCCTGGCTACCGATCACCTTGTGATCGGTGGCCAGGAACAATTTGTGACGTTTTGGTGCTTGCGTCGTTTGCGTTAGCGTCATGAAGGGGTTTAAAGTCTGAGAAATATGTACTGCCAGAAACAAAATTGGCAGGTGGTAAAATACTCAAGAGTCACACCCTAAATTAAGGAGGCAGGTGATCTGCAGCAGCAAATTCTCAGAAACTTGTATTGTGATAAACAAAATTGACAGTTTTTTCTAAATATCTTTTAAAACAGTTTAATAGAGTTATACTGACTTAGTGAACCTGAAATCTGCTTATACTGTGAATGTAGAAAATAAAAAAAATTATGAAAAAAGATTTGTATATTTTTCGCAGAATTGTAAGGAAATGAATAAAATAAGAGAAATATAGTTTTTAAGTAGTGTCTGTGGAGTCTTATGCTTATGACATCACCTGTATCTTGGTATGCAATGGGGAATGTATAATCTGCATATCAAGCCACAAGGTGATAAAACTTACCAGGAAAGGTAAAAGCATCTTAACATGTATAGCTTGGAGGAAAGCTGTAACAGGGGGGATATGATAGAAACTTTAAATACATAAAGGGAATCAACACAGTAATGGAGAAAAGTATATTTAAAAGAAAAATAAGAGGACATAGTCTTAAATTAGAGGGGCAAAGATTTAAAAGTAATATCAGGAAGTATTACTTTACTGAGAGGGTAGTAGATGTATGGAATAGCCTTCCAGCGGAAGTGGTAGAGCTAAACACAGTGAAGGAGTTTAAGCATGTGTGGGATACAGTGGCGGATCCAGGGGGGGGGCAACGGGGCAATTGCCCCCCCCCCCCCCGAGAAGAGAGAAAAAAATAAAAATAAAAAGACACTTTAAAAAAAAAAAAAAACGCGCTTGCAGGCAGAGACTGAGAAGAAACCTCCGTGCTGCCTGTTCGGCTCCCCGTGCAGTGTGCCGACACGGAAGTGCCGACAGGTCACGTGACCCGGCGCGCCTATGACGTCAGCGCGCCGGTCACGTGACCTGTCGGCACAACCACCTGTGAGACGAACAGGCAGCATGGAGAAGACCATGCTGCCTGCCACTTGCCACCAGGGAAAGGTAAGTGCTGGGGAGATGGGGGGAATGTACTGGGGAAAGAGGCAGGGGCTTATTAATGATAGGAAACACCGACATATTATTGGGCAAATTAGCTGGGGATATTAAATGGCAAATAACTGGCATATTACTGGGCAAATTGGCAGGGGATATTAAATGGCAAATAACTGGCATATTACTGGGCAAATTGGCAGGGGATATTAAATGGCAAATAACTGGCATATTACTGGGCAAATTGGCAGGGGATATTAAATGGCAAATAACTGGCATATTACTGGGCAAATTGGCTGGGGATATTAAATGGCAAATAACTGGCATATTACTGGGCAAATTGGCTGGGGATATTAAATGGCAAATAACTGGCATATTACTGGGCAAATTGGCTGGGGATATTAAATGGCAAATAACTGGCATATTACTGGGCAAATTGGCTGGGGATATTAAATGGCAAATAACTGGCATATTACTGGGCAAATTGGCTGGGGATATTAAATGGCAAATAACTGGCATATTACTGGGCAAATTGGCAGGGGATATTAAATGGCAAATAACTGGCATATTATTGGGCAGATTGGCAGAGGATATTAAATGGCAAATAACTGGCATATTACTGGGCAAATTGGCTGGGCATATAAAATGGCAAATAACTGGCATATTACTGGGCAAATTGGCAGGGGCATATAAAATGGCAAATAACACTGGCATATTACTGGGCAAATTGGCAGGGGCATATTAAATGGCAAATAACACTGGCATATTACTGGGAAAATTGTCAGGGGCATATTAAATGGCAAATAACATTGGCATATTGGGAAAATTGCCAGGGGCATATTAAATGGCAAATAACACTGGAATATTATTCGACAAATTGGTTGGGGCATATTAAATGGCAACTAACACAGGCATATTATTGAGCAAATTGGCAGGGGCATATTAAATGGCAAATAACACTGGCATATTATTGGGAAAATTGGTAGGGGCATATTAAATGGCAAATAACACTGGAATATTATTGGGCAAATTGGCTGGGGCATATTAAATGGAAAATAACACTGGAATATTATTGGGCAAATTGGCTGGGGCATATTAAATGGCAAATAACACTGGAATATTATTGGGCAAATTGGCTGGGGCATATTAAATGTCAACTAACACTGGCATATTATTGGGCAAATTGGCTGAGAGAGCCATACATGGGAAGGGAGAAGAGAGAGACATAAATGGGATGGTAGAGGAGAGACAGACAGACATGGGTTCGCAGAGGAGAGACAGACAAATATGGGATGGCAGAGGAGAGACAGACAGATATGGGAAGGGGAGAGGAGACAAACAGACATGGGAAGGGAGAGGAGAGAGACATAAATAGGAAGGGAGAAGAGAGAGACATAAATGGGATGGTAGAGGAGAGACAGACAGACATGGGATGGGAGAGGAGAGACAGAGAGATGGGAAATGAGAGAAGAGACAGATGGACATGGGAAAGAAGAGGATACATAGACGGACATGGGAAGGAAGAGGAGAGAAACGGGCATGGAAGGAAGAGAGACAGAGGGACACGGGGAGAGAGGATAAGACAGACGGACATGGGAGAGAGGATAAGACAGACGGACAAGGGAGAGAGGATAAGACAGACGGACAAGGGAGAGAGGAAAAGACAGACGGACATGTGCCCCTCCCGAGATCAGACTCTGGATCCGTCCCTGGTGGGATAGGCATAAGGCTATCCTAGATATAAGATAAGACCAGAACCTAATAAAAGTATTTAGAAAAGTGGCCAGACTGGATGGGCCAAATGGTTCTTATCTGCTGATACAGTCTGTGTTTCTAAGTGATGTCATAAGTAGGAGACACCACAGACACATTTAAAACATATATATATATAGACTTTTTTGTTATGTTCAATTCAGTGCACTGTTGCTACGTACAGATATGTTTTTCAGATTATTTGGTTTGAGCTTTTATCATCGAACGAAGGACGCGCGTCTACCTGCCACCATTTTGTGCATTAGCATACTGCTGTCACACGTGGAGTGACTTAGAAAAGCTCTGCATGTACATCAATATGATAATTACACTAAAACGTACTAGTGATATTATACTGGTTTGAAAGAAAAATATAATATACACGAGTAGAACTAATATTGTTAAGATACACGTCTCATTTTAGGAATTATCTTATATGCTTAAAATAATGATTACCTTCTGTCGGGACACTTTTGAGATATAGTTTAAGTTCCTCTGGATCCAGTGAGTTTACTAGAGCAGAAAAGTTAATATACTCTTTTCCAAAATGTCTTTGATAGGTGGTCAACTGCTTTCTATTCTCCTGGTTCCGTATGTGAGAAGACACCACAGTGGGAACTAAAAACAGATGACAGAAGAAGTTAAATGCGAGCCTGTCCCCTGTAGCTAGAACTTACTTCTGCAGAGCATCCAGCTCTCTTCCTCATCCTCAATCTTCAAAAGACTAACTAACGAATCTTACAATCCATCTGATTAGAGCACCCACTAAGTAACCTCTGGCTAAACCCACATATCTCACTCAGTCCCCAAATATGGCCACTAGCACTTTACCCTCAAACCTTTTCACTTCCCTAACGTGTCTCCTGTGCCCCACTCCTTTTAATTTGTAAGCTTGCAAACAGGGCTCTCTACCTCACGTGTTAATATGCCTGTCTCTCTCTTCTATGCTCTGTATCAAATTCTACGTACATTTTCAGAGCTTTATAAATAAACTTCAAAATAATGCAATGTGAGGTGTAACGTTGTGTTTCTGTAAATAGGGCAAATTAAAATGAATATGTGTACAAGTCATACAATGTCCTTTCCTGTTCAAGAGGGATAACTATGCATATTATTCTTTCTTTGCTGTAGGTAATTAAAAGTCCAGATCAAGTTAGTGGATAAAGTATGGGTGCATATGTATGAGAACCTTTTCCCATCTGGGTGAACCTCACACTGTGCAGACACAGATCAGACACTGTGTGTGTGTGCCAGCCTCCAGACCGGTTGTGTCTCGGCTGTGAGACACAGCCAAGAGTAGACATAGCAGAAGCAGTACATGTTTTTTTTAACCCTTGCTTCCTTCAGTGAAGCTAGGGTTACAAAAATGTAATTGTCCTTTAAGTAAAGGAAAGTAGGAAGCTGTAGGAGGAAACTATTAAAATGTCATCCGAGATGTAAACATATAGCATGCTTTTGTGATCTAGTTTTGGCTGGTTGGAGGTATAGAATATCTCAATTTAAGCATGAAATTGGGTTTAAGTTATGAATAGATATTATAATTGAAATGCTGAGACTATTTTGATCAGTATAGAACTGACAAAACAAATAAGACAGATATCATACCGAAACACAGCCAACACATTTGGTCCAAACACTACCAGGCAGTTTATGGACCTAGAGGACCTGTAATAGTTTATGCACTAAGTTGAGCTTAAAGTGTTCTTAAATTTAATTTAAGTTTAATAAAAAAAAGTACCGTCTTACCAACTCCTTTGGCAGGAAAGTGTCGAGTTGAGTAACACCCATATTTGTGAGTAAAATCCATGAGTTCAGGAGCCATGGGTTGAATTTGATAATTAAATCTTGACTCTGTATCAGGAGGTCGAGGTATCTCTTTTTTCCAGTTTGTTGGGTGGTTTATGGCATATTTAACTTGATAGCCTGTAAGTATTATATAAAAGTCACATAAAATGGAATGATTAGAATTCAATGTGTTGAGGATTATTCAGTGAGGCATCTTCCATAAACCTGGGATCACTCTTATGATACGCTTGATATATTTATTTGTATTTTATGTTGCTATAGATTTTGCTCTATGTATTTTATGTTTACATTAAGCAAGTTTTTTTTATGGGATATCTTTAATGTATGTTTTAACAATATTTATATATATATATATATATATATATATATATATATAAAAAAAATCTTTTCCAGTCAAATGTAAGAAAATGACATAGTTAGAAACAACTTCACTTTCCATTGTGACTGCAAACGTATGCCCTGAAAATGGTGCTGAAGGGAATACATCATCCTTCCTTTCATCCTGCAGCAATTTTTCTTGGTGCTGCAGAGTGTACATTTGTAATCAGCCAGTGAGTGGAGTCCAAACTCTAAGAAGTAACAAGTGAAGCCAACAGATAAGGTTAAAGGAAAACTAAACGTTACTTTTTCCTTGTGCTTCTAATATAGAAGCCCAAGTGAAATTTTAGTTGTTCCTATTGAACTTTTTTTTGTTACTTTTGATAGTACACGCCAGTTTATCCTCTGACCGACAGCTGCCATGCTTCCATAAGAAGCAGGCAGCCGTCTGGTCGGTGACCGTCTCTCTCTGACAGCGCAGAGAGCGCCTTGTTTTTGCATGGGATCAGCAGGGGGGGGGGGGACGGGACACCTTAACTTGATTAATGGTTTCCAAATTTGCAGTGCGCATTAGATTTGATGGCGCAATAGATTTGCGCAAATACGGTAAGTCTCTGCATTCCATCAGTTACGTAGGACCCAGTAAATGTTAGGGTCTAAGATTGACATTAAAGGATATTACGCACTTAATGCACAGTTTTTACATGAACTCATCAGTGCAAGAGAAATTATAGAAAGTAAGGGAGAGCAAGAATGAGCTGGGTGGGTGATAACGACAGGCAGAAAAATGCCTTAAAATTAGAAGGCAGTTTGAGAGCTTCATCTTGGTTTCCTGTAGAAAACTGGACGCTCAAGTTCAACACTGCCTTAGGTAATTTGCTTGACAACACTACAGTTTCTCATCAGTGTTGTTATAGCTCATCCACTTACCTTGTGGTATTCCTAAATAGTCTCCTTTGTATGTGGATTTATACTGAGCCTTTATTGCTCTCTCAATCTCTTCAAATGCAGGAGGCTTAGTCCTTGAAGAGCTGCTGTCCAAGCGGATCCTGTGTTGCTCACGAGGACGCCGCCAAATAATAAAAGTAGGCACCTAAGTTCACATGGCATAGACATATAAAAGAGGTCAAACTTTAAAATGAATAAACCTCTACGACGTGTAAAATATGTTTTCAATAGTTTACTTGACTTACAATCCCGGAGACATTACAGTTCTAGTTCTCCAACAATAAAAAAAATAAAATAGTATGTGCTTCAATAAAACATTAATCTCTCAGGAGAAGTATTTCATACAAAATGTCAAGAAAAAGTATTCAATTTATCTAAAGGGGCAACATAATACATCTACTAGTGTATTCTCAATTTAACAAAATGTGTTCTGATAATAATTCCATTATGGAAAATAATAAGATTTAAAAAGGCACTGATCTCTAATATAGCACAATACATTCATGTTAATTATTATTTTGGAAATATTCACTGTATAGTAACTATATATTGAAACATACCTTGTATTGTAGAGCTTTCACGTCTAGTGCAGATTTAATGCATTTGTTTTATCGGCACTGAAGACTTTACCTTATCAGGATTAGGATTATGGCTTCTGTCCCCCGTCGCGGTTGCTGTCCTAATCAGTTCAGGTTTGGAATATGGTTTGGAAATAAACTCATCACTGTAACTACTTATCCCAATAGGATCACACAGGAAATATGGGTTCCTGTAACTTTTAGAAGTTTTGGGGCTGCAAGACAAAATAAAACAATAAATTATTTAAAAAAGGTAATTTATATTAGTTCAACAGAGGCTGAGGTTCTGAACAATGGAGTCACAAAGCATAATATTATATAATTTAAAGTGCAATTACCCTATTTGAACAATATTTTTATGCATGTACTTTTTAGCTTTGTGGTTTCATTATATTTAGATACTTACTCGACAAGTACTGTGGGTGTGTAAGTTTAAATTTACCTGTGCTCATGTAAAGATTACATAAATATTTGCACTGCAGGAGGTGGTTAAGGGTCTGTGTTGAGTGTATTACAAGTTTCTGGGGGACCCTTTTTTAAAACACTGCAACTAGCCAGATAGTTACACACATGCATCCACAGAAATATTTTTGGTGGTGTAAAAATATTTTATATGTTATATATATTTCCACTTGGTTTGTTATTTTATGGTCAATTCATGATTTGTGTATGGGGATTATTCTTCAATTTTTACTGTTTGTAGTGCTTTATTTGTATGTATTTTTTATTATTAGAAATCCATTCCCCTCATTTCATGTATATATTGTACCATTTGATATGGCTTTTACAAGTTTGTCTTTAGGCTATTATGGCTACTACTACTTTGTTTTCTACATTGTTGGTGGTATATAAATGCTAGTGATATAGGTAGCTCATATCATCAATTCTTCGTGGATATATTTTGTGAATACCTCCAGTAGGAGGTGGAGTGTGTTTTAGCCTTTTTTGAAGTATACAAGGTGGTCTGTTTTTGTGCTTGTGTTTTTTTGTTTTTTTTTAAAATGTGCTGCTTCAGAAGAGTTTTTACCAACTTTACATTTGGCAGCACCAGACTTAGAGACTACTAGGACCATAACAGGCTGCTTAGATTATTTGTGGTCCTGCTTGTTTGAATAAGTCAGAATACCAGGATGTCATGTGACACTTTGACTCTCCATGGCAGGGAAGGACTATTCTGTCAATGCACTAGATAGAGACCATATCCCATTAGGGTTACCACCTAGCACAGTATTGGTATTTATTTCCTTTGGGTCGGGGAGCAGGAAGTGAAGAGTGGCAAAGGAGAGTGTGATGGAGTAGGAAAGAGTAGGAGGGTGTGGTGGAGGTGGAAAAAGTTAAAGGAGGGGGTTGTGGAGGTGGAAAGTATTGAAGGAGGGTGTGGTGGAGGTGGAAAAAGTTAAAGGAGGGTGTGGTGGAGGTGGAAAGCGTTAAAGGAGGCCATGGATGTGGAAAGAGTTATGTATCTGTCAGGATGGGGCTGGGAGTCTATGGCAGGGAGGTAGCCTGGGGCCACACAGGAGCAGCAAGGAGAGAGCATAAACGCTGGACAGTCTGGGTCAAAGGGCAGGCAGTAAAGTAGTGTATATGAAAGTCCAAGCCGGGGTCGGTGCAGGCAGTATGATTAGGGAAAAATTTTAAGTCAAGTCGGTGGCAAGGGTAGGAGAGTTCGGGATATCCAATGTGAAAGCTGAGGTCAAAAATCCAGGAGGTCTGATCAATAAAGGGTGCAATGGGGGAAAAAAAAAAAACACTGCGAGGGAACTAATGGTAAATACCACTTAGCAGCTCAATTGTCATCTAACCAAGCTAATGTCAATCCAGCTGTAATTAGACAACAAGAATCCAGCTGTAATTAGATGGAAGTAGGGTTTCCATTGAGCAGGTATTTTACCACCAGGCTGCCAAACTATTGGTTGGAGGCCCAATGTTAAGTCTATGGAGGTAATCACATGGCTGATTTGTTTTTCAAGAAAGGGGGTGCAACCCTAGACCCCCTGGCCTTTTACCCAGCTCAGCATTAAAAAGAACTGAGCTGTGAAAGATTTTTTTATTGTTAGAGGCCTCTTAATGCCCACTCCCGATACCCATGGCTACATGCCATCATGTGGATTTTGGGCACATACTGAGATGACAATACAGAATGTCACTAGTCCTAAATAGGAATAGATTCCCCTGCATGAGAAAGAGAGGGATAACTATTGGACTTACCGTATTGCTTGAATTGGTAAGTCAACCTTATGTGTATAGTCACGATTCATGGATGTTTCATATGGGTCCCACACATTTCCTCCTACATGACAGTAAATAAAATAGACATTTAAAGCATGTTTTATATGAAAATGTGATATACTTGCATTTCATATACCTCAGAGGTTAATGCGCATACTTTATGCTATTTAAATGTGTAAATCATGAGTTATTTAAGAGCTTCACATTCCTTTGGCTGGAATAATATATAGATAAAATATTGAACTCTAACAAATGAAAATGTGACAGGTGCATAAGAATAACTCCACACAATTGAAAGGTGTTCTAGCTCACCAAACTGAATAAAAATATAAGGACAACTATAGTCAAAAATAAAGTTATGTTTAATTGAAAGATTGCATCATGTATAGGTATTTTATGTAAAGATGTTTTAATGAAAGCATGAAAATAAAGTACCTTATTAAAAACTCTTTGTTCAAAGAACAGTAAACGTTGTTTAAACAATACATGTCCCGGTAGAATTAAGTAAACCCGACGTGTATCTTAACCCCTTAGTGACAAGACATTTTCACCTTGACTTTCCCAAGGTGACAATGGCTGTTTTGACATTTCTAGGGTGTTTGTGTTTAGCTGAAATTTTTTTCTTTCTCACATACAGTACCCACACAAATTATATGTTGTTTTTATCGTCATAAGAAGGGCTTTCATTAGATACCATTATGTTCATCATATCTTATAATTTACTACAAAAAAAATCATAAAATATGATGAAAAATTTTAAAAAACCCACTTTTTCTAACTTTGACCTAAAATATCATGTACACAAATAAAATCATTAAAAAAGACCCCGTCTAAATAGTTTCTAAATGTTCTCCCGAGTTCAAAAATAAGCATGTTTCCGTATTTTCTGCGAGTTATGGGGCAAAAACCAAAAATAGTGTTTTTTGGTTTTTTCCTATATTGACCTTTTGACCCCAACCCGAACCCAAAATTTAACCCTAACACTAAATTTAACCCCAACTCTAATCCTTATTATATCACTTAATATTTTTTAACTTTAAGTTAATTTTAACCCTATCCCTTATGCTAAAAAATATTTAATTTTAACCCTATAGGCTAATATAGCTAAATAACCTGTTTTTAATGAATTAAATATGTATTTTAAATATTTTCCATTGCAATGCTACTAAACTACCACTAGGGGCAGTCAAGTAGCATATTCAGAGCGACGGAAGTGAAGTTACTTTCACTTCCGAAGCTCAGACCGGCAGAGGGCTTAGCCATATTGATGGAGCAGCATGCTCCGTCAATATGGCTACCTACGATCGCTCCGTGGGGCGATCGTGGGGGTCCCAAAATAGAAATTTCGGGGGTGGCTATTGCCTCGATGTCGAGGCAATAGACCAGCACTGTTAAAGCGGTTTTCGCGATCGTTGATCGCGAAAACCGCTTCATTCACTGCAGGACGTCCCAGGCACGTCCTTTGTCATTAAGGGAGTTTCTCCCAGGACGTGCCTGACACGTCCTTTGTCGTCAAGGGGTTAATAGATACACGCGGGTTTAGTAACTGCTGTGTCTCACATGCGAAACACAGCAGTTCCTGGGAGTCGCGTGCTGACGTACAGCCACTCAGAGTGGGGCTCACCCTCGTTTTTGCATGGGATCAGCAGGGGGGACCTAGATAAGGGTCCCCGGCTTGCTTGCACCTAGAGGATCATCAGCCATACCACACTGACGAGGCCATTGTAGGACAAAACGTATATCTGTGGTTTGCCGTGCTCCTCGTGCAGAGGGTACTGGCCATGCATTTCGGGTCTGGACTGCCCTTATGGGTGGGATCAGTCTGATATGCTAATGGAGTGGTTCCTCTGTAATGGTGTAAGCAAGCAAAAAACAGAGTTGCTCTCCCGAGTAGGTATTATCCTACAGGATGGACTTTTGGAGTGCTGTCTCTTCTCGGGAGCTCGTGCACCCACCCCCTTTTTTGCTCACCCCAGGAAAACAGTTGGAGGCTGAAATACTGTGAGATTTAACCCTGATTTGACAAGCCTCCTTAACATTAAATAGTAACTGCTTGGCCAGTATCACCTAAAGCAGCCACTTTGTTTTCTTGTTTGGATTATATCTGTTGGTTAACATAACATACTGGAACATACCTGGAGGTCAAAGTTTCCTGAGATCTAACCCTGGATTTAACCAAACTCTTTTACAGCAAAATGCATTTATTTTGCACTTTGGTTCTGAACATAGCAGTACGTTAAAAAGTGTTATTATTAAGTAGTGATTATTTCTGGAGCTCATTGCGTCTTTAGGTTTAATCCTAAATCGAACCAATCTTTCATTTGGCTAAAAGCATGCTGATTTGTTAATAGCATCCCAAGCAGTTACTTTACATTCCTACATGAAGAACAGTTGTAGGCTGAAGTGTTTGGGTGGGTTAAAACGCCTTGAGACTTAATCCTGGCCTCAACCAATCTCTTTCATAGCAAAGAGTGTACTGCTTAGTCGATCTCGCCCTAAGCAGCCACTTTACACTCTTACCTGGGGCACAATTTGCAGGTTAAAGTGTTTGACTTAGAACTGCAGTTTATAACGAAAATGAGTAATTTTAAAAGCAAATTGTTAAACAGGAGGTCAGATAAAATCAGTATAACACCAAGCTCAGGCTTATTAAGAGACTCTAAAATCAAAATGAGTCCTAAGGAAGAGAAATCATCAGAGGGGAAAAAACAAGAAAAAATAAAGGTCATAAATACTTTTTACTCCCCTAAAGCTTCTGTTCTTGCCGCAAGACCTCCAAGAGGTTCATTATCCCCAGGCACTCAAACTGGTGCATTATTAACTACCCACACTGAAAAAGGTACCGCAGAAGCAGTTAAACCTGTTTCACAAGAGAGCTTAGTGGCAGCTCTGGACACCTTGTACATCAAAATGAAGAATGACTTGACTTGAATGTGACGCATATCTTGGAAGTAATAGGGGTGTTAAAAGAAACGTTTTTGGAACAGGATAAGCAAATTAGTAATGTACATTCAGAATTAAAATTACTACAAAAACAAAATGCTCTGCTTAAATCACAAGTCAAGAATTTGGAAGACAAAGTCACATATGTTGAAGATAGATCCCGGAGAAAAAATATGCGGGTGAAAAGGATACGAGAAGATATCTCACAAAACAATCCGGAAGGTTATTTAAAAGAATATCTGGGACAATTCTTAACTGCGCAAGAAATTGGTCGGATGCCCTTTGAGTTGATGCCACAGATTAAGGAAGCCAGCAAATATTAGTTCTACCGAACCAAGAGACGTAATTGTCCGTTTTTTGAATTGTGCCTTAAAAGACTCTTTCATAAGCAAGGTTCGGTACGCTAAACCATGGGAAATTGTTAACCCTCTCTGTCTTTCCCGACCTTTCGCTAGAAACAAGGACTAACAGAAGGAAATTTAAGGATATGACTATAACTTTAAGAAACAAGAAATACCATACGGATGGGACTTCCCAACGTAGTTGTTGATATTTTATAATGGTAATAAATGATCCATTGGAGGATCTGTCCAAGCTGGGCATACCTAATAAGCCAACCAACCTGTTCACAGAGACTTTTTTTTGTTTTTCTCTTTTCCCCTTATTTGAATTTGTGGTGCACAAATCTAGCACCTTGCATGGGTATACAAGCCTATTACTCAGAAGGAAACTACTTTACATTATTATTTAGGCTTACAAAAATATTTTAAAGAAGGAAAACGGAATAGAAAATGGCACTTTTTGCATGATGACTAAGTTAGCATTTAACACGCATTTAAATTTAGCACTTAGAATGATGGTTTTGGGATGGACTTAATGTGGCAAATAATTTATCGCACAAAATAATTTAAAGAAAAGAAAAAAAAGGGGGAAAAGAAAAAATAAGTTGACTATAGGAAATATGGGAGAGAATATGAGGGGCTTTTACTTAAGAAATAATTGTAAAATAAATAATTGTAAAATTGTTGATTAATAAATCAGCACTAGAATGAACGTTTGGAATGCACTTTATACGGTTTAGAATTTTTTCACACAAAATCTAAAGAAGGAAAAAGTCTATTATAGGAAATATTGGTGAGAGAGTGTATGGATGTATGGAATACATTCAAGGATTTTAAGCATGCGTGGGTCTAGACACAAGGCTATCCTAGCTATAAGACCGGGAACGGGGGACTAATAAAAGTACTCAAAAAAATTGGGCAGACTAGATGGACCGAATGGTTCTTATCTGCCGACACATTCTATGTTTCTATGTATGAGGGATTTTGCTTAAACCTATGAAGAGAAAAATTTAATTTTAAGAAAAGTTAAGACATTTGCAAAGGGAGAAATTTTGTTGTGTTTTGTTTTTGTTTATTTATTTTTCTCTGGGAGAGGTAGATTGGGAAGGAACATTGAATGCATTAGACTTTACCTATTACCCCGATCCGGTCAGCAACTGTAATTTAGCCTAGATAGGAATAAAGGCTAAGATTCTGTCTATCTAGACATTGTCTTAAGACAGTAAGGATGAATATAATATTGTCTGTTGTGTGTATTTCTTGTCCCAGTTGTGTGAGGCGTTGGCAGGGGGGACTTCGGCAGGCTCTGTATACAGGGAGTGCAGAATTATTAGGCAAATGAGTATTTTGACCACATCATCCTCTTTATGCATGTTGTCTTACTCCAAGCTGTATAGGCTCGAAAGCCTACTACCAATTAAGCATATTAGGTGATGTGCATCTCTGTAATCAGAAGGGGTGTGGTCTAATGACATCAACACCCTATATCAGGTGTGCATAATTATTAGGCAACTTCCTTTCCTTTGGCAAAATGGGTCAAAAGAAGGACTTGACAGGCTCAGAAAAGTCAAAAATAGTGAGATATCTTGCAGAGGGAAGCAGCTCTCTTAAAATTGCAAAGCTTCTGAAGCGTGATCATCGAACAATCAAGCGTTTCATTCAAAATAGTCAACAGGGTCGCAAGAAGCGTGTGGAAAAACCAAGGCGCAAAATAACTGCCCATGAACTGAGAAAAGTCAAGCGTGCAGCTGCCACGATGCCACTTGCCACCAGTTTGGCCATATTTCAGAGCTGCAACATCACTGGAGTGCCCAAAAGCACAAGGTGTGCAATACTCAGAGACATGGCCAAGGTAAGAAAGGCTGAAAGACGACCACCACTGAACAAGACACACAAGCTGAAACGTCAAGACTGGGCCAAGAAATATCTCAAGACTGATTTTTCTAAGGTTTTATGGACTGATGAAATGAGAGTGAGTCTTGATGGGCCAGATGGATGGGCCCGTGGCTGGATTGGTAAAGGGCAGAGAGCTCCAGTCCGACTCAGACTCCAGCAAGGTGGAGGTGGAGTACTGGTTTGGGCTGGTATCATCAAAGATGAGCTTGTGGGGCCTTTTCAGGTTGAGGATGGAGTCAAGCTCAACTCCCAGTCCTACTGCCAGTTCCTGGAAGACACCTTCTTCAAGCAGTGGTACAGGAAGAAGTCTGCATCCTTCAAGAAAAACATGATTTTCCTGCAGGACAATGCTCCATCACACGCGTCCAAGTACTCCACAGCGTGGCTGGCAAGAAAGGGTATAAAAGAAGAAAATCTAATGACATGGCCTCCTTGTTCACCTGATCTGAACCCCATTGAGAACCTGTGGTCCATCATCAAATGTGAGATTTACAAGGAGGGAAAACAGTACACCTCTCTGAACAGTGTCTGGGAGGCTGTGGTTGCTGCTGCACGCAATGTTGATGGTGAACAGATCAAAACACTGACAGAATCCATGGATGGCAGGCTTTTGAGTGTCCTTGCAAAGAAAGGTGGCTATATTGGTCACTGATTTGTTTTTGTTTTGTTTTTGAATGTCAGAAATGTATATTTGTGAATGTTGAGATGTTATATTGGTTTCACTGGTAAAAATAAATAATTGAAATGGGTATATATTTGTTTTTTGTTAAGTTGCCTAATAATTATGCACAGTAATAGTCACCTGCACACACAGATATCCCCCTAAAATAGCTAAAACTAAAAACAAACTAAAAACTACTTCCAAAAATATTCAGCTTTGATATTAATGAGTTTTTTGGGTTCATTGAGAACATGGTTGTTGTTCAATAATAAAATTAATCCTCAAAAATACAACTTGCCTAATAATTCTGCACTCCCTGTAGATGACAGTAAAAGTATTTTCAATTAATGAACAGGGTCTCAATACACCTCAAAAAAGAGGCTATTAATATGACTCTATAGTAAAAAAACAAAAACAAAGCTGATTTATGCTTTGTGCAGGAGACTCATTGGAAGAGTGGTGGAGCACACCGATGGCGTTTTACCAGATTTCCTAGGGTTTTTTCCTCCGGTCTTCCAAATAAAAAGAAAAGAGGAGTCGCAATTATCCTCACGGAAAGGTTAACATTTGAGCTGATTGTAGAATTAAAAGATCCCAAAGGAAAATACTTGATATTGGTATGTAATATAAATAACATCTGTTACACCCTTGTTAATGTTTACTCTCAAAAGTTTTAAAAAAAAAATATTTTCTAAAAGAGATCAGGTCAAAAAAGGAATCCTGTTGATTGCTGGGGACATGAATATGGTACCGGATATAAAAGAAGATAAAACATTGAAATATTGCATGAAGGAGTCAGAAAGGGGGAGTAAGAGGAATAGTATTTCCTTCCAGGAAGTTCTGCATGAATTCGGCCTATTTGGAGGGCACAATAACGATCGCAATTTTTCTTTTTTTTCAAAAGCTCACAAAACTTATTCAAGAATTGATCAATTTTTAACTAAAAGCTATAACCTGGTTGAAATCAAAATTTTATATAATTACCTGGTCTGATCATGCCCCAATACTTGTACAGTGGAAAATGGGCCTAGGGAGGGAAGGACTTCCTGGAGGTTGAATGAAGAACTTATACATTCGGACGAAACCTGGAAGTATCTGCTAAGACATGCCGAAGAATTCTTTTTGAATAATGACAATAATGAGGTTAGTGGAGGCACATTATGGTGTCCCTTTAAAAGCTTCATGTCAGGTATTCTAATTAAGTTGGGGGCCCAACAAAAGAAATCCCGTGGGAAAGATTTAAATGATTTGTATATTGCTTTAGCTAAATTGGAGCAGGAAAATAGAAAAATAGTTACAGATCACAGAATTGATTTACAGAATTGAACCAACGTTGGTACCATGGGGATAATAGAGTTAGAAAACATTTTTCGGAAAAACTTAATTTGAAAAAAAGAACCCAAATTAGGAAGATAATTGAGGGAGATAAAGTTAATATCTCCCCATCAGACTAGGTCCTAGGTCCGAGGCGTTAGTCGAGCACTGAAAGCGGAGTTTTTCCGTTTTCAGTGCTCTAATGGTATTGTAACGATGCTTCCATACGGAAGCATCGTACAATATTGAAAAAAATGCCTGTCGGCATTTCGATCGCTCCGGAGAACGAATGAAATGCCGGTTTTAAAGGCAGAGTGCCTTTAAAACGCGGGCATTACAAAAACGAGGCAATCAGCCTTTTAGCCCCAAAACAAACCAACAAACCTACACATGGGTGGTATCCCTGTACTCAGGAGATGTTGCTGAACACATATTGAGGTGTTGGTTGGCAGTGGCAAACACCAGAATCTGAAAATTCCTGCCTGAACTACAATGTGTGTGGGGAAAAAATGACATCCCAACCCTTTGACATAGGTTGGTGGTAGAATTAGCATTTGGAAAGTGTTAAAATACCACAATTTTAAATACCCTAGGATGTCTAGTTTTCCAAAATATATTGATGGGGTAAAATACTTTGACAGGCTTCAAAAGTGTCCCAAATGGAACAATGTGGCCTTTTAGCCCCCAAACAACCCAACAAACCTATGCATGGGTGGTATCCCTGTACTCAGAGATGTTGCTGAACACATATTGAGGTGTTGTTTTGCACTGACACATAACAGGATCTGTGAATTAATTCTCTAAGTACAATGTATGTGGAAACAAAACATTAAAAAATTACTAACCTACAAATTGACAAAGGCTAATGGTAGAATTAGGGCATTGAAAGTGTTAAAATACTACCATTTGAAATACCCTAGGGTGTCTAGTTTGCTAAAATGTATGGTTTTGTGGGGTAAAATACACATTCTGGCTTCACAAATGTCCCAAATGGAACATGGGCGCAGGTTTTCTGCATGTCAGAATTCCAAGTTGAAAAACCAAAAAGCGCACCTCTCAACTGTGGCCTTTTAACCCCCAAATAATCTAACTAACCTACACATGGGTGGTGTCCCTGTACTCAGGAGATGTTGCTGAACACATATTGAGGTGTTGTTTGGCACTGACACATAAAAGGACCTGTGAATTCATGCCCGAAGTACAATGTATGTAAAAAAAAAAAATTACTATCCATTACATTGACATAGGCTGGTGGTAGAATTAGTGCATGGAAAGTATTAAAATACTACCGTCTGAAATACCCTAGGTTGTCTAGTTTGAAAAAATTGTGGGGTAGAATACACTTTCTGGCTTCAAAAATGTCCCAAATGGGACATGGAATTCTGACATGCAGAAAACTTGCACCCAAGTTGGAAATGTTGCTGCAAACTTTGGCAAAGATTGGTGGTAAAATGGCTACATGAAATGTGTCAAAATACCCCAAGTTAAATGCCCTGAGTGGTCTAGTTTTCAAAAATATGTACATGATGGGGGTCATTCATGGATTTAGCACATTAATCAGTGTTACAATGTCACTATCGCTAATTTTGAAAAAAAGGATTTTAATATAGCTTTGCACTACTTATAGTTCTGGCCCTGTAACATGAATAAAAAAAGCACAAACACATAAAACATGGGCTATTTCTGAACTCAGGACATATATTAGAAACTATTTAGCAGTGTTTTTTTTGTTGTCTCTTGTATTTTTATTTTTTTGCCATATTTTATTCTTTTTTTTACATCAAATTATATGCTATTATCAAAATAATGGTATCAAAAGAAAGCCCTTCTTATAACGATAAAAACGATATATAGTTTGTGTGGGTACACTAAATGAGACAGAAATAAATTACAGCAAAACACAAACACCTCAGAAATGTTAAAACAGCCCATGTCACCAAGCCAAAAAAGTCATGTCACTAAGGAGTTAATAGAATTACACTTTAACTTTCTGTAAGGTTTAAAAAAGGTTCTGGATAATGAAAATGGAAAACAAGCTGAGGGGAAGAGGGAAAAGGGGGGGAGAGGGAAAGAGTGAGTGAAAAGAACCAAAATCGCAGTAAATAAAACAGTAACTTTAATTTCCCTACGCTTTTGATCAATTCCCTTCAGCATCAAAAATATTTGAATCACCTATTTTATCACTGAGGAATTGACACAATGATGATACACAAGAATAACATCTGACCAGCTCATAACTTGTAATTCTGAGTGTCAAAAAATTAAAAAAATAAATAAGTGAGTTGGAAAGATTCTCTAACTTGCTTTCTAGATGTGCTATTCATAGCTGATTTTTCAATGGTGCAATAAAAATAAAAGTAGACAAGTCTGATAAAGTTGACAAAAATATTTTTCAGATATTTGCCAAATAAGCTAAATCGAACCAGTACTGCAATGTTTTGTGTTTATTATGTAATAGTAAATATTACAGTAAAAATCATCTATTGAGATTATAACAATTGCTAAAGAGAGCAATTTAGATAAATGGGTGCACTATATAGAGATGTTAAACAAGGTAAAATAACATATGAGCATTACAATAAAATATGATAATTTTGATGTGTAATAAATGGATTCAACTTTTGAAAAAACACAATAATTATTTTTTATATTAAACAGTACTTTTCACAATATGGACACCAACAGTCTGCACTGTGAATGGCATGGTTACTTGGCAACAGGCAAGACATATTATAACAATTCATCAAGTGTGACAAGTTCAGAGATAAATAATTCAGTGCCCTTTACGAGCTGGTACTTAGTAATCATATCCTCCAAGGCATTCTCTGGTTGGTTTCATTTACACACTAAAAACTTAATATGATTTTAAAATGGTCTTAATATGATTTAAAATGTGTCACAGAGTAAGCGACATATTTATTTTGACACCTTGCCACCCCAAGAAATAGGATGCTTGTCTTATAAGGTTTTATTGATACTCAATAAGCTATGTAAAGCACCAATGCCATACAATAAATGGACATGTTGGTCAATTGAACTCCATCCAATACAGACAATGAAGAAATGAAAAGCACTTTTTTCACCTGGTACATTTTTACCTGGTCTTTTTTCTCCATCAGCATATGTCTTAAATGCCAAACATTGTCAACCAGCCTGAAGTTAGAGCTAAAACTTTACTGCTTTAGGAGAGCTTTATGATATATGTAATAATATATACATGGACTAATATAGAAGCACAAGTGAAAAATATAGTAGTGCCCATAGTATGAGGATAAACTGGCAAGTCCTTTTGCCAGAAAAAAGTTAGTGGCCCTTTAAAGAGAAACCAAAAAGTTTCTATTACAGTTTCAATGGCCCTATTATTAGGCCACTGAAACGGATATGTCCCCCTCTACGAGTGACTCTCTCTTTGGCTTCCTGCACTTTTGACTAAAGATTAAACAACACTATAATGTTATTACCTCAAGGTTCATTATAGATTTTTGTTTTGGATAAGGCATTTTTAATGCTGTGTGGTAATGAAGTGTACATTAGCAGGATGATGTGATGTGTTCATGAAGTGAGCTTACCTAGTGAGGCCATTGCTGTTTTCGGCCTTGCTGGAGTTTTGGCATTCAGCCGTAGTTGTGTGGGTTTGGTGAATTTGGAGGATAGGAGCAGACTGGTAGCTAGATGGTCACATTTTTCTTTCTCTAGAACGGACTTGCTTCTTTCTTTAAGGTAAGCCAACTGCTCCATGAACTCTGGTTTCAAAACATCCCCATCCAGCTGTGATAGACAGAAAACACAAGCACACTAGTACACTAGGACTGGGGTAGGCAACCTTCAGCACTCCGGATTTTGGGGACTTAGGGTTGCCACCTAGACTTAACATTGACCTCAAAGCAGTATTTTACCGGCCTGCCAACCAGGTGGCAACCCTATGTGGACTACATCTCCGATAATGCTCTTCCAGCCGTAATGCTGGAAAAGCATCAAAGAAAACGTAATGATTTTATTTTTGGGTGGAGGTGGGTGACAGTGGTTCACCCAATATTTGTTTTCTTAAGGTGAGCCCTTTCAGTGCTGTAGGGAGCACTGCTTGTGTTCCCTACAGCACTGAAAGGGTTACAATGTGCAAACAGTGGCTGCGTTAAGCACAAGTCAAGCTTTTTTCGGGTGTAAAACTGACAGGCAAAAAAAAGTAAGATTTTTTGTCTGTTTGTTTTTACCGGCTGTTGTTGAATCACTGTTTGTGCGGTAATTATCACACAGAACAGTGTTTCAGTATGGTATTAGTGGCGGCCAGTGAATCATCAATGCGCATTAATCTACCTTTAAAGCTAGTTTTTTTTTAATTTATCGGGTCCATAGAAAGAGAAATGAATTACGTTGCAGAGGTTATTCTCACTGTCTGATAAAGTCTCAATGGACTAAGTAACAGATCCATGGTCTCCCAAATTATAGCTTCTTACCAATTATCCACTTTAGGCTACCTTAGTAAGATTTATTAATGGTTTGCCCCAAGGGCTTGTCCAGGTTTAACCCCTTGAGGACAAGAGCTTTTTGGGTTATTTTAGGTGTGAGCTTGACTGTAATTTCTTTCTCATTTAGCATACGTATACAAACTGTATAATTATTTTAAGGCATTTTGTAATGCCTTTTAATGCTTAATAGTTTTAAATCAGAATGTAATATTTTTTCTTTAACTTTTTACACACCCTTTATTAACATTCATGATATGCCAGAACAAGCATGTTCCCTTAGGGTTAAGATAGCTCATGACTATAAAACAAAACAGTTGTACCTGGAGCAAAGCATATCATTACTGTCCACTAAAAGGATCACCATTTATAAAAAATAAAAACATATAAAATAATTTTAGGCCAGAAATGATGCAGTTCCTTACACTGCCCTAACAACTTTTGCCAACAACCACAGGGCCCTCTTCACAATTTCCCATAATGCACAGCTAGTGCATTTTAAAATGATCAAGTGAGCCCACCTGGGTGGTGATCATGGTGATTACGGGGGAGCCTGCAGGGATGGTGTCGGCTTGGTCGGGCTTCGTCCCGGCTCGGGTCCAGTGTGGTCTGGTCAAGAGCAGAATGTGGAAGGCGGACGCGTCGGTTGCCAGGTAACGCAGGAGTCACGTGACTCAGCCTTGGTTGTGTGCATGACGAGGAAGCTGCACCCTGTGTTCCGTGTGATACTGTGTGTAACTAGTAACCCTCTCATTATCTGGTTATTATCGCTACTTGTAACATACCAAATCTTATCTCACCAGTAATCACCAGCACATTATACCTTGCAAGGAGAGCTAGAAAGATGCTATGGGCTGATATGATGAGTACTCAAATTATCCTGCATGTTGTGCAAACAATAGAGAAAAACGTTTATTTGCGTATAAAGACGGAAACTGAAATGACAAGTTATACCCTGATTTTTTGTTATTGATGTAAGTCTATTTTTACAGTGATATGCAAAACAGTGATTTATTTTTAATTGTTAATTGGACCCCACGATTACTACTTATATCTTCATAGCTAAATTTATATGCACAGTATAAATGATTGCATGACATGTTTTACAATACATTTTATTACATTATAGCAATTTGCCCATGATTTTGCCCCTCAATATGCATGGATTTTGACTCCCAATATGCCATTTAATATGCCCAGGATTTTGCCCATCAATATGCCATGATTTTGCCTCCCCAATATGCCATTTAATATACCAGGATTTTGCTCTCAATATGCCAGAATTTTGCCCCCCAATATGGCATTTAATATGCCATGATTTTGCCCCTCAATATGCCATGATTTTGCCCCCCAATATGCCATTTAATATGCCATGATTTTGCCCCTCAATATGCCAGGAGTTTGCCCCCCAATATGCCATTTAATATGCCAGTATTTTTCTCTCAATATGCCTGGATTTTGACCCCCAATATGCCATTTAATATGCCCAGGATTTTGACCCTCAATATGCCAGGATTTTGCCTTCCCAATATGCCATTTAATATGCCAGGATTTTGCTCTCAATATGCCAGAATTTAGCCCCCAATATGCCATTTAATATGCCAGGATTCTGCCCCTCCAATATGCCAGGAGTGTGCCCACCAATATGCCATTTGATATGCAATGAGTTTGCCCCTCAATATGCCAGGAGTTTGCCCCCCAATATGCCATTTAATATGCCAGTATTTTTCTCTCAATATGCCTGGATTTTGACCCCCAATATGCCATTTAATATGCCAGTATTTTTCTCTCAATATGCCTGGATTTTGACCCCCAATATGCCATTTAATATGCCCAGGATTTTGCCCCTCAATATGCCTAGATGTTGACCCCAATATGCCATTTAATATGCCAGGATTTTGCTCTCAATATGCCAGAATTTAGCCCCCCAATATGCCATTTAATATGCCAGGATTCTGCCCCTCCAATATGCCAGGAGTGTGCCCACCAATATGCCATTTAATATGCCATGAGTTTGCCCCTCAATATGCCAGGAGTTTGCCCCCCAAATATGCCATTTAATATGCCAGTATTTTTCTCTCAATATGCCTGGATTTTGCCCCCCAATATGCCATTTAATATGCCAGGATTTTGCCCCTCAATATGCCAGGAGTTTGTCCCCCAATATGCCATTTAATATGCCAGGATTTTAACCCTCCAATATGCCATTTATTATGCCAGGATTTTGCCACTCAATATGCCAGGAGTATGCCCCCCAATATGCCATTTAATATGCCTGGATTTTTCTCTCAATATGCCAGGATTTTGTCCCTCCAATATGCCATTTAATATGCCAGGATTTTGCGCCTCAATATGCCAGGAGTTTGCCCCCCCAATATGCCATTTAATATGCCAGGATTTTGCCCCCCCCCCCCCCCCCGCTGGTGGTGTCACCCCCCTTGGGACTCCACTGCATATAACCATGGCCGCCATCAGGAATTTCAGGGCCCCTTACAAATTTTCTGGGACCCCTACACCCCCCCCCCCCTGACAATTTTGCAACTCAACAAGTCAGTATTTTGCCACTTAAAATGCCAGTATTTTGCCAATCAATATGCCAGTGTCTATTGTTAACAGAGGCTGCTAGACACCAAAAGCCCCCCCACCGACCGCGTTTTCGGCTGTCACCGCCGTTGCCACCCGCCTGGTCCGGGATGCCAGTATCGCCCGTCTCCGCCTGATGGCTGGCCTGCAAAAGCTAGATAGTTCACATTTCCTTTATGGTAAACAATAACTGAGGAACCAAAGGAGAATGTTATCATTGGTACCATCACTTAGATGAATTCCAGCAGCATTACTAAGCCACTGCTTCTTTTCTTTTTTTTTACCTGGCTGTGGTAATGTATTTTCTACAGCCTATTAAGTGTGTGCCCCTTAAACTTGTATACTGTACCAGTAAATGCAGGAGATACTCGTTAAACATAGGACAGGTCCAATCAGATCCAGCCCTAAGTGATGGAGTTTAGGCTAGAAGTTGAGATTTCCCTCACCTAAATGCAGACAGAACTGCCTTGGATATACAAATTATGCCCAGTTAAGATATATGTCTATTCTAGCATCACCGTGAACTGTCCCATGAAGAAAGATCTGGCGATGACCTCTCGCAAGGTGAGCAGGCCATTGCGCAAGTGGGGATGGTTTCGCGGCTGCGTTAATGCAGCCATGATGAACCATCCCATCCCCTTTGCTAGAACCACCGCTACCTTAAGTAAGAATAATTTAGCTTTGTCTTTTCACAATGTTTAACAAAAAGGTTTATGATCCAATAAAATAGAGACTGAAAGATTAATAAACATTTATTTAGTCATGAATAATAAAACAAAAGTCAGATCAATAACACTTAAGGGTCTACTGAAAACTAGGGTTCCATAATCCCCTTGGGTCAGGAGATCATTTCTTAATACCGTATTTGCTCGATTATAAGACGACCCCCCAAACTTTGGATATTCCTTTAGGAAAAAAACTAAAAGCCTGAATATAAGACTACCCTATAGGAAAAAAGTTAAACTTGTATATATTCACATGTAAATTGCTTTTTTAATAAAAAATTATGATATCAAAAAATGTATTTCTAGTTTTTATTTCTTTTTATGTGCCAATGCTGCCTTTCTCTTTCCCTTGCCCCCATTTTTCTCTCTCTCCCCCCCAGTGGCGTAGCGTGGGGGGTGCAGGGGGGGCCGGCCGCACCGGGCGCAATATCTGGGGGGGCGCACTAGCCCTATGCGGCCGCGTGGCCGCCAGGGCCGTCTTTAACGCGGGGCAAACGGGGCAGCTGCCCTGGGCCCATTTACTCCTGGGGGGCCCCAAGGCAGCTGTCCCGTGGGCCCCCAGCCCCTGCTGCCGCGTTCACAGCGCATTGCGCTTGTGAACGCTTTTTTCCGGCAAGCCGCATCCGATGGATGCGACGGCCGGAAAAAAAAAAAAATAAATAAACTGACGCCGGATGTGACGTCGCGTCACATCCGGTGTCTGCTTCCCTCCTCCGTGCAAGAGGGAAGACTGCACGGAGGAGACATCCGGCGGGGGACACGGAGCCGCTTCATGTAAGTACGGGGGGGGGGGGGCTGGCTGGCACAATATTCCTGGTATCTGATTGGCACAATATTACTGGGTATCTGATTGGCACAATATTACTGGGTATCTGATTGGCACTATATTACTGGGTATCTGATTGGCACAATATTACTGGGCATCTGATTGGCACAATATTACTGGGTATCTGATTGGCACTATATTACTGGGTATCTGAATGGCACTATATTACTGGGTATCTGATTGGCACAATATTACTGGGCATCTGATTGGCACAATATTACTGGGTATCTGACTGGCACTATATTACTGGGTATCTGATTGGCACTATATTACTGGGTATCTGATTGGCACAATATTACTGGGTATCTGATTGGCACTATATTACTGGGTATCTGAATGGCACTATATTACTGGGTATCTGATTGGCACAATATTACTGGGCATCTGATTGGCACAATATTACTGGGTATCTGACTGGCACTATATTACTGGATATCTGAATGGCACAATATTACTGGGTATCTGAATGGCACAATATTACTGGGCATCTGATTGGCACAATATTACTGGGTATCTGACTGGCACTATATTACTGGGTATCTGATTGGCACTATATTACTGGGTATCTGAATGGCACTATATTACTGGGTATCTGATTGGCACAATATTACTGGGCATCTGATTGGCACAATATTACTGGGTATCTGACTGGCACTATATTACTGGGTATCTGATTGGCACAATATTACTGGGTATCTGACTGGCACTATATTACTGGGTATCTGATTGGCACAATATTACTGGGTATCTGATTGGCACTATATTACTGGGTATCTGATTGGCACAATATTACTGGGTATCTGATTGGCACAATATTACTGGGTATCTGATTGGCACTATATTACTGGGTATCTGAATGGCACTATATTACTGGGTATCTGATTGGCACAATATTACTGGGCATCTGATTGGCACAATATTACTGGGCATCTGACTGGCACTATATTACTGGGTATCTGACTGGCACTATATTACTGGGTATCTGATTGGCACAATATTACTGGGTATCTGAATGGCACTATATTACTGGGTATCTGATTGGCACAATATTACTGGGCATCTGATTGGCACAATATTACTGGGTATCTGACTGGCACTATATTACTGGGTATCTGATTGGCACAATATTACTGGGTATCTGAATGGCACTATATTACTGGGCATCTGATTGGCACAATATTACTGGGTATCTGACTGGCACTATATTACTGGGTATCTGATTGGCACTATATTACTGGGTATCTGATTGGCACAATATTACTGGGCATCTGATTGGCACTATATTACTTGGCATCTGATTGGCACTATATTACTTGGCATCTGATTGGCACTATATTACTGGGTATCTGATTGGCACTATATTACTTGGCATCTGATTGGCACTATATTACTGGGCATCTGATTGGCACTATATTACTGGGCATCTGACTGGCACTATATTACTGGGCATCTGGCTGGCACAATAATACTGGGCATCTGACTGGCACAATAATACTGGGCATCTGACTGGCACTATATTACTGGGCATCTGGCTGGCACAATAATACTGGGCATCTGACTGGCACAATAATACTGGGCATCTGACTGGCACTATATTACTGGGCATCTGGCTGGCACAATAATACTGGGCATCTGGCTGGCACAATAATACTGGGCATCTGGCTGGCACTATATTACTGGGCTCTGACTGGCACAATATTACAGGCATCTGACTGGCATAATATTACAGGCATCTGACTGGCACAATATTACAGGCCTCTGACTGGCACAATATTCCTGGACTCTGACTGGCACACTATTACAAGCATCTGACTGGCATAATATTACAGGCATCTGACTGGCATAATATTACAGGCATCTGACTGGCACAATATTACAGGCATCTGACTGGCACAATATTCCTGGCCTCTGACTGCACACTATTACAGGCATCTGATTGGCATAATATTACAGGCATCTGACAGGCACCATATTCCTGGGCTCTGACAGGCACAATATTCCTGGGCTCTGACAGGCACAATATTCCTGGTATCTGACTGGCACAATATTATTGGTATCTGACTGGCACAATATTACTGGTATCTGACTGGCACATTATTACTGGGCTCTGACTGGCACAATATTGCAGGCATCTGACTGGCACAATATTGCAGGCATCTGACTGGCACAATATTACTAGGCTCTGACTGGCACAATATTACTGGGCTCTGACTGGCACAATATTACTGGCATCCGAAAGTTACAATATTACTGGCATCTGAATGGCACAACAATTATGGCATATGTGTGTGTGTGTGTGGGGGGGGGGGGGGGGCGTAACATTAGAGGTACAGGATTGAGGAAGTTGGCTCCATCTAGCCCAGTCTTGGATCATCTCCAGGGTATGGTTCCATTTTGATGTTTAGTTTTTGTTCTTGATATTGTTTGTCGTTTACGATGGTTGTGAGACGACATATAATAGCATGGCCCATGCTAGGTTACTACATGTGTATATTTGTATTCATAGACCTGCTGAAAATGTGGAGAATGTGTGTAATGCATGTTCGCACTCAATAAAGTGTTGGAAAATAAACTTGTATTTAGATGCATTTTACTTTAATTACATAAGTATTTTCATAACAAACAATACATGTGCTTGGGGGGTAAGGGTTTCTTTAACTAATCTAGTAGAAGAGACTCGAGTGCTAAAATCCAAGGGTTAGGGGGCGCAAATTACTTGCCTTGCCCCGGGTGCTGACAACCCACGCTACGCCACTGCTCCCCCCTCCCCTTGCCTGTCTCTTAACCCCCTCACTCCCCTTGTCTCTGTCTCTTAACCCCTTCCCTCCCCTTGTCTGTCTCTTAACCCCTTCCCTCCCCTTGTCTCTGTCTCTTAACCCCTTCCCTCCCCTTGTCTGTCTCTTAACCCCTTCCCTCCCCTTGTCTCTGTCTCTTAACCCCCTCCCTCCCCTTGACTCTGTCTCTGCCCCCCTCCCTCCCCCCTGTCTGTCTGTCCCCCTCCCTCCCCCTGTCTCTCTGTCCCCCTCCCTCCCCCTGTCTCTCTGTCCCCCTCCCTCCCCCTGTCTCTCTGCCCCCCCTCCCTCCCTTCCCCTTACCTTGATCCCTGGTGGCTAGTGGGGGCAGCCGGGGGATGTCTGCATGATACTTGCAGACATCCTCCATGCTGCCCGACACGGCAGTCTATTATGACGGACAGCTGTCCGTCATAATAGTCTGCCGTGTCGGGCAGCATGGAGGATATCTGCACGTATCGTGCAGACATCCCCCAGCTGCCCGATTGTCCCTGGTGCCTAGTGGGGCAGCAGAGGATGTCTGCGCGATGAGCGCAGACCTCCCCTGCTGCCGCCCGGCACGCTCGCCGGGACTTCTGTGACGAAAGCGGAAGTATCCGGCTTCTTCACAGAAGCCCCGGCGGTCGTGCCGGGCGGAAGCAGGGGAGTCTGCGCTCGTTGCGCAGACTTCCCCTGCTGCTAGAGAGGGGGATCCAGGTCCTCTGCAGCTCTGCTGGGGACCTGGATCCATTTCTTATAATCTGACCTCAATTTGAGGTCAGATTATAAGAGAGCTCGATTATAAGACGAGGGGGATTTTTCAGAGCATTTGCTCTGAAAAAAACCTCGTCTTATAATCGAGCAAATACGGTAAATGAAACAGGGCTGTCTCAATACTTTTTCCAAAGCCATTTTTTGAGGTGCTAATGGAAAAGATCAAACATGTTTTTTTCTTGAGAGACAGGCCTCAAGTCACTGGTTGGTAGTTGCAGACTGTGATTGAAATTCTGGTGTACAATATAAAATTATAAATGTTCTGATATAATGCACAGCTAATTAGACCTATAATACAGCTCACTCATGAATTTTGAGTTTACTGGTTCGGTTTAGAAAATCACAATTGTGCTCTCTTTTCGTATCATTATAAAAAACGGTCTCTTTTACGATCCGTTATGAATATATAAAGTGTCTAAATACATATTTATACAAATTTGACCAATATACTGACACCGAACACAAATATGGAAACCGCTATTTAAAATCATTATGGCATGGGCACTGGGCCACTGGAGCAGAGTACATCCAGTTTACATTATGGCCTACCACTGTCTGAAAGTCAAATGCGTACAATCACTCGTCTTTCGAAACAGCCAAGCTCCTCCCCTGGTGCCATGGTACCAGGGCTGGCCCTATAATGGGGCAGAGTGGGGCAGCTGCCCCAGGCGGCATCCTGGCAGAGGCGGCACTTTGCTCCTCCGTGCAGCTGTCTTTTTTCTGTGTTCCTTGATTGAATGAGGTCTCAGCCATCAGGTGAGACTTCTCAACTCTCCTGATTGGCTGAGAGTTTAGAAACCACCCGTTATTGGCTGAGACCTCCTTCACACAGAGCTCAAAGCAAAGAGAGATGCATACAGCAGGTAAGTTTCAGTGAGAGTGTGTGTATGGATGTCAGTGTGAGTGAGAGTGTGTGTATGTCAGTGTGAGTGTGTGTGTGTGTGTGTATGTCAGTGTGAGTGTGTGTGTGTATGTGAGTGAGAGTGAGTGTGTGTATGTTAGTGTGAGAGAGTGTGTGTATGTCAGTGTGAGAGAGTGTGTGTATGTCAGTGTGAGTGAGAGTGTGTGTATGTCAGAGTGAGTGAGAGTATCAAATATTGTACATTAAGGGTACATGCTCAAACATTCAGGGCACACATTTTAATCATGGCCAGCCAATAATCGCACAAAATAATTTTGCATATAGAGGTGTTCTTGCATTAAATTATCACTTCCAGATAAGTTTAATTTTAGTTTAAATTACCATGACTGTGGGATTTTTTTTTTGGGGGGGGGGGGGGGGGGGCAGCATTTCATTTTTCGCCCCAGGCAGCACAATGTCTTGGGCCAGCACTGCATGGTACCAATAATTACATGGAGTTAGGCCATGGTTGCCTATATAGACATAATGCTGAGCATGCTGGCAAATCCTTTACATTTTCATGCCTATGGGTTTTATAAAAAGCTTAGGCTGGTTTAACAACCTAAAGCTTTCCTCAGTTCTTTGTGTTTCCATTTTGGTGTGTGCATGTCTATTTGTGTGAAAATACATAATTGCTTTGGTTTATGATGTTAACAGAGTTTTTGGTGTGGATTCTTCAAGCTGCACTTCATCTGGTCCAAAGGGATCTTCACAAATCACATCTAGAAATATAAAACCAAACATGGTTTAAGTGCATACATAAATACATAGTTTCCACATAAAAAAAAAACAGATTATCAGTCATTATCAGTTGAAGAGAACACTTAATACTGATTGTGCAAATATCACCCATTGATTATGGGCAGGGGTATAACAAGAAACCCTAAGGCCTCGATGAAAACTTGCCTTGGGGACCCTCTCCTCCTCAACTTCTCCAAGCAACATGTTCCACACTTACAGCTTTGTCACCATCTTAGCCCCCCAAACAGCACGTCTGTGCCATGTAGCGTTTGTCTCTCCCATCTTTGCCCCAACAGTTGAGACCCCTATGACCTTGAATTCATCTCCAAAATATGCACATATCTGGAAGGGTGCAGCTCCACATATGTTAAATATGCAAAGATCTCAAATGTTTATAAGAGAAAAATTTGGGATCCCACAGGACCGGTCGATCTGCCTTTTACCCAGTCCCCAGCAGAAGTTTTACTTCCCTCAGACAGACACTCATACAGAAACCGCTCCACAAGAATACCACTGACATCTATGAATCTGATCAGGTTACTAGACCTTAACGATTGTGAACTAAACGTATCAGTGAATATGACAGAATATAGGCAATAGCTAATAAAAGGACTATACATATTCTTATATTAACATCAACAAATCAGTGGGTTCGATCACCTAAGTATTTAGACAGAATATAAAATGTGTTTAAAACCTGTTGGACTGGCTCCAATAAACGACACCTTGCTCTGGTGTCGAAGTGTTTATACTATGTAAGTGACTGTCTCTTTAACGGCATGATTACTAAACAAAATTGCTACAAATGTTATTTAGTATGACATAATCTTTTTGTACATGAGATAATTGTGTACCTAATTTTACATGAGTGCCTTACTGTATTTTCAAACTTGGATCTGCAAACTGCAGTTAATAGGCTTGTGCTTCATCCCTTGATGTGGCACAATTGCAGTGTCACAGACAAATAGGCAGGATAATACAGATATACTATATTTGCTCGATTATAAGACGACCCTGATTATATTCAAGCAAGTACAGTATATAGATACACAATTGTTAATTATGCAAATGATGAGTAGACACTCCTACCTGGTGCAGCAACAGCAATTAAATAAAATAAATGTCTTTGCACATAGAATAAGACTGGAAGTAGAGCAAGAAAGGGGCAGTGTGCGCTCCAAACCACTGCTTGAAGGTGCTCTAGTCTTTAGATTTGTTCGTATGAGCAAGGGATTCTGGGACTTCCCACAATTCCTAAAAACACTTAGGTGCACTAGGAAGCTGCTTATCTAGACCGATATCTGTATTAAAAACTGCTAGTTTATTAGTAGTTCACTCTTACTAATACTATGGCTGGTGTGTATTTGATAGTGGTAAACATAGCTGTGTGTTTATTCAAATCAGGCTTTTAAAGGGGCAGTTGTAGGGGTCACTAGGGCCTCCTAGAGTGGTAGGCCCGGTCGCAGTTGCAACACATGTGGCTATGATTGTTATGCCCCTGATAATTGGGTATTATGGGAGCTATAATTTTTCAGCTTAAAAGGAGACTTATTGCAAAGGTTTCTGTACATTGCATATGTTCTGAGGAAGAAGTGTCAAATTCATGTCACTTTACTCAGATCTTCAGCCAATCACTCTCCATTCCTACAGCAATAGACCTTAATTTTCAGCTACAACCAATAAATATTTTCCATGAGTCAGTATTTTTCTTATTATAGCATTAAAAAAAAAAAAATTACATTCCGGACCCTTTAACAGTCTTGTTCTATCACTGCCACTTCTTACTGTGGTAACAGTGCATACCAGTTTGAAGAATATAAGTTCCAGGCAGGGGACGGATGGATACAAAATGGATGTAAAAATAAGCGGGATGGATGTAAAAATAAGCTTTCAGTCTAAGAAACAAGCAAATGTTAGTTTAAATACATTATAATTAATTGATAATAGGATATGAATTAAACAGAGTAACTTACCTAATGAAAATGTACTGAGTCTGCGGTCAGCGCTGCTTCCCATACGAATCAGGGGGTTGGTCATTTTTGACAGGAATATTTTAACCTTTTCTTTCTTTGAAGCCGCTGTACAGTATAGGCTGAGAACAGTCCCGCTCACTCGACATGTCTTTTTGCTCAGGCCCAGCAAATGAAATATATCCAAAAGCACATCTACTTTAAATGCATATAAAAAGCTCACATTGTCCTCTATAAGTTCAAAACGATTCTTTAAAAGATAATCTCTGAAGACGTTTTGGAATTCAAACTAGAAACAAAAGCAGAACACAGCTATTAGGACTATTTAGTACATTCATTTGGATCTTACAAATAAATTATGACATGCTTCATAACACTGTAACAATGCTTTGGGTTCAGAATATGTAAAAGTCACATTCCCTTTTTCTAAATTCCCTGTATCCTTATGTACACCCATATCAAGATTTACTACTAAAAAAAAAAACATGACAGTAATCACACTTCCTATGATATAAAGAAAATAAAAACATATCAGATACACAGACAGCTTTCTTGCACTGTTACAAAACCAGTATTGTTCAAGAGGACCTATTATTTATCTACAATAAATATCCAAGCAGGCGTGGATGCTCCATATGTGCTTCACACCTAGCACGGAGCAGCCGCGCTCTGTATGTCTGGGGTTTGTGTGCTCCGAACAGAGAGTACACAAACACCGGAAATACATCCGGGAGACACTCATTCTGTTGCCAATTCAACCGGCATGAAAAGTATAGGAAAATTCGTATACTTTTAGAGCTGGTCGAATTGGCAACAGAGTGAGTGACTCTGTTGCCGAATCCACAGCTGCTGTCGGCCACTCAGATTGTGCCTCCGAGTGACAGGTGTGCTCCGGACTGGCAACATGCCTGTCACTCGGGTACGATATGCCCTTCTACCCAAGCTTTTTTTTTATCGAACATCTGTTTGTAAAGGTTGTGGAGAATAAAGTTTCTCAAACTTCTACACATTATACTACCTAATCAAGGACCATACCTGGATAGACAAAACATCTGTACAAGGACACAGGTATCCATGTCAAGGTCTGTGAAGGCCCACTGAGGTCACAAATTCCAGTAAATATCCACCATGAAACTATGCTGTGGATTAACCTTGCGATTTTGCACAAGCCGAGTTACAGGTTTTTTTTTTCTGAAGCATTACTGACACTGTTAATGTGTTTTGAGGATCAACATAACTTATTTTTTGAGTATGCATGTTTTCAGTAACTGGAACTAAACAAAAACTAAGTTAATAGGACTAAAACTATGACTAAAGTCATAAAAGGGAAGAGAGAGGGAAAAAGGAAGAATAAAAAGAGAGTAAAGTAAAACATGGGCCTTGACCTTGACCACATCTCCCCTGGATTGCCCAGGAAAGGGCTCTCCCCCAGCCCCCGCCCCCTGTCCGCCAATGGGAAAGAAGAAGTCTTAGTGTTGTTGATTGTTATATGTTATAAGTTGTTAAATGTAGTTAGTGCCAGTAATCTATGTAACCTTAGCCATCTTCACTAGAATAAGCCTGCCTACATGGGTGAAATGCATTAATGTATATTTGTAACTTGGAGTTTAAATAAATCTTGTTTTTTTCAATGTGCAAAACAGCTTCAAAGCCTTCAGGTCAAAATTACTCAGAATGCAGGGGATAGAACAGAGATAGGAAATGTCATCATATAAAAGTTATTACAATTTAATAAAAAATAGAAGCAATTAAAAAGGCTTACATAAGCATATGTTGGTTATTATTCGACACCCACATACACGGTTGACATATATCCAGATGTGAAGATTGAAAGCAGCTTGCCCACTAAAGGTTCTGAATGGACAAACAACAAAAGTCCGAGAGCTACTTCCGCATTAACATTAACACACAGTAACATTTTCACTGCTCACCTGTAATTGGTAGTTTTCCCCCATGACTGAAGATATGACATCATTCATCCCGCCTTCCACCTGCGCTTTCATTTTCGGATGACGTGTATTTACAATGAAGGCAAATGTCTTTACTGAAAAAAGAAACATTTAATTAACGTACATTAAAATACTAAACACTCCTATTAAGATTTCAGAATAGTTGGTTATCATTGAAGATTTATAGACACAGGAAATTGTACCAGTGGACTACAAATGGCAAAAATAAAAAGCAAGAAATGTATATGTAGGGGATGTGGCAATTGGATGAAAAATGAAATGCAAAGAGTGGTGGTAAATATAAAGTTCTCAAATTGGACACCTGTGGAGTAGCTCAGGGATCTGTCCTGGGTCGTCATCTTTTAAAAAAAATGTATTAACCCGTTCCCCCCTGTAGGACGTTCCATGCCATCCTACTTTTTAGTGTAAAGATTCTAGTAGGACGGCATGGAACTTTGTACATTGAACAGCTCGTCGCGGCCCCCCGCTATGAACTGTATGCGAACATGCAGCGGGGTCCCCACTGTCAAATCAGGGCACTTTGAGTGGCCTCACTCTGACACAGAAAATGACCATTGGCTCCATTTTACAGAAGAGAGAAACACTAAGAGTGTTTCATGCTAAATCGATCTTTTACTCATAGGCAATAAACTGCCCACTAAACATACAATTTAAGCATCCAATAATGCCTCACCCAAAACGTAACCATTACACGACTAATTGATTTGTTCAATTTCACACAATATTCCTGGCCTCTCCACTGTAATAATAATTCACTTCCCCCCCCCCCCCCCCTTTCCCTACTATGCATCACTAAATACAGATTCATGCTCTCTGTACCCCATCTTCCTACACTAATAATCACAAATATGTGCATTACATATCACTAGATCTTGTATTTAATCTATGACAGTTTCATGTCTGTGGATCCATGAAAGCTCAATTTATTGGAAATATAACATTTACATTTGTCACCATGATCAGAAACACACCAACCCTCACCACATTGCCTAATGGATCCACTGCAGCTCAAGAACATCATTTATTCCCCTCTCTTTCCTTCCCCCATATTTCATATAAGAATGAACAATGCAGTAGGGGGTGGGGTCGTTCGTACCTGTGTCACTGTTTGTTTTCTTTGCGTTGGTGATAAATAGCATGGGTTTCGCAAGAATGGTCTCTCTGTAATCTTTATAGTCATAGTGGCTTTTGAGAACCACTTTCCTAATAGAAAGATTAAAAAAATGAGAAAAATATTCTGCACGAATTGAGATTTTTATCACTAGTAGAAGAGCTTAAAAAATAATGAGAAAGCAGACCAAACTACTTATAGAATGTTCTGAAGAAACAAAATCATATCACAGTTTGTTTTCAATTAGCTTTAAATGAGTGCATTTAGGATGACTAACACTTTTGTCACAGGACTATTTTGGACAATTTGTACCCTTCGTGACAATGGTTGTTTAAGCAATTCTGTTTGTGTTTAGCTGTAATCTAATTAGCTGTAATGTTAAAAGGACTTTATTTTCTTTCCATTATTTTGATCATATCATATAATTTACTATAAAAAAATTAAAAACAAAAAACTATTTTTCTAGCTGTCACAACAACAGGATGTGATGGGGGGCCTACGCAGACATGGCTGGAGTACCTTGGTATTTTAAATGAGAAATTGATGTGCACGTCTATTTTTTATATGTTTTGTGTGAGAAGATTAAAAATATTTATTAAAATAAAAAAATTGAGATAGTGTAGAGAGACAGCAATGACATTTTCATGGGACTACATTTCCCATGATCCTCAGCCAAATGTCTGCCAACATCGGCTTTTAAATAGATATGATAATACATTTCCCATTATACTCTGCCATCCATTTTGCTCAGGATTATATGATCTGTAGAACAGGAAAGAGTGCTTGACATAGAGAGCTGGAAGGAGTATAGTATCCTTCTGAAAATTCAGAGGCCACAGCCAATAGTACAAAAAATAAATTATTCCACTAATGGACATACAGAACAGGGAAACAGCAGAGGCAGTGAACACTGGAGAACAAACGCTTTACGGGTTTCAAGCTTACTAGAAGCTCCTAGTTATAAGCCTATGATTCTACAGACTACGTTCTCAGCCAGCTATTTGGCTGAGGATCATGGAAAATGTAGTCCAGCAGCAGGATCAAAATCAGATTCCCTGCAGAGGTCACCTCATTATCTACTCTGCGCTTGAATTTCTCCTCTTTTTCTTCTAAAGTCTTTTTATTTGGTATATGACAAATAGCTTCTCGTAAGCTTGAAACCCATAAGGTGTTGGTTACTTCATGTTCCCTGCCTCTGCTGTTTACCCCTCCTGTGTGTCCATTACTGAAATAAATTATTATTTTTGGCAGGACACCACACACCTTCCAGTTCTCCGTTTTCAAGCAACCATTTCTTTCCTTTTGGAATTTACGGCTGAGATGCCACTACTGGGAGCACAGAGAAGGGGGTAAGTCCACGCAGGATGTCACATGCTTTATTATATCTGCATGATTTGTGCTGATACACTATAGCTCATTTCTTTTTTGTTTATGTGAATTGTAGTTCACAACAGCAGAATCGACAAAAATGAATGAGATCTGAGTGTAGGATTCCAATCCCGAATCCTGCGAAGCTCTATCTTGGTCTTAAAAAAAAAAGCGGACAGAGCCTCCAAAATTGGGACTGTGCCAAGCAAAGTGGGAGATTTGGGAGGCATACATACATTTAAAACTCCTACCTACAGTACTGAGTACATCACATTAAATGCACATTTGCTATAAAGGTCCACTTGAACAATACTGGTTTTATTGCAGTTTCTTTTGTTTGCTGCTGCAGAAAGTCTGATCTAGCCTGAGATGAGAATTGCCAGCTGCTTCTTTATGCTACGGAGGGGATGATTTCCAACGCTGTGTGCCGTGTTGTGATGTGGAGATTATTCCGGGACCACTGTCACATGCTCCACTGATCTGATCATTCCAGGACTCTCCACTGTCATATGCTCCACTGATCTGATCATTCCGGGACTCTCCACTGTCACATGCTCCACTGATCTGATCATTCCAGGACTCTCCATTGCCACATGCTCCACTGATCTAATCATTCCGGGACTCTCCACTGTCACATGCTCCACTGATCTGATCATTCCAGGACTCTCCACTATCACATGCTCCACTGATCTGATCATTCCAGGACTCTCCACTGTCACTTGCTCCACTGATCTGATCATTCCAGGACTCTCTACTGCCACATGCTCCACTGATCTGATCATTCCAGGACTCTCCACTGTCACATGCTCCACTGATCTGATCATTCCAGGACTCTCCACTGTCACATGCTCCACTGATCTGATCATTCCAGGACTCTCCACTGTCACTTGCTCCACTGATCTGATCATTCCAGGACCCTCTACTGCCACATGCTCCACTGATCTGATCATTCCAGGACTCTCCACTGTCACATGCTCCACTGATCTGATCATTCCAGGACTCTCCACTATCACATGCTCCACTGATCTGATCATTCCAGGACTCTCCACTGTCACATGCTCCACTGATTTGATCATTCCAGGACTCTCCACTGTCACATGCTCCACTGATCTGATCATTCCAGGACTCTCCACTGCCACATGCTCCACTGATCTGATCATTCCAGGACTCTCCACTGTCACATGCTCCACTGATCTGATCATTCCAGGACTCTCCACTGTCACTTGCTCCACTGATCTGATCATTCCAGGACTCTCCATTGCCACATGCTCCACTGATCTGATCATTCCAGGACTCTCCACTGTCACATGCTCCACTGATCTGATCATTCCAGGACTCTCCACTGTCACTTGCTCCACTGATCTGATCATTCCAGAACTCTCCATTGCCACATGCTCCACTGATCTGATCATTCCGGGACTCTCCACTGTCACGTGTTTCACTGATCTGATCATTACGGGACTCTCCACTGTCACATGCTTCATTGATCTGATCATTCCGGGACTCTCCACTGTCACGTGTTTCACTGATCTGATCATTCCGGGACAATCCAATGTCACCATGCTTCATTGATCTGATCATTCCAGGATTCTCCACTGTCACGTGTTTCACTGATCTGATCATTCCGGGACTCTCCAATGTCACCATGCTTCACTGATCTGATCATTCCAGGATTCTCCACTGTCACGTGTTTCACTGATCTGATCATTCCAGGACTCTCCACTGTCGCATGCTTTACTGATCTGATCATTTCAGGACTCTCCACTGTCACATGCTCCACTGATCTGATCATTCCAGGACTCTCCACTGTCACTTGCTCCACTGATCTGATCATTCCAGGACTCTCCACTGTCGCATGCTTTACTGATCTGATCATTTCAGGACTCTCCACTGTCACGTGCTTCACTGATCTGATCATTCGGGACTCTCCATTATCCCGGAACGAGGTTGCCTGTGACAAAGTACTTAAAGCCACAAATGCGAGACTGTCCCAGTAAAACTGGGACACGTGGCCACCCTATCCTGATGACATCAGTGGGTTTTTTTTTTACTGCAGTCCCAAGTATGAATGGAAATTGCAATAACTTGGACTGAGCTAACCAGAAACAGTGGTGTTTTGTGACTTCTGCACAGTTAAAACCAGAGCACCTCCCAGACATGACTGCAGTTTGCAAATATGTAATTCATTTCTCTCATTTGTGCCATATCCACATTGTTTGGCTGCATACCAAGTTGATTGAATTTGCGAGGTAGTCACAAACAATAGGGTACAACAGTTACCTGTGTAACTCTTTCAGTGTCAAAAAAGTTGGCAAAAGAAGTGCCCTGTTAATGCAGCCAATCACTGTTGAGAATAAACTTGACCCAGCCAAATCAGCTTCTTGTAGTGTGTCAGGAATGTGATGGTTCCTCGAAGACTTTGGAGTAGCTAACTAAATTTAATCTAAAACTATTGAAGACTATTGCAGCACTGAGTCATATGTAGTTATATTGTTAAACATTAAACCAGAAACAATGTTTAAAAAGAGCCACTAAACTTAATTTTTTTTAACTTGTGCTAATATATCTTTAGAGATACACACAGGTTTATTCTCTGCTCTGATTCAAGTGTGGGCCATTCAGTGTGGGGGCTCATCCCTGCTCGTCTGATTGGGGGTCTGCATGGATGGAGCTCTCTGCTGGTGCCAGTGCAGTGAGAGGGTCTCTGGTTTTATATATCAGCCAAAGGGACCTAAATAAAGGTTTAGTTGTCCTTTAAAGAATGTGAGTTGAGGTATCTATCACTCAGACAGATGCAGTGACACTTGAACTCCCTGAATACAAATAGTATAATAGATAAAACACATTTCCTGTAGAATGCACAGAACAAAGGTTACCATACATATTTTCTAAAGGTCCGGCTGACAATGAAATATGTAAATTTGACACATGACGTGTAGTTTCAAAAACTGGAAAAGACTTAGGTTGACTGCATAAACGAGGGAATTGCAAACTTCAAGGAAATCTGTAGTGGTAAAGTCAATTTTAAAAATACAATGGCCTTGTGCATGCTTTCTGCAGAGAGAGAACACCTACCTGCTCTCCATGGGATATTTAGGTCTGGCTCATTATCTTTTTATTAGAATTTTTTTTAAATAAAATAGAACCTTTCTTTTTTTAATGGGTCTATGTCAGCAGGTTTTTGTGATATTATAGCCTGGGAGGAGGTAACATGACTGATGAGGAGAAGGGAAATTATAGTTATATGATGAGGGGAAATTAAAATGAAGGACTGTAAAGTATTTTTCTTTATACATAAATTCAAGTATTATAGTACAACAAATAATCTGTGTACTGTATAATCTGTATACAGCCACCTGTACATGCAGCATCTGCACTGATGAGAGAAGCAGTAGCTACTTGAGAAACGAAAGTGCCTTAATCAATATGGGCAATATGCCTCAATTGTTCTAAATGGACTAATAAAGAATTGCATGGGTAAAAAACCTTGAGGCGTGGATTAGAGCAACTGAGAGCACTACCTGTCATTCAGTTGCACTTCTTACCACATCTGCAAGTTAGACAACCCTGAATTAAATCATCAATAGTTTAACCTGCTGTATACCTGGCTCTGTTGTATGGAATTGGCCTTAAAGAGGGAGTAAACCCTATTTTTAATGAAGCAAAGTGTAATTTGACTATTGAACTGATTCTGCACCAAAAAGGGTGACCGTACTAGCGCTGCCCCGCAGCATCCCAATTTACCACTTGGGAGGTATGACATTTTGACACTGGTATAGAATTGATTAGTCCGGAAAGAATAGAAATATGTATCCTTCAGGACAGGAATGATTGCACTCATTTCACTGGCTTGGGCAACCACATTGCAGTTTTAAGCAGACACTTATACAGACCGCAATGCTGAACTAGGTAAAATAGACTGCCAACTGAACTATAGGCAGTATGTAGGATGGATATACGCACAGACAGAATCCAATTAATTAATCATGGTAGGTCCTTTGACATCTGCACCCTGATTAACCCCTTAACGACAGGTGACGTGCCAGGCACGTCACGGCAAATCGAGGACTTGCCGACAGGTGACGTGCCTGGCACGTCATGCACTAAATGGAGTAAAGAAAGCGACCAGCTAGAGGCATTGTGCAACACCCCCCAAATGTGCAGGGGCGCGCTACGATCACTCCACGGAGTGACCGTAGCAGCCATTTAAAAATGGCTGCGCCCGCTGCACACATGTGCTTAGAAAGCGAACGATCGTTCGCTTTCTAAGCATCTCCGGTGTTGTTAAAGTGCCTCGCCAGCGAGGCACTTAACAACACCGTGCTGCTCCCCAGAGCCGATGGTGGTCGCTCTCCTGAGCGACCCCATCGGCTCAGTAGAAGGGAACGCTGCCTGTACAGGCAGCGTTTCCCTTCTAATGGCAAGAGCATCGGAAGTGAAAGTATTTCACTTCCGATGCTCTAGGGGGAGCCAATTGATGCCGGCACAGCAGATCTATGTGATCTGTGTGCAGGCATGTATGGTAAGTGCTCTGATGAGCACTTACCATACTGTCAAAGGCAATATTACTAAATATTGCCTTTGACAAGTATTGATCTGCCTCCCTCACCTTACTACTTTTAGTAAGGGAGAGAGACAGATCAGATCAAGTAAAAAAATAAAATAAAATAATAAAAAAAATATTTAATAAAATTTTAAACACCAAGGGCTTTTATAAAAGCCATTTAACCCCTTCCCTGCCATTGATCGCTGTGTACGCAGTGATCATACACAGCAGCACATTTTTTGCTGTCTGTGCATTTTTTAGGGGTTATTTTTTTTTTTACTGTAATTCATTACAGTATAAAAAAAAGGCTCTTTTAAGAGAGATTAACCCCTTTCTTGCCGTAGATCACTGCCTAATCAGCGATCTGACGCAAATGCAGCAATCTTGCTGCAGAAGCATTTTTAATTTTTTTAAAACTTTTTTATTACACCCGTCACGTGTTAATTATACCCGCTAGGGTATAAAAAATTTTTTTAGCTGTCTGAGCGCATGTATAGCGATCAGTAACAGCTGATAAGTGACAATGGCGGGTTGGCGTTTGCTCAGATGAGCATCACCATTCGTCTGGTTAGATCAATATGTGTAAATATTTGATCTGACCCGTGTAGATCTGCCTCCCTCTCACTTGAGTTTTAGTGAGGGAGACAGAGCTGTATAATGTAAGTTTTTAATTATAATATATTTAATAGAATTGAGACCCAAAGGCTTTTATAAAAGCCGTTTCCAGTATTTAACCCCTTCCCTGCAATTGATCGCTGTGTACGCAGTGATCTTACACAGCAGCACATTTTTTGCTGTCTGTGCATTTTTTTTAGGGGTTATTTTTTTTTACTTTGATTTATTACAGTATATCAAAGGCTCTTTTAAGAGCTATTAACCCCTTCCTTGCCGTATATCACTTCCTAAGCAGCACATATGGTCACTGCCTAAGCAGTGCATATGGTCACTGCCTAAGCAGCGCATATGGAGCAATCTAGTCGCCGAAGGATTTTTTTTTTGCTATCAGCATTTTTTTTGTCAGACTCACTAGGGGTTTATTATACCCACTAGGGGATTACGTGTATTCCTTTTGAAGCTGTCTGAACGCGTGTATAGCGATCAGTAACAGCCGATCAGTGGCAAAGGTGGTTTGGTGATTTCTCAGATGAGCATCACCATTCGTCTGGTTCGTAAATATTGTTCTGACCCATATGGATCTGCCTCCCTCTCCTCACTTGAGTTTTAGTGAGGGAAAGAGACAGATCTGTATAACATAATTTTTAAATTGTAATAAATTAAATAAAATGTTAATAAATTGTGAGTCCCAAGGGCTTTTATAAAAGCCATACCTTTTGTATAGTGTAGTGTATTAACTCCTTCCCTGCCACTGATCACTGCACAGCAGAATTTTTTTTCTTGTCTGTGCATTTTTAGGGGTTAATTTTTTTGTACAGTACTACAAAGGCTCTTATAAGAGCTATTAACCCCTTCCTTGCTCTACATGTTCAAATTCCAAGTTTGAAAATCAAAAAGCGCACCTCTCAAATGTAGCCTTTCAACCCCTAACAAAGCTGACAAAGCTATGCATGGGTGGTATCCCTGTGCTCGGGAGATGTTGCTGAACATATATTGTGGTATTGTTTGTCAGTGACACATACCGAAATATGTGAATTTGTGTCTAAAGTGCAATGTATGTGGGAAAAAATACACAATAAAATGACTACCACAAACTTTGACAAAGGCTGGTGGTAGAATTGGTGCATGGAAAGTGTTAAAATAACACCATTTAAAATAGCCTAGGGTGTCTACTTTTACAAAATATATACTTTTTGGGGTAAAATACACTGTCCTACTTAAAAAAAAGTCCCAAATGAAAGATGGGCTCAGGCTGACTACACGTCAATATTCCAAGTTGAAAATGCGCACCTTCACAATGTGGCCCTTTAGCCCCCAAACAACCCAACAAACCTATGCATGGGTGGTATCCCTGTACTCAGGATATGTTGTTGAACACATATTAGGTTATTGTTTGGCAGTGACACATACCAAAATCTGTGAATTTATGTCTAAAATACAATATTTGTGAAAAAAAACCACACAAAAATTACTACCACAAACTTTGACAAAGGCTGGTGGTAGAATTAGTGCATGGAAAGTGTTAAAATACCACCATTTGAAATAGCGTAGGGTGTCTACTTTTAAAAAATATATGGGTTGATGGGGTAAAATACACTGGCTGGTTTCAAATATGTCCCAAATGGGACATGGGTGCAGGCGGTCTGCATGTCAAAATTTTAATTTGGAAAACCAAAAACTGCACCTACCAAATTTGGCCTTTTACTCCCCAAACAACCCAACAAACCTATGCATGGGTGGTATCCCTGTACTCAAGAGATGTTGCTGAACACTTATTGGGGTGTTATTTGGCAGTGACACATACCAAAATCTGTGAATTCATGTCTGAAGTACAAGGTTTGTGAAAAAAAACCACAAAAAAATTACTACCACAAAGTTTGACAAAGGCTAGTGGTAGAATTAGTGCATGGAAAGTGTAAAAATACCACCATTTGAGATAGCCTAAGGTGTCTTCTTTTAAAAAATATATGGGTTGATGGGGTAAAATACACTAGCTGGCTTCAAATATGTCCCAAATGGGACATGGGTGCAGGCTGTCTGCATGTAAAAATTTCAAGTTGGAAAACAAAAAACTGCACCTCATAAATTTGGCATTTTAGCCCCCAAACAACCCAACAAACCTATGCATGGGTGGTATCCCTGTACTCAGGAGAAATAGTAGAATCTATTTAGCATGTTTTTTCGTTCGCTATTGTCGATGAGGAGAAGTTGTTTCAAATAAAAAATATTTTTACCATATTTTATTATTTTTTTTAATAATATGATAAGATATAATCAAAAAGATGGCATCCATAGAAAGCCCTTCTTGTCCCGATAAAAACAATATATAATATGTGTGGGTACAGCAAATGACAAAGAAGAAAATTACTGCTAAACACAAACAGCACAGAAATGTTAAAATAGGCATTGTCCAGAAAGGACAAAAATGTTTCAAAGGCTCTGTCCTTAAGGGGTTAATTAATTGTATTCTGTCTGTGCGTATATGAATCCTACATACTGCTGGGCTGCACTTTGCATGCTCTGTCTGCAGCATGTGGAACAAATATGTGTCCCTGGAAACATGGCTGATGTTGGCAACTGTGCTAAAGGTTATTTATTACAGCCTTGGAGACTGCATTTTTCAAAAGCATCCCTGAATAAAAGGGTGATATAATCACCCTAACAGAGGCAGTCAGATCAGTTCTACCTCAGCTAGGGTTGCCACCTGGCAGGTATTTAACCGGCAGGCCGGTAAAAAATGAGCATCAGGCCAATGTTAAGTCTATGGAGACAATAGCAAGGCCGGTATTTTTCTGAAGAAAAGGTGGCAACCCTAACCTCAGCTCAGTGGCCCAGCTAAATGAAAAAAGAAAAAACATCTTTGTGTCACATTAATCACACAGGGCCCAATGAAGGGTTAATACCCTTAGCGCAGTTATGGCTAATCCTTGTCACTCTCGCTAGTGTTTCCCATGATGCCAGCTAACTGTCTGATGCAGGGCATCCAGGTTTCATTCTTTTAAGGGGTACAACTTTCAAGGATAAGGTAATCTGAAAAGCTGTATTCAAATAACAGTAGTAATCTTTTGCTTGTACACTTTGTATATGAAGAATTAAAATGGTCATAATATGACCTACCTATACGCACGTATGACATCTAACAACTTCCCTATGTTGTGAAGCCATTGTTTTCCAACATGCATGAATGCTCCAGTCACCCTGTATGTTTCATACAGAGGCCACTGATGTCATGTTCTGTTGTTATTCTGAACACAGGCTATTACAGACAAATTTTCCTTTTGATCACTCAACAGGTTCTCATAAGATTCAGTCACAGACGACCTGGATCGCGGCATGCTGCTCTGCGACTCTCAACATGCTGTGCCCGAGTCATGGTTTTGTTGGACTGCTAGAGTTTGCTGACACAGGAGGTCTTCTCATAACCAGAAACTAGTAGAAATCTATAAGCATGCAATATAAGTATATACCGTTTGTTAGTATGTTGCTTGCGTGTAAAGTGTGATTGTCACGGTACCAGGCGTGGATGCTCCACTGCGCTATGTATTTCTGGGGGGTTTCTGTGCTCCGAACAGAGAGCACACAAACGAAAATTCGTATACTTTTAGTGCTGGTCGAATTGGCAACAGAGTGACTTACTCTGTTGCTGAATTCGTAGTTGCCGTCGCAGCACACAAACCCCCGGAAATGCACAAAGTACATTGTGCCTCTGAGTCACTGGTGTGCTCCGGACTGGCAGCAGGACTGTCACTCAGGGGCACTATATGCCCCTGCACGGTACCTGTCGTGAAGTGAATCATGGCAGCCTGCGTGACTGGGGATCTTGGAGGGCCCTGAGGACCAAACACCTCCCTGTGGACTATGGACCCTGTCTTTGAATGTTCTATGTTTGGTGGTACATACTTTGGGGGCATCAGTGACACTCTGCTTCAGTGCAGTTGGACTTCAACACAGGCTCACTCAGGATGTCAGCCAGGATGTGTACCTTGAGATCCAAGCCTTTGCTCTATTCATTGTGTTTCCCCCAGGTTAAGAAATGTTATTATATGTTAGCATTGAGATATGTACTTATCCAAACAATAAGTGTTTACTGTCTCATGAGCCATTTATTGAATCTTGTAGTCTGGATCTAAAGATGGCATGTTTATTTTATGTAAAGTTGTACTGTATTTAATTACCTGTTTTAAGTAAGGTATTCTATTGTTTGAGGCGTACCATAATATAATACGTTTATCCTGTGCCTCCCCCCTAGTTGAGGTCATATTTGTATATAAGTCTGTGCTTTTTTTCACAAATAATTACTGTATCTAACTGCTAGTGGTCCTGTCTGCTATTTGGGTACTAAGAGCAACTGTCCAGGTAAGACTTGCTGGGTGGATACTAAGTTTTAATCAGGGCTAAGGGCAGGGGTGCTACCGACTTTGGGTAGCCGTTTCGTTACAGTGATCCTAAAAGAATTCTCCTAACCCAGCCCAAAGGCGTTAAAATTAACTATATGCATTTAACACCCAACCGAGAACAAGTGAGGAAATTGCTCCTAATCAGACTTTAACTCTTACACCCCCTCTGACATACACACCATGAAACATCAGAGTGGCACAGTAAATGCTGCTGTCACACTTAAACCCTTTAAATTCCAACTGAGCATAACTGTTTAATACCACTAAACAAACTTAACTCTTTGGAGTCCACTGTTAACCCATTGCATTTGAAAATCAAGTTTATCATTCGCACCGTCAATCGTGTCTGTTTAAGTTCCAAGCTTGATCTTGCCAGGTCTGCCTTCCTACCTTTGGATGTAATTGGTTATCTTGCATTGCCTTCCGTCTATATGAATTGACTCGTCGCTAATTAAATTGTATCCCCCACCGTTGTTGTGGATGGAGGTCAGTGTGTCGTCCTCCATTTTCAGGTACTGTGACTGCAGCTCCAGGAGGAGATTTAGGGGCAGACAGGCAATCTCGCAGTTGGCAGTGGTCGTGGTCAGGAGCAGGTCTGAGGACACAGAAGTCATGCTCTGTATTGAGCAGGTGCTGGATAACCTCTCCAGACCCCCATGTCCACCTGTAGGATCTGCGTTAGACATGTTTACACTGAGTGACAAGGGCAGTGAAAGGAAGAAATAAACTAGCCGTGGGAGAAGAAATATAAATGGTAGTGAACAGCAAGTTCCAGCCTTTATGACAGTCTGTGACATTGCAGGGTGGGTCTGCTAACTCTGCCTACTGGGAGGGCCTTGATAGGTCTGTGGAGCAGCATTCCTTTCATTCACAGTCAAAAGCACTTCTAAGTTCTAACTCCCTTTTTGCGTGAACAATAGTGTGTGAACAACAGTATGGGCTGCCAACTGATGCATTTGTCTTGATAACTACTGATACTATGTTTAAAGATTTCCTGATAGCAAAACTTTTTCACTGACACTCCCTTTTATTAAGACTGCTCAAAGTGTTATTGTGAGAGGTTACAATAATAAACCAATGTACAACTCCTACCTAACTATTAACCCCTTCAAGGCCAGACTGACTTTTTTTTTAAAGAATTTTAAGCCTTTCATAAAATTTATTATAATTTTTTTTTAAATAAAATTGTGGAAAATTTAAAAAAAACAAAAAGCTTTTACCTGAATAATTTTCCACAAGAGAATACCAGAATTGCAAGTAAATATATATTTGCATACCACATTACAAGGTAATGTCATAAATAGGAGACACCAAAGTTACATTTTGATAGGGCCACTCTGATTTGAAATGACCTATCTTTTAACTGCCAAAAAACAATTATGATAAATACCTGCATTATAATTAACTTGCAAATGCACTATATGGACAAAAGTATTGGGACACACCACTTGATTATTGAATTCCTCGGACCCATTGTCACAGGTGTATAACATCATGCACCTAGCCATGCAGTCTGCATTTACAGACATTTGTTCTGAAGAGCTCGGTGAATTCAAGCATGATACTGTGATAGGATGCCATCTTTGCAATAGGTCATTGGTAAAATGTCATCCCTGCTAGATATTTCACAGTCAACTGCAACAGGGCCGATCCTAGGGTCACGGGCGCCTGGGTGCAGGTTTTCCTTTGGCGCCCAAGGGTGGGCGTGGCTATATTATGAACTCCTCCCTTTTAGACATTTCTGTTCCAGACATGCCCATTTCAATATTGGGGAGAGGGGGAGGGAGAAAACTTTATTTTAATGTAAAGGACCAACGTTTATTTTAAATAAAGATATATATTTTGCCATAATACTGTGTAGTGGTTTTATTTATTTCTATGATGCTCAGCCAGCAACATGGGAGACTTTTTGCTGGCTAGCAGAATGAGTTTTTACTACCGTTTTACTACCATACTACCCATGATTCCCAACCAGCCAAAGTCTCTCATTAGTCTGGCTGAGCATCATTGGAAAAGAAGTACACAATGAGTGATAAATAATATTCCACCAAGTCAGTCACTCAAGTGTCTCTGTCTCTCCCCGTACCCTCATGTCTGTCTGTCTCTCCCCGTACCCTCATGTCTGTCTGTCTCTCCCCGTACCCTCATGTCTGTCTCTCTCTCCCTGTACCCTCATGTCTGTCTCTCTCTCCCTGTACCCTCATGTCTGTCTCTCTCTCCCCATACCCTCATGTCTGTCTCTCTCTCCCCATACCCTCATGTCTGTCTCTCTCTCCACTCATGCTCCATGTCTCTCTCTCTCTCTCCATTCATGCTCCATGTCTGTCTCTCTCTCTCCACTCATACTCCATGTCTGTCTGTCTCTCACTCTGCACTCATTCCCCATGTCTGTCTCTCCCTCTGAACTCATTCCCCATGTCTGTCTCTCACTCTGCACTCATTCCACATGTCTGTCTCTCACTCTGCACTCATTCCCCAAGTCTGTATCTCACTCTCCACTCATTGCCCATGTCTGTCTCTCTCTCCACTCATGCCCCATGTTTGTCTCTCTCCACTCATACCCCATGTCTGTCTGTCACACCCCATATCTTTGTTCTATACCTCCTACCTACCATGTATTTGTCTCTTAACATGTCCCTTTTTCATGCCCCCTACTGACCTCATCTCAGAACTCAATTAGCACTGCCTTGATCTCCCCGCACATAGTGATGACTCTGACCGTTATGTTTCGACGCTCTAGGTCATCACTGTGCATGGAAAGAGCAGAAAGCGCTGACTGGGGTCTAAGGGGAAACATGGCGCCGATCTGCAGAGCTGGCTCTGAGAGGCAGCAAAGCAGCACATGGGCAGCCCATTTGCAGAGGTGTTCTTAGGGTACACTTTGCCATTAACATAAGCAACAGCCAGTTTGCCTATTAAAAATGCTACAGTTTGCCCAATAAAAATGCCAGTTCGTCCATTAAAATACACCAGTTTCCCAAGTAATATGCCAATTATTTTGCCCATTAATATGCCACAGCCAGTTTGTCCATTAATATACAACAGCCAATTTGCCCACTGATATGTCACAGACAGTTTTCCCATTTATATACCTATGCTAGTTTGCCAATTAATAGGCTACAGCCAATATGCCACAGTTAGTTTACCCAATAAAAGCACAATCTCCTCTCCTGCCTTCCCCAGTACTCACTTTGCTGCTGCTCTCACGTCCCCGGCCGTCTCCTCCGCACAGTCTTCCCTCTACGCACGCTGAGTGCAGGAGGCGGGAAATAGACGCCAGCTGGTTGGGGGCTGGTGCCCTCCATGTGATAAATTGATGAGCGCAGTGAGGGCCCCGGGCAAGAACACACTTGCACACAGCCACACATAAATACACACAGTCATACATAAATACACACAGTCACACATAAATACACACAGTCACATATAAATACACACAGTCATACATAAATACACACAGTCACACAAACACAGTTACACACTTAGTCACCCTCACAGACATACATTTACACAGACACCCTTATACACACTGTCACACATAAATAAATACACACACAGCCACCTTTACACACTTAGACACAGGATACACTTGCACAGACACTTATGTACACACACTTACACAGACAGTAACACACACATAGTTATACACATTGACACACACATACATATTCACACACACACAGACAGTAACACACACATAGTTATACACATTGACACACACATACACTTATACACATACAAAAAACAAACAAGTGTGCACAGCGCTATAATCAAATTGGTGAGCAGCACTTAGTTAGTGTGTCCCTAAACCACACTCAGATAATCAATGCAAAAAAAACAAGTAAACAAAAGTGCGCTATATACACAAAACTGTGAAAATACAATGGTGTCAACCTTTGAATAAAAAGTGATATCCAGTGAGCAAAAATGTGATCCAGGAGAAGCTGTGTCTCCCTTATGGTAATACACTCACAAGACTCAGAGATAATGAAAGCACATCAAAAAGAGGTCTTGAAGGAGTTGATCTTCTATATGGAAGGCTCCAAAGACAGACAAGATATCCAATTAGTAGTGGTACAAAAAGTATTTAATAGGAAAGAAGCATCTGCTTACATGTAAGGTGTCCTGTAACAAGCGCATTGGGGCCAGCACGGCGGTATATGCAGGAACTCAATAACAATAAAGTGCAGAGCTATTAAAATAAACACTAGCACACTTACACAGACAGTAACACACACATAGTTATACACATTGACACACACATACACACTTATACACATACACACACACTTACACAGACAGTAACACACATAGTTATACACATTGACACACACATACACACTTATACACACAAACTTACACAGACAGTAACACACACATAGTTATACACATTGACACACACATACACACTTATACACATACACACTCACTTAGACAGTAACACACACATAGTTATACACATTGACACACACATACACACTTATACACATACACTTACACAGACACATAGTTAGACACATTGACAGACACATACACACTTATACACATTCACATTCACATACACTTACACAGACATTAACACACACATTTGGCAAGAGCACTATCACAGGCAAAGGTGTACTGTGAACTGACTGTTTAAACATCCATCTAGCAGTAAACCCCACCTCCAGTGACAATTTAATGGGATGAGAATAATAGACCTCAGCGATGCTTCCATTCATGAAGACTCTCCGCACGCATCTCTCCTCCTGAGCCCGCTGCCGGCGGAAGTGCGCGACAGGAGTTTATTACAGTGAGTAACACTGACGGAGGCCTCACACCGACCTAGGACTGGATTGGTGGGGGAGCTAGCCAACGGGATCATCTCGGATATCCCGTTGGGGAAAAAAGCGGTTCACAGAGAGCTGAGGACCATGGTGTGTATAATACCAAAGCTGGTGCTGATAGCATAGCTGAAGAGATCCAATTCCCACTAGCATTAATATCAGCACAAAAACCTGTGGGGCGGTAACTTCATGGAATGGGATTGCATGGTCAAGCAGCTGCATGCAAGCCTCAAATCACCAAGCACGATACCAAGCATCAGATCGAGTGATGTAAATCACGCTGCCACTGGACTCTGGAGCAGTAAAAGCATGTTCTGTGTAGTCTTCACTGTATGGCAGTATGATGGATGAGTTTGGATTTGGTGGATGCCAGGAGAACATTACCTGCCAGTTTCGGCACACAGAGTACCATTCTCAGCATCAACCTTGGTCGGTATATTTATGCAGCATTAAATGTGCTATGTTGTTGTCAACTTACACCAAGAACCTGTGGAATTCATTCCTTATTTATTTCATCGATTGAATTGAAGTATCTTGGACTTTTATGTTGTACAATTAAAAAGGTTTCGTTTTCCTGTAATAGTACTAGGGATTATATCTGTGGTGTTTAGTGATAGTAGCGTTTCCAATATAACTGCATAGCTCCATTACAGTGAAGTATCATATCGATAGTTTGCTATATTTTGACAGAAGCGTGTTGTAGTAGACAGTACACTGCTTAGTAGTATCAGTATCTACCACAAACTAAATATAGGTAGGTTTTGTTTCTCCGCCTTGTTTCATGTTTTTTGGGTATGGATGTTTTTGTGTTGTAAATAATATAGTGAACCTTGGCATGGGGTGGTAATGCTCTACTGGGGGATGCTGCTGAACACATAAAGATCTACTCAGGTAGCTCCAATGTTTGCAGCCAAATAGGGTGCCCAGACTTCGGTCATAATCAGAGCATGTATGTTAGAGTGTGGATAGTGCTACTGTGTCAAACAAATTCCCTTGTAACCCATACCCAAATAAAACACACGAGACAGTTGTTGGTGAATAAAAAGGCCACAGCGATTTATTAACATACTGACAACTTGAAAGGACTGTATCAGCCAATCACCTTAACTATTTTAGTTCTCAAATAGATACATCCTAACAAATCATCTAAAATCCTTGCCAGTCACCTAAACCAACATTTTAAAATATATCTATAACCATATATACTAATGTGCAAGTAGCACCAAACCAGTGGTACTCCCCTCCCCCCTCGTCCTAGGGTCTCATATACCCTTTTACCTTACATTCTCCATGCTAACCACTAGCCGAACTCTCCTCGCTCAGTGGGCACGAAGTGATTTCTCACTTTTAAAAGGTTAGGGGAGGGCCGAGCCCAAAAAATAAACATCACATCGTCACTCCTCCCTTTTCTTTCATAAACCACGACCGGCAAGGACCTGCACCCCCGCTGCGACAAAAGAAACATAGTGAGACACAATACACAGTACAGTAAAAAAACAGAGGGACGGGTGGGTGGGAACTTCTTTGAGTGTATGCAGGGGTTATAAAATGGCTGCTGCAAGGGGAGGGGTGGCACAGACTTTATACTGTTACCCCCCAAGTCCTCCCCTTGCCCAGTCCATGACCCCTACACACTCCCACTGCCACATACATGCCCTGTCCATCACAGCAAGCTTTGATTACCAGGGTTCTTGTATGTTAGAGTGTGGATAGTGCTACTGTGTCAAACAAATTCCCTTGTAACCCATACCCAAATAAAACACACGAGACAGTTGTTGGTGAATAAAAAGGCCCCAGCGATTTATTAACATACTGACAACTTGAAAGGACTGTATCAGGTGAACCCCGTCGCTCCTGAAATAAACTGCTGCATCCCGCTCGAAGACCCGATGGCGGATCGTGACGCCCCCAACCCCCAGTACAAACTTGGAAACATGTTTGTTGATCTTAATCCTGCACCTCTCCATTGCCTTCTGACTCTGTGCCACTCGCCAATAATTCCGTGGAACCAACTCCGACCAAACCAAGTGCACGTTAGGAAATAAAATCAACAATCTCGCCAAATCTTGTTTAATAAGGTCACAGAGACCCCACACCGGGATAGACCCCAGGTCATTACCCCCCAAGTGGATCAGTAACACATCAGGTGGCCCTAGTAATCTGGAAAGGCTAACCAGCTCAGGGAGTAAACGTACCCACCGCATGCCCCTTATACCTATCCAGCGAACCTCCGCCACCGCTGCTGGGAATCCTAAACGCTCCCCCCCGGACCGGATTGCTGCGCGCTGTCGGGCCCAAAATATATAGGAGTGGCCTATGAGCCAAACCTTCCTGACTGCAAGACCTGGGAAGACAGAGCAGAAGATACCTCCATGAGACCCATTGGGCGAATATAGGACATAAAACGTCGAGATTCCCACCTGCCAATGCGCCTGATCGCCTTTTCTGCAAAGCCCAACCTCGAAGCCTCCGATGCTGCCCCAATGCGAAATGAATGTCCCCCAAAAGTGGAGCCATCCAAACCTAAAGCCGCAAGCGCCAACTTAAATACTTTCACAAACTGGTATTGTGATAATGAAGACCCATCCCCATGAAGCAGCAACGGTCCCGAAGCTGTAGGACACACAGCGCTATACGCATCAAAACCTGCTACCGGGCAGACTAAGGAGCCCGGGACTTCCCGCAGAAAAACCCACGCCCCTTTTGCAAGAACATCAGTTTTTGACCGCCGTAGTCTAAAACGCAGCCCACCCGATTCCCGTATTACATCCTCGAAGAGGACACCCCCAGCCCTCCGTTTCGACGGGCTGACCAACTCCCCCACCCTCAGGGCCCCAAAGAACGCCAGGGAAAAGGCTAGCCGGAACAACGCCGCTTCAAAGGTAGACACACAAACGGAAGGGAGGACATGGACAATACCTAATAGTAACGCCCCGGAAACTGGGCGCCGTTGGTCGCCCACCCTGTCCCCCTCCCCCCGTCTCCAGCCCCTCAACGATTGCCGTACTAAAAATTCCTTTGTGATATCCCTGAACCCGGCTACCTTGAACCAAAAACTGAGGCCCGCCAGTCGCGTAGCCACCACATTTGCCGAGAAACCCGAAGCCTCCCAGGACCACATAAGCCATAACAAACCCTGGAGTCTGTCCGTGTCGTCAATAAACCCCCCAAAGGCCTGAGCAAACCCCAGCCAGTCATTCCAGACCTTACCATACTTCGCCCATGTGGCCTGTGAAACCGAGTTACCAATCCACTGGGCTACTCGTCCAGCCCAAGGCTCCACAGAGCCGGAGGGCAAGGGAACCCCGCCGAATCCGCCCCCGGGGCCGCCGCCCTGAAAGTGTCCCACTGCAAACGAGAGAGAGCGTCCGCCATTACATTTGACACCCCCGGTATATGTACTGCCCTACACGAAACATTCCATCTCAAGCAATACAATACAAGTTTGCGCAGGAGGCGAACCACCGGAGGGGAAGAGGCGGTGAGATTGTTTATCGCCATCACCACCCCCATATTATCACAGTGGAACACAACTTTCTTATCCTTTAGCAAATCGCCCCACAACACCACCGCTACCACGATGGGAAAGAGCTCCAAAAAGGCCAGATTCCTAGTGAGCCCAGAGGCATACCATGCCGCCGGCCACGACTCGGCGCACCAATGAGCCCCTAAAATCGCCCCGAACCCAACTGACCCAGCCGCATCCGTATACAAGTGGAGATCGTCATTGGAGACCTCAGGGGCCTGCCACAATGATCTCCCATTGTATGATTCCAAAAACACTTCCCAAACCGACAAATCAGCCACTAGTGGGCGGGTCAGACGAATGAAATGCCGCGGGTGAATGACCCCCGCCGTAGCTGCCGCCAAGCGCCTATTAAAAACCCGACCCATAGGCATGATCTTACATGCAAAGTTGAGTTTTCCCAACAGCGACTGCAGCTGTTGCAGACGGATTTTCTTTAAACCCTTCGCCGCTGTTATATCAGCCCGCAGCCCCACCACTTTATCCCATGGGAGCCTACACTCCATCTCACCCGAATCTATCTCTATCCCCAGGAAACTGAGACAAGTCGACGGACCCTCTGTTTTTTCCGGAGCCAATGGCACCCCGAAACCCTGCGAAACCGACTGAACCGAGGAAAGCAAATGTGCACACACATGCGAGTTAGGGGGACCCACCACCAAAAAGTCATCCAAATAATGCATGACGGAGTCAAAACCCGACTCCATCCGCACGACCCATTCTATGAACGTGCTGAAGCACTCAAAATAAAAGCATGAGATAGAGCAACCCATTGGCAGGCTCAAATCAACATAAAACTGGCCTTCGAAATAACAACCCAAAAGATGGTGGCAGTCCGGATGAACCGGCAGGAGGCGGAACGCAGATTCCACATCAGTCTTAGCCATCAATGCCCCATGGCCGGCCGCCTGCACCATCCGGACCGCGGAGTCGAATGATGCATATGCCACCCTGCAGAGTTCAGCGCTGATGTCATCATTCACCGATTCCCCGTAAGGAAACGACAAGTGATGAATAAGCCTGAATTTTCCCGGTTCTTTTTTGGGGACCACTCCCAACGGAGACACCCTCAGATTACTTAAAGGCGGAGAAGGAAAAGGGCCGGCCATCCGACCCAGCGCCACCTCCTTCCCTAACTTATCCCTAACTACCCCCGGGTGATCCAGAACGGATTTTAAATTCCGCAAGGACAGTGGGACCTCCCTGTCCCGAAAAGGGATCCAGAAACCGTCCTCGAAACCCCTTAAGAGAATCCCCGCCGCCTTCCTGTTCCGATACCTACTTAGCCAGGGACGCATCGCGGCGACGTCCACTGGCGTCCTCCCCCTTTTCTCCCAGATCCGGTTTTCCCCCGGACTTGTTTCGTTTGAAACACTTTGAAGCCGGGTGGGATCCCCCACAACCGGAACATTCGTGTTTAAAGCGACATCCCGCCCCAAACTTACATTGCCCATCATTGTACTTCCAGCAACTACCCCCCCGCCGTTGAGTGGCCGGAGGAGTGGGCGTACCCATCCCCCCGGCCCCCCCGAGAAAGGACGCCATGCCCCCTTGGTGTGCCGCGGGGCGAGTCATGATAGACAGCCACAGACCGATGTCCATTTGATCCCATGACAAAGATGGCCGGACCGCCAGGCGCTGGCGGAACTGCTCATCATAGGTCCACCACCCTAGACCCCCATATACGCGACATGCATGCCAGATCATGTCCTGATAACAAAATAACGCTGAGCATTTGTCAGGGGATTTCTCCCCTATAATGCTCGCCAGAATCGAAAATGCCCGGATCCAATTCCCAAAATTTTTGGGGATCTTCCTATAGCGGTATTTTTCTTTCTCGCGTTTGGACTCATTCCGGGAATGAGCGAGTATATCTCAATGTACTCCCCTTTCCAAATCCGATCCCTAATCTCCTGCTTGACGTGGAGACCCAGGGGGCCAGACCAACACATATAAGTTGCCCCATGGGCCATCGGAGCTACCGGAGCCACTGACGTAGCTGACAGTGGGTCAGGCAGAGCCGTGTGCGCCGCCGAGGCCTCAGCCTGCAGAGGCGCTGAAACGGCAACCTGTGCCAGTACCGTAGCTGGTGCCAGCACTGAGGAGGCAGCAGTACCTTGCACCACCGCCCCACCTCCAGCATTCCCCCAAGCCTGACTAAGACCTCCCCCGGGCACCGCCGGTGCCCCCCATACCCCCCCGACCTGTGCATCCAGTGATGTAGCAACTACCCCCTGTGCACCCAACTGCGCCTGATTCCAAAGCCCCCGCATCCCCTGAACAAACCCTAACCAAGCCTGCTCCTGCATACCCTGTGTCCCCTGTGCCCCCAGCCCGCCATCCCCCGGTGTAAGTGCACCATACTCACCAGCTGAGCCGGCCAGAGGACCCACCGATGCCGCCATGGACACAGGAACAGCTAAACCGCCCGCACTCGGCATCACCGGAGCCGGGGTGCTGTGAACCATAGCCGGTAGTGGGGATACCTGAAAAGGAAAAACTTGTGAGGGACTACTGATACCAGCTATCGCTGCTGGAGGCCCAGCCACAGACCCCCTGGAAGGCGGCACAGGAACAGCAATAAGGGAGGTAGGGGAACTGGCAGGGACATCCTCCCCAGAGGACCCCCCACTGGATGGTGACAGGGGCCCCCCTCCCCACCTCAACCCCCCAGGAGGTGAACCCGTGGTCCTCCGTTTTTGGGCCCGTGGCCTACTTACCGGTCTGGGCGCCCGACGGGAACTCCTCCTCCTGGAGGAGCGTGCAGCAGCTGCAGGAGCCGGGATGGGAAGCGGGGCTGCACCGGAGACAGTGTCAGCCCCGTGGAAGGCATCTGCACCCGCCGCCACCGATCTCCTCGCGGAGGAGCGGGTCCCCCTGGTGGCACTCGGCGGTGCAGACACTGTGTGCGTGGGCACGCGAGAGACCACTCGGGAAATGCGGGTCTCGCGGGAGTAGCACTCACCGTCTGCGCAGCTCCACCGGCAGCCCTGCTCCTCGATCGGGGAAGGATGTCCACGTCAGGACTCAGTCTCGCGGGCGGGCGGATCCGACGCCTCACACTCCCGCGGTCCACCGGATCAGGTAGCACAGCCGGGGCAGCCTGCAGCCGGGAGAGCTGTGACAGGAGCTGCCTGCCGCCATCAACCGCCGCTTCAGCCCTCAAAGCATCCAGGATCTTCTCGACATCCATGCTGAGGCCGGTAAGAAACTCCAAAGAGGTAAGTAGCAGCACCAACTTCTTTGAGTGTATGCAGGGGTTATAAAATGGCTGCTGCAAGGGGAGGGGTGGCACAGACTTTATACTGTTACCCCCCAAGTCCTCCCCTTGCCCAGTCCATGACCCCTACACACTCCCACTGCCACATACATGCCCTGTCCATCACAGCAAGCTTTGATTACCAGGGTTCTTTTCAGTGGTAAGAGAACACCTGAAAATTGGACCACTCAGGTAGCACTGACTGACATGCCACCAAATACAGTCGCAATTCGATACAAATAGGTAATTTCAGACCGAAAACAGCCGAAAGGCAAAAAAAAAAAAGTGGTAGTCTTTAAATCTCCGTTATATGCTATGGGAGGTTTTGTACATTGCAAGAATGGTTTGGAAATACTCTATTTTTGTTTCAGAAGCAATTGACGTGTAATCGGCCACGATGGCCAAATTTTTCTGCTGTTTGGGGTCACATCGTGTAGTTCAAAATTTGGCTTCTGATATGTCCCTGACTGTGAGGAATTGAGATACTGGATAGAGGCCAATATGCAGAACAACACGATAACAGGTATATATAGAGTACGAGAGGGAGCGATAGCTAACCTTGTGATTGGCAAAAATAAGTGAAAAGAATCAAAACAAAAATCATTCCGAAAAAAATATGTTTTTGGTATCTTTAAGGTCCCTGGTTCTCTTAAGCAACTTATTAAAGTTCTCTCTCCCTATCTCTTATTAACCAACTTTCTCTGCCATCTCTTATTACCCCCCATATTTCCTGCATTTCTCATTAACCACTCTCTTCAAGCTCCTTTTCTGTCCCCCATTTCTTATTACCACTTCTTCTATCTCTTATCAGACCGTATAAACCTCTTTTTTTCCATCTCTTATTAAACTCATCTCTTCCAACTGTTTTTCTTTAGATTCTCCCCTCTCTTTCCCATGTCCTGTTAACCCCTTTCTCATTAGATCTGTTTTCTCAGTTGAATAGTTGCCATCATTTGAAAAAAAAAAAAATTCCAGGGGCACTTTGCAGCTCAGCTTCCAATTGGCCACACATACTGTCAAAAGCTCCACCCACTCCACATAATTAGCATGATTTAACTCCACCTACTTGTCACAAAGTAGATTATATAACCAACTTCTTACCATTACCATGCATCCTTGGAATACAACAAATACATTTACAGCACATAGGGCCAGTGGAAGCATTTTTGCTACACAGGCGAAAGTGCTTTTTGGTGCCGCCACCCCCCAAATCCCATGACTCTCCTTCTCCCCATATCCCTTATCTATCCTCCCTCTCCCCATATCTCTTTCCCTTTCCCCCCTCTCCTCATCTGTTCTCACCCCCTTCTCCCACCATCTCTGTTCCCCCCCATTTCTGTTTTCTCCCCCTCTTCTATTCTCCTTCCACCCCATCTCTGTTCCCTCCCCTTCCACCCCATCTCTGTTCTCTCCCTCCCTCCCCTGTTCTCTCCTCTTCCACCCCATCTCTGTTCTCTCCCCCCTCCCTTGTTCACCCCCCCCCCTCCCCTGATCTCTTCCCCCCCTCCCCTGTGCTCTCCTCCCCCCCAGACAGACCCTGGGAGGGGGCGGATCTCACCGGGTGCGAGGTTCGCCCCCTCCCCATGAAGCAGAGTGGCGTCTGTTACACGGGGAGCCGAGCAGCATGAGTTCTGTATGACAGAGCTCAGTAAGTGCTGCTCACACTCCCCGTGCTTAGTGATGATGCAGGGCATCGGACATTAGAATATGAAATATTTCCAGCCTTTTCAAAAGCTTGAGGTGGGCCCCAAATGTATGTATATAACTAGCTGCATGTATACTTATATGAACTTTTTAATATTAAATCAACTATTCAACTTTTCAAACGTAATAAAAATGATGTTATTTAAAAATTGTTCGTTTCTTGTTTTTATTCCCTTCCTCTGCACCCAAATTGCACCTAAAGGACTTAACACAGCACCATACAGTACCCACAGCACTTGGCTTGCACTCATATTGCACCCACACGATTTGGCATGCTACAGTGTCAATTTGCCCCTAAGAACATACCACAATGGCACTTTGCCCCACTGAACTGCCCCTGCAGAACATGTTACAGTGTCACTTTCCCCCATAGTACATGTTATTTTGCCCCACAGCACATGCCACAGCATCACTTTGGCCACAGCCAATTTGCCCATTATTATGCCACTATTAACCTGGCTTTAATATGCCACTATTAGCCTGACCAATTAATTTGCCACAGCCAGATTGCCAATTAATATGCCATAGCCAGATTACCCTATAATATGCCACAGTCAGAGTGCCCCATAATATGCCACTATTAGCCTGCCAATTAATATGCCACAGCCAGAGTGCCCCATAATATGCCACAGCCAGAGTGCCAATTAATATGCCACAGCCATTTTTCCCCATTATGCCACTATTAGCCTGCCAATGAATATGCCACAGCCAGATTGCCCCTTAATATGCCACAGCCAGAGTACCAATTAATATGTCACAGCCAGATTGCCCAATAATATGCCAGAGCTAGAGTGCCCCATAATAGGCCACTATTAGCCTGCCAATTAATATGCCACAGCCAGGGTGTCAATTCATATACCACAGCCAGATTGCCTATTAATATGCATCAGCCAGAGTGCCAATTAATACCACCCTCCTCCCCCTTCGCCAGTACTCAACTGGCCGTCTCCTCCATGCTGCGGTCTTCCCTCCTGCACAGAGGAGGGAAATACAGTGGCCTGATATGACTAGTCATATCTGGCTGAAGAAAAAACAAATAAAGTTAAAAAAAAAGCTGCACCGTTGATTGTGCAGGCTGATGTGAGCGATGCACATGTTCATGCTCCCGTGATGTTGTGCGATGACATCAAGTGACCACCGTGATCGTGAGACAGCCCATCTTCCCGGGACTGATGCATGTGGTGTCAGCGTGAGGTCATGCTCCATCACATTACTTGGCACTGACCTTTTTTTCAAATAAACTCTATTTGTATCCGCCCTTTAGCCAGTGGGCCCTGACCAAATACCCTCTTTGCCCATTGAATACGACAGTGTTAGATGCACTAGCTAAGAAAACAATTTTACAGGCATAAGTACGAAAGTCTGTTTTTCCATATTCATTTTCTAAACTTTTTTTTAATACTGAATTATGTGTTCATTTTTAAGAAAATTAAGAAAGCCCTACTTGTCCTTAAATAATAATAAAAAAAAAAAAATTGCATGGCTAAAATTAAATGGAAACATCTTTTCCCTGCTAAGGTCAAAGGAACCCAATGGAATATGATATGTTCTGTCATGATCCAGCCTGACCCTATTTGCAGTGGTGTGGTCACAAGAACAGGATGTGAATGCATTCACAGATCATCAATTCAGAGTCAGCTGCTGTGCACTCTGAATAAAACTACAGACTACGGCTGCTGTATGTCATAATTAGACTACAGTAAAAGTTAGGACATTAGTCTAGCCCAGAGTTGTCTAACTGCTGATGGCCTTCATCTCCCATAATACTATACTGAATTGGATTTGAGACAAATTTCATAAATTACCTCCTTCCTCCTTTCCCAGTACTTACCTGGGTGTTGCTTGTCCCCAGCAGTCTCTTCCCAGGGGTCTGATCTTGGGAGGACACACACACACACACACATACACACACACAATCCCTCTGTCTTTTCCTCTCCCCCCATGTCCTTCTGTCATTCTCCTTTTTCTTCCCATGTCTGCCAGTCTCTCTCCTCTCCCTCCCATGTCCGCATGTCTCTCTCCTCTTCCTTCCGATGACTGTCTTTGTATCCTCTTCTTTCCCATGTCTGTCTCTCTGCCATTGCTTCCCATGTCTGTCTGTCTCTCCTCTCCCTCCCCATGTCTGTCTGTCTCTCTTCTTTCCCATGTCTGTCTCTCCTCTGCCTTCCCATGTCTGTCTCTCTCCTCTTCCTTCCCATGTCTGTCTTACTCCTCTCCCTTCCCATGTCACTCTCTATTCTCTTTCCCATTTCTGTCTTTCACCTTCCCATGTCTGTCTCTCCTCTCCCTTCCCATGCATGTCTCTCTCCTCTACCTCCTATGACTGTGTCTTTGTCCCTCTACCCATGTATGTCTCTCCTCTTCCCCATGGTTGTCACTCTCCTCCTCCCCATAGCTGTCTCTTTTCCTCCTCTCCACCGTCTGTATTCTCTCCTCTCCACATCTTTGTTCTCTCTTCTTCCATCAGTGTTCTCTCCTCTCTATTCCCCCCTGTTCTCTCCCCTATATTCTCTCCTCTCACTCCCCTATATTCTCTCCTCTGTCCCCCCTATGTTCTCTCCTCTGTCTCCCCCTTCTCTCACCTGTGTTCTCTACTCTGTTCCCCCTGTGTTCTCTCCTCTGTCCCCCCTTCTCTCCCTGTGTTCTCTCCTCTCCACTCCCGTGTTCTCTCCTCTCTGCCACCTGATGCAGTGCAGGTCGGCTCACTTGGCGGGGAGACGCAGGTAGCATTGGCTCCATGAGCACTCAATCCATGCTGCTCGCGCTCCCTGCGCGTAGTAATGAGGCAGATTGAGCTCTCAGTGTGTTTAACAAACATGGAGCCAATGCTGCCTGCGTCTCCCCGCAGAGTGAGCTGACTCAGGTTGGGGTCAGACCATTGCACCATTGCCCCCCCCTCCTCCCCCCGGATCCGCCACTGTCTCTTCGGCAGTGTTTTTTGCAAGCACGTGGCGTACAGGAAGCGGGAAATGCAGCTGTTGGATATGACTTACTGTTTGGATGCGGACTGCCGGCTGCTGCCCGATCATGACTGTCTCCATGTGAGACAATCACACAGGCAGCAAGCCCATGTTGTAGCCAGCAGGGGCACACAGGGCAGCTGCTGTCGGCCCAAGGGAATGAATGGGCCCTGGGCAGTTGCCCTTTTGTCCACTCCCCCCCCCCCCAATTCTTTATTTTAAAGGGCTGGAGCCCACCATGACAGGTATATCGCCCATCACTCCCTGATGGTGTCCCTGGTGTCAGATACCACAGCACACCTTCAGACATCGAGTGGTGCCCATGCCTCAACGGTCAGGGCTGTTTTGGTGTCAAAAGGGGACCTACCCAATATTAGGCAGGTGGTCATAATGTTATTGCTGATCTATGTATGTGTGCTGATGTCAATAACTATCAGAGAGATCCTGAGATCACAACACTGCTAATAGCCAAGCATATTAATGCAAGTAGACAACCCCAGTACTAACCATGTTGTGTACACATACTAGACAGCTTCCTACTGAAAATTTAAAATGCACCTAGCATACACAGGACATACCATGTAAATGATGTCTTCCCCTGGTGTTCTTGCTAGCACACAATTCACCTTCTGAATGGATGTGTGTCTTCACTCTTCTCCTGGTTATGTCTTCACTCTAATCATTAGCAATGCTAACTATGTAATTAATTACTCCTAACTGAAACATTCCCTCTGATATAACTAAAGCTACAACTTTACCCCTCCACCTACATACCCCTGTATAAGTGATTGCAAATACATAACAGCTATTGAAGAAAAACACTACCAGTCATGTCATGTCAGCTCTATGCTGGCATCACATCACTGGATATTCAACTTCAGCAACAACTATTATGATAAGTGTACCCTATCCTCACCATGGGTGTAGGAACCCCCAAAAATCTGGGGGGGACAGCATTTTTGCTCGCCGAGTATAGCAGCAGTAAAAATAAAGCTTGTCACAGTGTATATTATATCACCAAGTTCCCACCAACATTACCAGGATCCTTGGTATACAACAGATACATTCACAGCACAACATCTACATCAGGCAGGTGCATTTTATCACTGTTACATGAAATATAGTCAGTGAGCTGTGTGTACACCATAAAACATACATCAGTATGAACCTACCACTTCTGCTGGAATGCCATTCCATGTATCCACTACCCTCTCAGTAAAGTAATACTTTCATTAGTCCCTGACCTTATCTTATATCTAGGATAGCCTTATACCTATCCCACGCATGCTTAAACAACTTCACTGTATTAACCTCTACCACTTCTACTGGAAGGCTATTCCATGCATCCACTACCCTCTCAGTATAGTACTTTCATTGGTCCCTGGCCTTATCTTATATCTAGGATAGCCTTATACCTTATCTTATATCTAGGATAGCCTTATACCTATCCCATGCATGCTTAAACTCCTTCACTGCATTAACCTCTACCACTTCTACTGGAAGACTATTCCATGCATCCACTACCCTCTCAGCAAACAAACATTAAATTTCTGACCAGAAAATAAACTGTAAAATATTAAATATTTCCAGCATTTCCAAAAGCTTAAGGTGGACCCCAAATATATGTATTTATACCAGGGCTTGACAACCTTAACTAAGTTTTAGGAGCCAGACAACAGCACATACACACAATCACATGCAGTCATATACAGTCAGTCACATATACTCATACATACAGCCTGTCACACATATACATACTGTCACATAGACACACACTCATACATACATACATACATACAGTCTGCCAGGCACACACTCACACATACATACAGTCTGTCAGACACACACACACTCATACATACATACATACATACAGTCTGTCGCAGACACACACTCATACAAACATACATACATACATACAGTCTGTCGCAGACACACACTCATACAAACATGCAGTCTGTCAGACACACACTCATAGATACAGTCTGTAACATAGACACATACACTCAGAGTCAGTCACATAGACACACACACTCATACATGGTCTTTCACATACACTCATACATACAGTCTGTCACAGACACACACACTCATAATCAGTCACATATACACACAAACTCATACAGTCAGTCACAGACACACAAACTCACACAGTCAGTCACACACACTATATCTCATTGCAGGGAAGGTGGGCATTTCCGTTCCAGGTTTGTCTGTGCCTCTTACAAAGGCACAGACCATCATTACTTATTAATTACATTATTTTGCCCATTCATTTGTCAGTTTTATTTTGCCCACATTCATTTGCCAGTGTTTTTTTTTTTTGGCCAAATTCATTTGTCAGGGTTTTTTTTGCCCACATTCATTTGCCAGGGTTTTTTTTTTTTTGCCCACATTCATTTACCAGAGTTTTTTTTTTTTTTGCCCACATTCATTTGCCAGGTTTTTTGTTGCCCACATTCATTTGGGCAGTAATATTGTGCCAGCCAGATGCCCAGTAATATAGTGCCAGCCAGAGCCCAGTAATATAGTGCCAGCCAGATGCCTGTAATATTATTCCAGTCAGAGCCCAGTAATATAGTGCCAGCCAGATGCCTGTAATATTATGCCAGTCAGAGCCCAATAATATAGTGCCAGCCAGATGCCTGTAATATTATGCCAGTCAGAGCCCAGTAATATAGTGCCAGCCAGATGCCTGTAATATTATGCCAGCCAGATGCCCAGTAATATAGTGCCAGCCAGATGCCTGTAATATTGTGCCAGCCAGATGCCTGTAATATTGTGCCAGTCAGAGCCCAGTAATATAGTGCCAGCCAGATGCCTGTAATATTATGCCAGCCAGATGCACAGTAATATAGTGCCAGCCAGAGCCCAGTAATATTATGCCAGCCAGAGCCCAGTAATATTATGCCAGCCAGATGCCCAGTAATATAGTGCCAGCCAGATGCCCAGTAATATAGTGCCAGCCAGATGCCTGTAATATTGTGCCAGTCAGATGCCCAGTAATATAGTGCCAGCCAGAGCCCAATAATATAGTGCCAGCCAGATGCCCAGTAATATTATGCCAGCCAGATGCCTGTAATATTATGCCAGTCAGAGCCCAGTAATATAGTGCCAGCCAGATGCCTGTAATATTATGCCAGTCAGAGCCCAGTAATATAGTGCCAGCCAGATGCCCAGTAATATAGTGCCAGTCAGAACCCAGTAATATAGTGCCAGCCAGAGCCCAGTAATATAGTGCCAGTCAGAACCCAGTAATATAGTGCCAGCCAGAACCCAGTAATATAGTGCCAGTCAGAACCCAGTAATATAGTGCCAGCCAGAACCCAGTAATATAGTGCCAGTCAGAACCCAGTAATATAGTGCCAGCCAGAACCCAGTAATATAGTGCCAGCCAGAACCCAGTAATATAGTGCCAGCCAGAGCCCAGTAATATTGTGCCAGTCAGAACCCAGTAATATAGTGCCAGCCAGAACCCAGTAATATAGTGCCAGTCAGAACCCAGTAATATAGTGCCAGTCAGAACCCAGTAATATAGTGCCAGCCAGAACCCAGTAATATAGTGCCAGTCAGAAACCAGTAATATAGTGCCAGCCAGAGCCCAGTAATATTGTGCCAGTCAGAACCCAGTAATATAGTGCCATCCAGAATCCAGTAATATAGTGCCAGTCAGAACCCAGTAATATAGTGCCAGCCAGAACCCACTAATATAGTGCCAGTCAGAACCCAGTAATATAGTGCCAGCCAGAGCCCAGTAATATTGTGCCAGTCAGAACCCAGTAAAATAGTGCCAGCCTGAACCCAGTAATATAGTGCCAGTCAGAACCCAGTAATATAGTGCCAGCCAGAACCCAGTAATATAGTGCCAGTCAGAACCCAGTAATATAGTGCCAGCCAGAACCCAGTAATATAGTGCCAGTCAGAACCCAGTAATATAGTGCCAGCCAGAACCCAGTAATATAGTGCCAGTCAGAACCCAGTAATATAGTGCCAGCCAGAGCCCAGTAATATTGTGCCAGTCAGAACTCAGTAATATACTGCCAGCCAGAACCCAGTAATATAGTGCCAGTCAGAACCCAGTAATATAGTTCCAGCCAGAACCCAGTAATATAGTGCCAGTCAGAACCCAGTAATATAGTGCTAGCCAGAACCCAGTAATATAGTGCCAGCCAGAACCCAGTAATATAGTGCCAGTCAGAACCCATTAATATAGTGCCAGTCAGAACCCAGTAATATAGTGCCAGTCAGAGCCCAGTAATATAGTGCCAGCCAGAGCCCAGTAATATTGTGCCAGTCAGAGCCCAGTAATATAGTGCCAGCCAGAACCCAGTAATATAGTGCCAGTCAGAACCCAGTAATATAGTGCCAGCCAGAACCCAGTAATATAGTGCCAGTCAGAACCCAGTAATATAGTGCCAGCCAGAGCCCAGTAATATTGTGCCAGTCAGAACCCAGTAATATAGTGCCAGCCAGAACCCAGTAATATAGTGCCAGTCAGAACCCAGTAATATAGTTCCAGCCAGAACCCAGTAATATAGTGCCAGTCAGAACCCAGTAATATAGTGCTAGCCAGAACCCAGTAATATAGTGCCAGCCAGAACCCAGTAATATAGTGCCAGTCAGAGCCCAGTAATATAGTGCCAGTCAGAACCCAGTAATATAGTGCCAGTCAGAGCCCAGTAATATAGTGCCAGCCTGAGCCCAGTAATATTGTGCCAGTCAGAACCCAGTAATATAGTGCCAGTTAACCCCCTCTCCCTCTCCCTCTCCCTAGTACTTACATGAATCTGCTCCGTGTCCCCCGCCGGATGTCTCCTCCGTGCAGTCTTCCCTCTTGCACGGAGGAGGGAAACAGTCACCGGATGTGACGCAACGTCACATCCGGCGTCAGTTTTTTTTGTTTTTTTTCCGGCCGTCGCATCCATCGGATGCGGCTTGCCGGAAAAAAGCGGCAAGCAGGGGCTGTGGGCCCCGTTTGCCTCGCGTTCTGGGGGGGATTTCACCCTACCTGTCCCCCCCACATTTTTTCCTGGGGGGGATCCGTCCCCCCCATCCCCCCCGCTTCCTACGCCCATGATCCTCACATGTGATGTGTATTGATGACCCATTTCACTACCAAAGTTTAGATGCCAAAGTTGATGTACAATGCAACATATCACACTTTGGAAATGAAAGGCTACCCTTACCTGTGGCAGTGTGTGAGATATGGATATACCTGAAAAACAAGTACATTTAAACTAACATCATATTTTCATTAAAAAAAAAAAAAAAAGTTATTTTTAGAATTTTTTAAAAATTGTTATTATTATTTTGTAATATGAGCAAGCCCAGGGCAGGGGGTGGCAGTGAGAGGGGGGAGTTAGATTTTTGGCAGAGTGCAGCAACTTTGGCATAGGAAAGTAATCATGGGTTCTATGGCTACTACCAATAGGCAACATAGTGAGTTACTCATCATCAGTGTCAGTATCAATGTTCTCCTCACCAGACTGACTATTATCCATGCCCTTTGCTACTCAGTACAAGTATTTAAGCAGCTAGTCTAAGTTTCCCTTGTGCTGTTTTCAACTTCCACGTGCATTTGCTGTGATTCCTGTGTTTGACCTGGCTGGGCTAACTTCCCTTCTGGTTCCTGACTTCTGGCTTTGTTCCTTACTCTGCTGATCTCCATTCTCCTGATTCTGCCTTGTCTGACTACATGCTTTGGTTCCTGACCCCTTGGTACCTCGTAATTCAGTTCCCGATGTGCTCCCATGGAGCCATTGAAGCACAACAGCCATGTTACAATGCATATGGGGGTTTACTGGTATTATATGTATGTTTTTATTTTAAATCCACAACGAATCCAATTAAATCATCAGGAGGTGTTCCTTTAAACATTTTTTTCCTCTGTATGGGCCTGTGCAATTAAAGTCTGGAAACACACTATTTTCCCTATTGCTGCAGGCTAATATTGTAAATTAACTGTAAAACTTATTTGTGATGGTAATTGATTGAATCAGATTTTTCTTTCAAATATAAACCTTTCGCTTGCTAAAATGATGTATTGGAATTTGTATATCACGGTGCCAGGATATTGAAGTGAGGTATTTAGGAAAGAGTGAGTCAAGTCAAAAATAAATTGGCATAAAAATGGTTTTGTAGCTGCCAAGTTCTTCATCTTAGGGTGGGGAAACCATGACATGTAACGTCTTTTACACTTTTAGTCATTCGAGTATTGCTTAAGATTTGGGATTTACAAAAAAATCAACAAAATTTCGTCAGTCCCAAGTTGTAGGTATATAATTGTACCGTGTGTGCACTTTATAAAAATTTTTTTTATGTAAAGCAAAAAAAATATTTTGGCTTAAGTGTTCCAATAAGGAAAAATGTTTCATGGTGTCACTTCATAGAGGATAATAAGATGCTTATACCTTAAGCTAGCCCAATTGGTAGTAAATATATTGAAATATTATTCTTCTGCATAATGAGCATGTGCCTGCCAAAACCCAAGATGTGACATCCACTTCCCAAAGTGCTTTGCGTGAAGCTTTTGCCTCTACTTTGGAACACACTGGCAGTAGAGGTACGTAGTTGTCAACATTTGAAAAAGATTTCCGGGGACACGCTTGCAGTCCTGCTGGACAGAAGATAAACTGTACACCTTAGTATATGCCAGTTTATCATCATCCTAGGGGCACTCAGTTTCTCACTTCGTCTTCTATTTTATAAGCACAAGTAAAATATTAAAAAGCTTGGTGGATCTTCAAATGTTCCTACAATATGAAGGTACTGAACCTGGGACCATGTAAATGGGATGAAAAGCTGCATATGTGAGAATTATAGTATGCTACTTCGCTGAGGGTGCTACAAAAGTAAAATGTATGTGTATTTGTGTGTGCATGCAGTGTGTGAATAAAATGTATTAAAAAAATATTTGGTGGGAATATCACCAATTTCTAATATACTGAATTTTCCCAGGTTACCCCCACATTTGAAAGCTTTTCACATTTTTCCATAAAACTGTGTATTTGTGTGTTCATGCAGTACGAAAAAAATATATGTGTATTTGTGTGTGCATGCAGTACGAAAAGAATATATGTGTATTTGTGTGTGCATGCAGTTCGAAAAGAATTTATGTGTATTGCAGTGCATGCAGTACGAAAAGAATATATGTGTATTTGTGTGTGCATGCAGTACGCATAGAATTTATGTGTATTTGGTGTGCATACAGTACGCATAAAACAAATGTGTATTTGGTGTGCCTGCATTACAAATTAAATATATATGTATATTTATGTGTTAATGCAGTACGAATAAAATGTTTGTGTATTTGTGTGTGCATGCAGTACAAATAAAATATATGTGTATTTGTGTGTGCATGCAGTACAAATAAAATGTGTATTTGTGTGTGCATGCAGTACGAATAAAATATATGTGTATTTGTGTGTGCATGCAGTACGAATAAAATATATGTGTATTTGTGTGTGCATGCAGTACGAATAAAATATATGTGTATTTGTGTGTGCATGCAGGATGGATAAAATATATGTGTATTTGTGTGTGCATGCAGTACAAATAAAATGTTTGTGTATTTGTGTGTGCATGCAGTACGAAAAGAATTTATGTGTATTTGTGTGTGCATGGAGCATGAGTAAAATGTATGTGTATTTGTTTGTGCATGCAGTACGAATAAAACGTATGTGTGTTTGTGCATGCAGTACAAAATAAAACGTATGTGTATTTGTGCATGCAGTACACATAAAATGTATGTGTATTTGTGTGTGCATGCAGTATGAATAAAATGTATGTGTATTTGTGTGTGCAGGCTGAATGAATAAAATGTATGTGTATTTGTGTGTGCATTCACTATGAATAAAATGTATGTGTATTTGTGTGTGCATGCACTATGAATAAAATGTATGTGTATTTGTGTGTGCATGCAGTACGAAGTATGTGCATGCAGTCAGGGCCGGCGCTACCTATAGGCAAGGTAGCTGGATAACATGTTGGATCACAAGACTCTGCCCCCCATGTGAGGGAGACTGGGGGAATATGTGAAATATGGACAGAGAAAAACATAGGGGGACAGAAAAGAAATATGGGGGGAGGGACAAAAAACCTATAAAGCAACTGTGATTATAATGTGTGTGTGTCCAAACTCCAATACCTCGACTTACAATAGAGGTTGCATTCTATTCACACCACAGATGCAGATGGTAGCTCCTCCACAACCTCCGCACCTATTTTTCTGTCCATCACCTCCTGTTACCTTGCTGCCCACATTACATTGGCTCTCGTCAGGGTCAAGGTCGCACCAGAATGGTGCTTTCTTCATAAACTGCGTCCCGATAACTAACTGACATTTAACATGCACAGCTCGGTCACAGGAGATGATGGGCAACAAAGAAAGTGATTACAAGGTGAGTTCAATTGTGAGGCGAGGTCGCCTTTTCCCTCTAGGCAAAAGTATTTATGTATTCCAGCTATACCATTAGTCACTCTGTAAAAATATATCAGCAAAAAAAAAAAGTTTATTTACCTAGAAATTGAAACCTAAAATTCCAAAGGTGAAACGAAACTTAAAATTCTACAACTTATACAAAGATTGATATTGAAGGACAATTGAAGTAATTTTACGGGACGTTATCAAATCAATAAGACTTATGAGTTTCTGAGTATTCCCAGAGGCCTGCCTGCCCTAAACAAAGCCTGTTTTAACCTGATGTATGAAACATAGAATGCGTCAGCAGATAAGAACCATTCGGTCCATCTAGTCTGCCTGATTTTCTAAATACTTTTATTCGTCCCCAGTTCCGTATCTTATAGCTAGGATAGCCTTGTGCCTATCCCACGCATGCTTAACCCCTTAACGACAGATGACGTTCCAGGCACGTCACGGCAAATCATGGACTTGCAGACAGGTGACGTGCCTGGCACGTCATGCACTAAATAGAGTAAAGAGAGCGACCAGCTGAAATAAGTTATTTCCCTATCCACATCTGCTTGCAGGGCACTTGTCCTACTCTTACCCACATTTTACTTCCTTTTACAGCCCTCTAGCCCTTTCCATGACTTTTTTAGAGGCATTTTAGTGGCCAAAAGTTCAGAAAACTAGAACATTTCTAGTTTTCTGAACTTTTGGCCACTAAAATGCCTCTAAAAAAGTCATGGAAAGGGCAAACTTGACCCTGAACCCGAACCTCCTAGGGCAGTGATGGCGAACCTTTTTGAGCCCGAGTGCCCAAACCGCAATACATGCCAAATTTTATTCCTCAAAGTGCCAACACAGCAATTAAACCTGAATACTGAGGTTTAAGTTTAGAAAAAACATCTCTAACAGTTGTCCGAACTAATTAACATCTGTTGTTTTAAAAGAAGAACAAAACAACAGAGAGTTCAATGATACAGTTTTTTTATTGAAAAATCATAAATTCTAGTAAATTAAAAAACACTGGTGTTCGGTGGTGCTTTACCTTATTAAGGACCTATTCCCACCTATCCACCTGCAGTTTGCATGCATCTTACATGCTGCTTTGGCACAGTTTACATCAGAATTCCATCCGTCTTACATCTAGTTTTGGTGCAGCTTTCCATGTATGTCAATGGACATGCATTTTTCATCAGGTTTCTGTCTATCCAGCTGCACCAAAACTGCATGTAAACTGTGCCAAAGATGCGTACAAGGGGATATGTCTGTGTATGTGTACTCAGCTGCCTGTGTGTGTACTCAGCAGTCTGCTGAATACACACACTGCTGAATACACACACACACACAGTCTGCTGAATACACACACACACAGTCCGCTGAATACACACACACACAGTCCGCTGAATACACAGACAGACTGCTGAATACACAGAAAATCTGCTGAAACACACACATTCACGCTGCTGAATACACACACACAGAATGCCGAGTACACACTGTCTGCTGAATACACACACACACACAGACCGCTGAGTACACACACACAGACCGCTGAGTACACACACACAGACCTCTGAGTACACACACACACAGACCGCTGAGTACACACACACACAGACCGCTAAGTACACACATACAGACTGATAAATACACACACATATACTGTATTGAGGGGTGCAGTGTATGTGTTTGTGTGTGAGGTGTGCTGTGTGAGTGGAGGTGCTGTGAGTGAGTGGGTGGGGGTGTTATGTGAGTGGGGTGGTGCTGTTTGTGAGTGGGTGGGGGTGTTATGTGAGGGGGGTGCTGTGAGAGTGGGGGAGGTGCTGTGTGAGAGTGGGGGGCGCTGTGTGAGAGTGGGGGGTGCTGTGTGAGAGTGGGGGGGGAGGGGTGCTGTGGCAACGCTCCCCACAGCCTTCTCGCGGGAGGATCTGCTTCTCAGATCCTTCCCCTTGCCGGCTGCCTCCATGTCCTCGGGAGTGGAAGCAGAGTAGGCGCCTGCCGTTTTGAGCATTAATGCAGACCAGGGCCAGCCGCCTCCCACTTCCCGGCGACCTATGGCCACGTGCCCACAGAAAGGGCCCCGCATTCCATAGGTTCGCCATCACTGTCCTAGGGTAATGAGGGGGGGACCTAGTGTCCCCCCCCCCTGGTCCCCGCCCATTGCCGGTGGGTGGGGACCCTAATAATAATAATGAGGGGGGACCTAGCGTCCCCCCCGGTCCCCAACCATGCAGCCCTCTAGTCCTTTCCATGACTTTTTCAGAGGCATTTTAGTGGCCAAAAGTTCAGAAAACTAGAACATTTCTAGTTTTCTGAACTTTTGGCCACTAAAATGCCTCTAAAAAAGTAATGTAAAGGGCAAACTTTACCCTGAACCCGAACCTCCTAGGTTAATGAGGGGGGGACCTAGTGTCCCCCCCGGTCTCCACCCATGAGCGTCGGGTGGGGACCCTAATAATAATAATGAGGGGGGGACCTAGTGTCCCCCCCCCGGTCCCCACCCATGAGCGGCGGGTGGGGACCCTCATAATAATAATGAGGGGGGACCTAGTGTCCCCCCCTGTCCCCACCCATGAGCGGCGGGTGGGGACCCTAATAATAATGAGGGGGGGACCTAGTTTCCCCCCCGGTTCCCACCCATGAGCGGTGGGTGGGGACCCTAATAATAATATAATGATGGGGGACCTAGTGTCCCCCCCCCAGGCCCCACCCATGAGCGGCGGGTGGGGACCCTAATAATAATGAGGGGGGGACCTAGTGTCCGGAAAATTTGAAAATTTGTGTTTGGTTTTGTTTTTACCATATTTTTTTTTTTTTCTTATATAATATTATAAGATAAGACAAGAAAGCCCTTCTTGTCCCTATAAAAACAATATATAATATGTGTGGGTACAGCAAATGACTAAGAAGAAAATTACAGCTAAACACAAACAGCACAGAAATGTTAAAAAAGCCATTGTCCAGAATGGACAAAAATGTTTCAAAGGCTCTGTCCTTATGGGGTTAAACTCCTTGACTGTGTTTATCTCTACAACTTCCACTGGAAGGCTATTCCATATATCCACTACCCTCTCAGTAAAGTAATACTTCCTGATATTACTTTTAAATCGTTGCCCCTATAATTTTAGACTATGTCCTCTAGTTGTGGAAGTTTTTCTTCTTTTAAATATACTCTCTTCCTTTACTGTGATTCCCTTTATGTATTTACATGTTTCTATCATATTCCCCCGTTACGTCTTTCCTCCAAGCTATACATTTTATTCTTCGGCATAATGAGCTTGTGCCTGCCAAAACCCATATCACTGTGGCTGGACTGGGAAAGCGTGCCACTCTGTGGCCATAACCGGAAGGATGGGACACATAAGGATATACAAAGGAAAACCCCGGAAAAAAGGATAATCAAAAGAATAGTAAAACAAACAGAAACAAAAATAACTATAAAGCAGAAGAGAATAGCAAAAGACAAGAGAAACTGAATACAAACTGAACACAATGGTCTGAATGCGGGATAATTGAACCTATCTCATTGAAGGTTTTAGTTAGGTATTATAATTTGCAAGTCTCTCTATCCATTTTTCAACTTCTTCTATGCTTATAGAGCTGTTTAAATAGCCTTTTCTTGTCTGTTATATATGAGCTGAGTTTATTCACAGAAAATGGCAACCTTTCAATCAGTATGGTCTTTATCAAGCCATAAAACAACAGTGTGCACAAACCAATGTATACATAAGTAAAAGGTCAAATTCTGTAGAGCTCAATAAATAAAGTAAGAAAAATTATAGAAAATATCAGGTAAAAAGTGTTAAAATAAAATAAAAAGTGCAAACATGATTATATAAGTGAAAGCAATCCAGTATACATGGAAAAAATATACTCAGGCTTGAAAAGTTCTCGGTTGTTGAAATATGTTGTAGTTTTGGTCTCAAAGGGATTAAGTAAAGAGAAAAACACACAACACAATCTCACGTGATCTCTGCTGATCTTAACACAATATCAGTGAGGTAAACAACACATTCCTGCTTACTTATGTGGAGCAAAACTATTGCTCAGTTTATGTGCAAAATAAAGGTGTCAACCCTTTTAATAGCGGAGATGAATAATCTGCATTTAGCCACAGGTTAAATTAAGAAACATTTAATCGTCCATCAATAAAATGTCAATGCTGACAAATTGGACTCTTATGTGAAAAGCCACAATAGGTTTGAGCTGCAGTGCAGTAAAATTAAAGGAGAGTCCTTACAGAAAGTAAGAAAGCTGTCTGAAGTATGGGACCATGGGCATCCGCAGAAATTTTTTCAGGGGGGGGGGGCATAATTTTACCGTCATCCTTTCTGCGCCGCGTCTCTTTTTGACAAGTTATCATGAAGTGGAGGAGCTTTGTCATTATCAGTGAAGGCATGCAAAGGGTTGATAAACCCTGCACCAGATACAGATCCACAACACCAGATATAAACCAACCACACTAGATATAGCCTCACTGCACCAAATATAGATCCACTGTGATAGATATAGACCCACAACACCAGATATTAACCCACGGTACCAGCTAAAAACCCATGACACAAGATATAAACCACAGCACCAGATATATATCCAGAGCTCTAGCTGAAACTCCACAGCAACAGATAGAACAACATAGCAAAGATATAACCCCATAGCACCAGATACAACACTATAGCACACAATATAACCCAACAGCACCAGATACAACACTATAGCACACAATATAACCTCTCAGCACCAGATACAACACTATAGCACACAATATAATCCCTCAGCACCAGATACAACACTATAGCACACAATATAAGCATACGGCAACAGATACAACACTATAGCACACAATATAACCCCACAGCACCAGACACAACACTATAGCACACAATATAACCCCTCAGCACCAGATATAACAATATAGCACACAATATAACCTCTCAGCACCAGATACAACACTATAGCACACAATATAACCCCTCAGCACCAGATACAACACTATAGCACACAATATAACCTCTTAGCACCAGATACAACACTATAGCACACAATATAACCTCTCAGCACCAGATACAACACTATAGCACACAATATAAGCATACGGCAACAGATACAACACTATAGCACACAATATAACCCCACAGCACCAGATACAACACAATAGCACACAATATAACCTCACAGCACCAGATACACTATAGCACACAATATAACCCAACAGCACCAAACTAAACACTATAGCACACAATATAACCTCTCAGCACCAGATACAACACTATAGCACACAATATAACCTCACAGCACCAGATACACTATAGCACACAATATAACCCAACAGCACCAAACTAAACACTATAGCACACAATATAACCTCTCAGCACCAGATAAAACACTATAGCACACAATATAACCTCTCAGCACCAGATAAAACACTATAGCACACAATCTAACCCAACAGAACCAGACACAACACTAAAGCACACAATATAAACACAAAGCAACAGATTCCCTAAACACCCAAATTCCTAAATCCATGACATTTCTTTATCTCTTTCCCCCTCATTTTTTATATGTTTTATTCCTCCATGTTTGCCATCTCTTTCCCCATCATTTTATGTGTTTTATTCCTCCATGTCAGTGACCTCTTTTCACCTACATTTTATCTTTTCTGCCTCATGTCACAATTTTGTCTGTATTCTGCTTCAATCAATCACCTCTTTTCATCCTCTATTATCTTTTCTGCCCCATGTCATCCCATTTTGTTTGCAATCTGCTTCCATCTATCACATCATTTTATCCTCCATTATCTTTTCTGCCCCATCCACTTGTCACCATGTTGATGTGAGCAGAGCCTGGTCAGAGGAGCTTGCAAAGTCTCATAGAAATACAGCAACAGACATCAGTTAGTGACAAGGATAATACAATTTTAATAGAAAATAGTAGCTGCTTACATGAGGGATCTTTTGGTCACATGGGGTGGGCGCCACACAGCCGTATTGACGAAGATCCTTCCAGCAGGCAAATAGCAACGTTACATAAAAGACACTTTAAATATACAAATAAAGTACAATGATGCAAAGATAATGTAAAAGTAGAGCAGGTTGCGACAGGTTGTGACCAAAAGATCCCTCATGTAAGCAGCTACTATTTTCTATTAAAATTGTATTATCCTTGTCACTAACTGATGTCTGTTGCTGTATTTCTATGAGAACTACAACTCTGAAGTCAGATCTCCACAGGATATACTTGAAGTGCCTTCTCTTTTCAGAGAGTCTGTAAGTGCATCCCCTTGAGGGGGATCTACACCATCTCCCTAATTTATTGGTGAGTCACGTCACGGAAGCAACTTCATAAGTGCATTTTAATGATATGAAGTACCTCCCTTTAGATAGGCCATTCCTTTAGCTGTTGCATCCATTTAATACCTGATGTTCTATGTGGCATTGTAAGAAGTGCATTGCTCCTGCCAACAGGTATCACTAGGGAGTGAGTGATGACCCTTTGTTCCACCAGGTAAATCCTGGAGGGGTGAGGAGAGACAACACATGTAGAAGGAGCAGGAGGCAGCATGGAGGAATGCAGAGCTCTGAATGTTTTTGCTAGTCGAAAGTTAAACTTTCCTCTTGGGTTTAGTTTAAGTGCCAAGAAGCTAGGATTAAGACGCTAAGGCTTAATGCCTAGTATTGTAACTAAAAGTAGAAAGTAACTTCTGCAGAACCTCTTTCAAACCTTTCTTATCGACCTGGAATCAAGAGCAATTTTGAACACAGCCATGTGCTTTGCTGAACCTCTCTGAAGTTAAGTACATATGTTATCTAATTAATACAATGCTATATAGAATAAAACAGGTGTATGTTTAACTTCGTTTGTGATATCCTTTTAGATATATTGTTTTTACTGCCAGAGGTATAAATAAAGTATATTATATATATCATGTCTTTTGGTATTCATCTTTACATAATTTATCTGTATTCTCGAATCAAACAAATTTATTGTTGTACTGTTTGTCTTGTTTGTCTAAATAAATATTTATTAATTTATTAATAATTATTTAGCATACAGCAGGCCACGACCGCAACAGCTACATCAGGTGTCATGAATATACCAACTGAGGGTAAGTGACGGTTTTGGAAGTCTAAGATATTTCTGTTCCCAAATATACTGTGGTTAGATAGAGCTGGTTCAGTCTCAGTCCACTGCTTGGCTACTTTCATCTTTATTTGTTTTCATCCTTTTTCCTCCCTTGCTGAAAGCAACAGAGAATTAATGTGGCCGGCCAGCATACCCTTGAAAGTAAGCCTCTCTCAAAAATGGAGAAGAAGGATGCAAGAACTGAAAAGTGTTTATCTTTTTTCTCCGCTCTTCCAAGTAAACTGGAAAAAAGAGAAGGAGCAATCAAAGGAATCTGATGAAAGCTCACAAACCAGCAGCATTATAACAGGCTCTGGCAAATCTCCTGGTACAGACCTTCCAGGGCCGTCTTTAATACTGATTGGACCCTGTGCAAGCATTTGCTTGGGCCCCTTGGACACTGCCCCCCCCCCCCCATATGAAATCATGCCCTCCATCGCAATGCCCCTCCCCACACACGCACACACACACACAAAAAAACATAAAAATAAGCACACACTCAATTGGACTTTTCTTGTAGTAAGTATTTTTATTGCATTGTAAACAAATGTTTCTAATTGCAGTGTATAAACTGTATATATGGATCAAAATGTGTATATATGGATTGATACCTTCTTACTATGCAACACTGCAATACAACTACTCATTACCTAAATTACAAAAATATACACAGATACTAGAAAGCACTTACATGTGTTCATATATATTTATAAATATCTATACACATCTCACTCTCACTCACTAGTTGCATTTATACTTATATGAACTTCTTTATATTATATTAAACTATTTTCATATGTAATAAAAATGTTATTGAAGAGTTGCATTTCTTGTTTTTATTCCCTTTTTCTGCACCCACATTGCACCTAAAGGACTTAACACAGCCCCATAGAGTAGCCACAGCACTTGGCTTGCACTCATATTGCACCCACAGCACTTGTCATGCACCTATATTGCACCCACAGCACTTGTCATGCACCTATATTGCACCCACCGCACTTGTCATGCACCTATATTGCACCAACAGCACATGGCTTGCACTCATATTGCACCCGCACAATTTGGCATTCCACAGTGTAAATTTGCCCCACAGAACATACCAGTGTCACTTTGTCCCACTGAACTGCCCATGCAGAACAAGGCACATTTCCCCCATTGTACATGTTATTTTGCCCCACAGAACATGCCACTGTCAGGTACCAATTAACATGCCACAGTCACTTTGTCATTAACATATGCAACAGCCAGTTTTCTTGTTAAAATATGCCACCGTTTGTCCATTAAATATGCCACAGTGTGCCCATCAATATGCCAATATTAGTTTGCCATTAATATGCCACAGTGTGCACATTAATATGCCACAGTCAATTTGCCCATCAATATGCCAGTATTATTTTGCCATTAATATGCCACAGACATTTTGGCCATTATTATGCCAGTATTATTATGCCATTCAGATGCCAGTAATATTGTGCCATTAACATGGCAGTATTATTTTGCTATTCAGATGCCAGTATTATTTTGCTATTCAGATGCCAGTATTATTTTGCTATTCAGATTCCAGTAATATTGTGCCATTCAGATGCCAGTAATATTGTGCCCTTCAGATGACAGTACTAATGTACCATTAAGATGCCAGTATTATTGTGCCATTAATATGTCAGTAATATTGTGCCATTAAGATGCAAGTAATACTGTGCCATTAAGATGCCAGTATTATTGTGCCATTAAGATGCTAGTATTATTGTGCCATTAAGATGCCAGTATTATTGTGCCATTAAGATGCCAGTATTATTGTGCCATTCAGATGCCAGTAATATTGTGCCATTCAGATGCCATGGAAATAAAGCATCACAGATGGATTTGCAAATAGCGGAAATTCAGGATGCAAATGTATAGATTCAGTCAACAGCTATATTTGTTCCGTTTGAGCTACGATCTTTTTTAGGATCTACTATGGCATTCAGCTCTCCACCAACTATAAAGGATCCCACTAATAATATATCTATTTTATCTAAGAGTTTGTCCAAATAGGTAGCTGGAGCCTGGCTGGGGGCATATACGTTAAGAAATGTATGGCTAATATTGTTGATCTTAGTTATCAGTAGCTGGTATCTTCCCTGTTGATCAGCCTCCTCAAAAATGAATTCAAATTTAAGATCCCTAGCAATAATAATCGCAACTTTTTATGACCTTCCAGATTTGCAGTAAAGATATTTGGATATTTATTATATCTCCATAATCTGGTTGGTGATTCCGTCCAATGTGTTTCTTGAATAAATGTGTAACGGGGTTTTGCGCAGGTCCACCTATACCCCTGTGGTCCTTTTCCCCAGTTACCTTTTTGCGCTCTGCAGAGCGATCCTGAGTCTCCGCTACCTGGGAGTTGGGGTACATGACGGCGGCAGTGGGTATGGATGGGGGGTCCCACTGGGAACATATCTACATAAGAAATACAACTGACACAGAACTAACTTAAATATAACTTTGTATTGCACAGTAAAAGCACTATGCAAATAAATAACAGAGAAATAAACATAACACAGTAAAATATTCAGAAGAGCAATTACCCATTTAAAGCAACCCGCAATAAATACTGCAGCCAACCCCACAAGCAGTCTGGTACCGTTAGTTGGTGCACATAGTTGGGTCCCATAAATACTGTAATCCACAATATGGCTGAAGTTAAAATGAAACCGGCATGAAAAATGGAAGATCAAGGACTTTTAGCTGTGTGCTGACTTTCAGGGTGCCCTGTGTGAGACAGGTTAGAGGGTTTCAGCTTGGTGCCCTGTGTGAGACAGGGGGAGTGGGTTTCAGCTTACCACTGCACCACAGGCTGCAATCACATCACTTCACGTGCTATCTCCTCACTGTGACAGCAGGCTTTGCCACAAACAGCTCTGTATGCAGGACTGCTGACTTCCACATGCAGGAATATTCCTCCAGGATGCTGCTGTAATCCTTCTGGGCATTAGATCAGTCGGGCCACAGTTCCTAGATCCCAACAACTGCTTGACAGTGTCTTTCTCCTTTTCTCTCCAGCTCTGAACTAACTTATTTCTTAAAATGGAGTCAGGGTCTTTGTTTTTAGTCTTGCTCTCTAAAGATCGCCATCTGCTGGGCACCACACAAAACTGCAGGCTAGTCAGTGACATAGCAGAAATGATTGTAATCCCAGAGGGGTTACAAATGCAATATCTTTTTTCATATCTACTAGTGTGTTGTATAAATGGCCTCTCTTTTCTGGGGAATTCAGGCCCTGGGCATTCAAAGACATCAAGTTAATGGACATCCCAGGCTTTGTGGGTCTCCATTTTTAGCATCCATGTCTCAAAAAAGTCAATTAAGCTAATTTGCTTAAATTAAACTCTAAATCCTGCAACCGCAGCAGGAATAATTTGATCCTGGTTTGTGGTGGGGGCGATTATTAAGCAGAGTTCGTATTAATTATTAATTTTAGCTAAAAAAAGGTAGGCTGAATCCTCCCGATTCCTCCATCCCTCATCCGTCCCTCCACCCCACCCCCCACCCCCACACTCTGGGAGGGAGGGGAAGAGGAGGAGACAAAGGGGAGGAAAAAGCGGAACGGGGAGGGACCAGAGGTGAAGGTGAGAGGGAAGCAGGGAAAGGGGAGGAGGTAGAGAGAGGAGGGGAGGGGGGGACAGAGGGGGGAGGGAGGAGAGGTCACGTTCGGGCTGCAGCCGGCAGTCCGCAACTGGCAGCAGCCGGCAGTCCGCGGACCCTGTTTTCTGTGACAGCTGCTGGAAATGATGGCAAGTCATTTCCGGCAGTTGTATTTCCTGCATGCAGTGTGTGTGCAGCAAGAAATGCTGTGGGGGAGACTGCAGGGGACGAACAACATCCAGGTAAGTACTGCGGAAGATGGAGGAGTTTTTTTTTTTAATTGGACAAATTATCAGTGGCATATTAATGAGCTCACTGCCTGTCTGCTGTTTGTCTTTATATTTGCACTTCAATAAATGCTGATCTTCGTATCCAAATCCCTGCATTGGACGTTCTCTCTGCATCACGTTTGTTCCTTGTTGATATTGTTTGGGATGGCACGCTTAGCATGAGGACAACACTGCAGAAGATGAACTCTTCTGGGTCAAGTAAGGGAGAATAAAGCCATGGACGTCCCTGCACTCCGATTTTGTTCACATTCTTATTGCCACATAGAGCATATTTATTCTGCTTTGATGACACTAGAACCTGGTTGTTGTGCCATCTAGCACGTCATACATGAAATCTCCGCTTTATTTTGATCACAGGTGGTTCCTTTAATGATATCGCTAAATATTCTCAAGCTAGGATTTTTCCAGGTCTGTTCAGAACCAGGCACGATTTAGTTTTGTTACTGAGATGAAAAATGCTTAACTTATGTAAGCATGGGAATGGAATCATCAAAGGTGATGAAAAGTATCACCGTGACGTCATGGTCATGTGGCTTGAGTTGGGGTTTTTGTTTATATCATTTTTATTAAATATAAAAGTTACATGTGAGGCAATGTTACGGCACTTTTGCTTTTTCTTACATTAAGATCCAAAGTTTACTGGGTAATCTCATAGCTGAGAAAATACAGTATGTGGTTCCTGTGGAACATTCCACTGGAGTTAGTGAAGTTAATAGATTAATGGATCCAAACTTATCTAGGGCTAGGTCTATGGCCTGTGCCTGTTCAGCTTAAACGCAATTAATCACTGTATTGCAAAACATCAGCGACGTACCCAAAACAGTGTCATAGAGTAATAAACAAAAATTAGTATCCAACAAGGTCAGCAGAATTATGAACAAATATGAGAAAACACTGACTAGCAAAGAGAAAATATGGAAATCTGCAGTCAGAGAAAGGGAGAGAGATCGGGGAGGTAGAGTAGATCAGAAGAAGACTGAGCAGGGAAGAAATACCCCAAGAGAGAACACTGCACAAATAAAAGATGGGCAGCCGCGCCACCATTTTTTTTCTTCTTTTTTTTTTAATATAAATCTTTTTAATCAATTATAAAAACTTACAAACATATAGATCTTACATACATGTGTTTCGCAAATAAAGTTCTGTCCAGAGTAGTCCACAATATATGAAACACAAATAGGAAGGGTCTGATCCTCCCAGGGTTTATGAAAAGAGCTAGAGAAAAGAAGAGAAAAGAAAAGATAGAAAAAAGAGAGAGTAAATAAAGAGAAGAGAGAGAAAGAGAGAGAAAAAAGAAAATTTTAATCCTCCGTCGGTGAGTCCCCGGCCCCTACCCACTCCGCCTCCCCGTTCACGGCAGCGTGACTATTGTCCACTCCCTAAATGGGCTTCTTTTACTCCACTCCAGATGACTTTAATTTCTTTTAGTTTGCCTCTAGCAGGCCCCAAGAGAAAGAATGCTTCTTCTGCCGTAAGTTGAAAATCTACCTGTTTCACTACATCTGACCAGGCTGGCACCTCCTGCTTCCTCCATAAGTGGGAGAGCAGCAGTTTGATTGCCATAAGTATGTTAATGGAAAGAATTTGTCTGGGGGATTTAGCTTGACCTGTGTTCAGATGGAAGAGAAATGTGTAGGGTGACAACGGGATATTATTCTCTAGGACCCTATTAAGTACAAGGGAAACTAAGTTTTTGATTGTTCACAAGACCACCAAACATGAAGATGGGATCCTCTCTGTCTTCCACATCTCCAACACAGGTCAGAGGTGTCCGAAGAGAATTTACATATTCGAGAGGGTACGTAGTGCCATCTATATAATATTTTATAATAAATTTCCTGGAGATTAATACCGTGGAGAGCCGATCTAGTATTTTGGAAAGCATTATTCCAAGTCTCCACGGGAAAAATCTTACCAAGATCGGTTTCCCAATATATAACAGATGTAGGTTTAAATTGTGAGAGCAGGTTTTCCAATAATACTTGCAACTTAGAGATGTTATTGGTTCGGGAATTTTGAAAGAGAAATTTATCGAGAGAGGTACTTTCTGTCAAAGGATTTGTTTTTATAAAATTTAATATACGAAGATAGGTGAGGTACTCAGAGTTAGGGAGGGGAAGTTTGCCCTGTAGATTTTGGAAGGAGGGCATTTTGCCATCCTGGAGTATGTCATCTATTTTATTCATCCCTGCCGCAAGCCATTTTCTGATATCCAGGTTGTGCATTCTCATCGACAATGTTCCCAGAGGGGCCAGACCGTTCAATCCCTGAGCACTGGAAAATTATTTCTTAAATCAAAACATTCCCTTTACTGTCTCTATAACTATCGGATTCGAGATTTTTTATTTATTGAACCAGGTTGTTGGGGTCCAGAAGAAATAGTAAGGTTCTAGACCATGGCATTCAAAAGTCTCGATTTGAAGCCATCGGGTGTTCTGAGATGATTTGAATTTCCAGGCTAGAAAGTTTGAAAAATTGACATACGTCCTGCATCCTTTCAAGATCTGGGAAGCCCAGCCCCCCATTTCTTATGCCGCATCTGAGGGTTATATTAGCAGTTCTAGGGTGTTTCCTATCCCAAACATAAAAGGATAATAGAGAAGTTAGTTGTTTTAAGTACATAGTTGGTGCTCTCAAGGGGATAGCCCTCATCAGAAAGAGAATTTTAGGGATTATATATGACTTGATTATATTAATACGTCCAAGCCATGATGTTTCCAAGCCCCGCCAGCTTCTCAAGCAGATTTCAAGTTCATGGGCTAACTTCTCATAATTACAACACAGAGTCTGTCTCAACTCAGGAGTGATCCGCACCCCTAAGTAGTCAAGCGTTTTATTAGACCACCTGATGTCTCCCAGAGTTGATAATTTCTGGAGATGAGAGGGAGAGAGAGAGAAACCTAATGCTTGCGTTTTCCCGAGGTTCACTCTATAATTCGAGAAAAAACTATACTGTTTAATGAGTGATAGAACCTGCGGGACCGAATCCTCGGGGGAGGTCAGCGTCAGCAGAACGTCGTCCTCATAAAGAGAGATCTTGTAGTCCTTGGAACCCAAATGAATGCCCCTAACAGCGGGTGAACCTCTGATCAGGGCGGCCAGGGGCTCAATGCTAAGGGCATATAGCAGTGGTGCTAAAGGGCACCCTTGCCTTGTCCCATTCCTTATATTAAAGAAACCAGAGTTAAGTGAGGGTCCTGATATCCGTGCCCTCTGCGCCGAGTACAGTGCCATAGTGCCGGCTCTAAAAGGGCCAGTGATTCCAAATGCCTCTAAGGTCATATCGAGAAAGAGCCAATCGACCCTATCAAACGCCTTCTCGGCGTCGAGAGCAAGGAAGACAGTAGCCTCCCCGATATGTCCAGCATAATGAATCAGGTTAAGAGCCCTTCTAACGCTGTCCTCCCCCGAACGTCCCGAAATAAAGACCGTTTGGTCTGGATGTATTAGATCGGATATGACCCGACCCAGTCTATCGGCCAAGATCCCTGAATACAGTTTTACATCCAGATTTATCAAGGATATTGGCCGATAGTTAGGGATCCGTGTAGGGTCCTTTCCCGTCTTAGGGATTGGTGAGATGGTGGCTTCAAGCAGTTCCGGAAGGAACTCGCCCGATGAGATAGCATCCGAAAAGCTCCTTAGTAGTACAGGGATAATCTCGGTTTGAAATGCTACATAGAACAATGACGACAGGCCATCCGGCCCCGGGGCTTTTCCCTTTTTCAGAGATCGAATAGCCGCACCCAACTCGCTCTCTGATATGGGTTGGTTCAAAACGGAAAGTTGCTCTGCCGTTAGCGAAGGAAGCCCAATTTTAGCTAAAAAAGATTCAATCTGCGCGGGGGACTTCCCCTCCACCGGGAGATTACATAGTTTACCATAATAATGGCTAAAGGCATCACTTATTTTTTCTGGAGAGAGACATATATTGTCGTTATATACTATTTTGGCTATACGTGCTTGATATTTTCTGAATTTAATTTTATTTGATATGGCCTTCCCAGGTCTACCTCTATTCGCATACCATGAAATCTTGAAGCGTGCTATGTCTTTTTTATATTGTTCATCGAGTTTTATTTTGATCTGGGTCTCTTGAACAAGTACAGATTTCCGGAGCTAGGTTGTAGTTTGTTGAGGGTTTCCAGCCTAGCTAGGTCGATATACAGTTCTGATAGTGCTTTCCCCCGTTGCCTTTTTCATAAGGGTGCCTAACTTAATCAGTATTCCTCTGATGTAGCATTTAAGTGTGCACCAGAGCGTCTGATCACTAACAGCGCCATTATCGTTGTTTTTTAAAAAGTCGAGAAGCTCATTCCGGAGTATGATCTTATTCTCTTCTGAAGCCAAAATCTCCTCATTTAAACGCCACTTGGATCTAATCCTATAGTCCGGGTTATTCTTATATTCTAGAAAGATTGGGGCGTGGTCGCCACCATTTTAGTGACCGGCGTATTTATATACTGCTCAAAAATGAGTGTACCTTGTGCCCTTTGGGGGGGGGGAACTACCAAAGAAAATTAGCCACATGAGGCAAAAACCGCAAAAAAAATACATAGTATGGTGAGGCATATAAAACAGTGAAGACTTTAAGGTGATGACCCTGTGGGAACAGGTCAAACTGTAGAGGTCGATAGGATTCTCACATAAATATCGTTCTTGAGATACATTAGTCAAATAGGGCGTTCAAGAAGGGTGATCAAAATGGGGAGAGACGGTCTCCAAACTACAGATTTGGGGGAGTCTCAGGTAAAGGGTCAACAGCTGGGGGATGCCGATTAGCATCTTCTTCACTCAGCGGGGCGACCTGAAGGTCACAGAGAAATCGATCAATGTACTCTCTGGTTAAGAGCTTTCCATCCCTTGTCACTGACAGGGTGTGTGGCAAAGTCCATCTGTGTTTTATATCACGTTCATCCCACGTGAAGGAGTGGTGGATAACGGCTGGCGTCGGCTGCGGCGTAACCAGATAATTGGTTATGCCCAGCTTAACTGTCACAGTTGTCTTTGTTTTCCGACCCATATTGTCAAGTGGTTTCAACGATCTTTTCTTGCTACTTTTGGGCAAAATGTCCATTGAAAATCACGGGAATGCACCAGTTGCTCGAGGAGATCATGTGGCATGCGGCCATTCTTATAGCTCCGCCTATCAATATGCCTTTTTGGCATCTAAAGATAGTTATTCTTTTTGTACCTGCGTATTTAATTATATTAATTAGTCTTCAACAGGAGTTTAACTTGACAGAGGCCAACAAGGCCCAGGGTGGCACTATGCAACAATCGCAGAGAACCCGCCCTCTCTGGGGTTTTTTTTTACCTGAGCACTCCATTTTTGTTTTAGCCTGCCTACTATTTTACTATTAAATAATATTTTTTTTTCCATATTTAATAAACCTATGATTGAGAAAATGCATTTATTGTGTTGATTTACTTTTATTTGCCACCTGCCCCTCAGACTTGCCAATCTGCCCCACATACTTGACAGTGCATCCCCAAACTTGCCAATCTGTCCCTCTGATCTCAGACATTTTAATGCACCCCCAGAATTTTGAAACCTCCGTGTTTCAAGATGTGTTTTTCATGGAAGGTGAGTGCTCATCTTCGTTATATGGTTTGTATAAGTCAATATACAACTGTTTAATATTTAAACCCACTTGTTTTTTACGTTCTGCCCCTAATTTGATAAGATGACCGCTGAGAGCACATTAATAATGTTTTGTGATTTTACGATAAATGTTTATATGTCAGCACCACTGACCTAAAAAAAAACCTCTTAACAGTATATCAACTTTTCTGGGTCTGGACACTGAATAACCTGTTGTGTGCTTGCATTCTGACAGGCAGGGCCACAGGGCCGATCCTGGGCGGGTGTGCGGGGTGCACCGCGCCCAGGTGCACAGGAGGAGAGGCGCTGCTACAGGCAGCTCCCTCCCAAGCACCTTCTCCCTGAGGTGCGGGCCGCAGGTGAGTGCCTGCGGTCACCCCACCTCCTGCTCACACTGACCACAGCGCGACGGGTGCTGACATCCGGTAGGAGAACCTAGTTGCTAGTGTTCTCCCTCCGCAGGCGCTGCTGAAAATGTCCTCCTCCCTGCAAATATAGGTAATTAAACAGGGAGGGGGACCAATATTCATAATGTTTTTTTGGGGGGGGAGGATGGGGTTAAAAAAAGAAATGTGTGCGTGCCAGTGTGTATAAGTGTGTGTGTGTCAATGTGTATAAGTGTGTGTCAAAGTGTATAAGTGTCTGTCAATGTGTATAAGTGTGTGTGTGTGTCAATGTGTACAACTGTGTGTGTGTCAATGTGTACAACTGTGTGTGTGTCAATGTGTACAAGTGTGTGTGTGTGTGTGTCAATGTGTACAAGTGTGTGTGTGTGTGTCAATGTGTACAAGTGTGTGTGTGTGTGTGTGTGTGTGTGTGTCAATGTGTACAAGTGTGTGTGTGTGTGTCAATGTGTACAAGTGTGTGTGTGTGTCAATGTGTATAAGTGTGTGTGTGTGTCAATGTGTATAAGTGTGTGTGTGTGTGTCAATGTGTATAGGTGCATGTACATGAGTGTCTGTGTAAGTGTATCCTGTGTGTAAGGGTGGCTGTGTGTGTGACACTGTGTATAAGGGTGTCTGTGTAATTGTGTGTATGTACACCTCCACTAAACCATTTTGAGTGCTGGGCCCTTCATATTTTTGTCTTCTACGTTTGGAGATTTGGGTAGCATCCCAGGACCTCGGCACCTCACAAAAATCTGAGTGTGGATCCGAATCTACTTTATTTCACAATTTTTTCTGAGAGATGGACATGTTGGTATGGGGAGTGAGTGACTGACATGGTGAGCATGGTGGAATACTATTTATCGCTCATTGTGTACTTGTTTTCCAATGATGCTCAGCCAGACTAATGGGAGACTTTGGCTGATTGGGCATCATGGGAACGGTAGTTAAAACACATTCAACTAGCCAGCACAAAAAGTCTCCCATGTTGCTGGCTGAGCATCATAGAAATAAATAAAACTATACGGTGTTATGGCCAAATATGGCCTTTATTTAAAATAAAAGTGTGTGTTGGTCCTTTACATCAAAATAAAGTTTTTGCTCTCCTCCCTCTCCCCAATAATGAAATGGGCATGTCTGGAACAGACATGTCTAAAGGGGAGGAGTTCATAATATAGCCACACACCCCCACGGCCTTTTCTTGATGCGACTAAAACAGTTGACAAAATAAGGAGGGACGTTGGCAAGATGTTTACTGGCGTGGTAAATTGATATAGCTGAAAGGGGAGAGGTCATGCCAAACCAAATCCCACATCAATCAATCCTCTTATACTCCCCGCCTCACTTATGCATGACAAGTATAAAAAAAAAAAATTGTGATCTGTGGCTGATTGCAGATTCATCAGAGTACACCTGCTCATTGGCAGTTACTGTGAAAGCATTATTTATGGAGCTTTTTTCTGTTTGGCAAGGGGATGGCAGGTGGGAGGGGCTGTAGTTCTCTTTGCAGTGATGTTACAGCTAGAGGAGGGCTTTGGGTGACAGTATTTTTGTACCCCAGATCCAATTAAAACTCCACAGGCTTTTTCCAGGTAAAAATAAAGTAGAGTAGAAAAACAAATTAATTGCTTAATATTTTATTATAATTTTTCAATAACATAGCATATGCATTAAGCTACAGCATTGAGTATAACAAAAACTATCCAGGAAGCTGGAAACAGACCTTTTCTCAATAATGACTAAATCACACGTGAGAGGCAATGCAAAGCCATAAAAACATTGATTAATGTCTGGGTGATATTGCAAATTATAAGTTGGTTAGCTGAAAAAAAAACAGTAATCTTGATGTTATTGCAGTAAAAAAAAAAAAAAAAAAAATCGGTCTGGGAGCTGCCTAAATGCTCCCAGACTCCTTAACGTGAGAGGTCCTTCTCCATGAAGTTCTGCTTGTTTTTTTTTTTTTTTCAAGTAAGCAGGCGAATACCAAAAGCCAGGGTGAATACAAGTGACACTCTTAAGTGAAGGAGTTAAAAAGCAAGAAGGACAGTAAAGTATAAATCCTTGTGTCACAAAGTGAATCATGACAGCCTGTGTGACTTGGGCTTTTGGATGGCCTTGTAGACTATGGGCCCTCACAGGGATTATTATTGACTTGCTTTATAGGGTTGTTCCCTAAGCGCCTGTCACTACCAAGGTCCTTTGCCCTGTGCACACTGTGGCGGGGACCTGAGGCACCAATTCAGGGCAGCAAGACTTTCAACACAAGGTGCCCGCGCGTAGTTATTCCAGGTAGTGCAATGCTTAATTTAGCGGTGTTAAGAAATGTTATTAAATGTTATTGATGAAATAAGTACACATTTCAAGTGTTTTACTGTGAGCCATCTATTGTCTTTTGTAGGCAGGATGTTTGTATCTTAAGAAGTTATACAAACTAGTTATGTCGGGTTCATTATGTGCATCTTAAAAAGGTGTCATCTTTAATTATGTTAACCATGATCATAATTAGTTTCCTCTGGGCCTGTCCCCTAGTTGAGGTCATATTTGTCAGTATACAAGTCTGTGCTGTTCTGTAAATAAATTAAAATTCTTCCTGTACCTAATTGCCATTAGTCCTGCCTACTATTTGGGAACCAAGAGCAAGGCTCCACGGAAGATTTGCTGAGTGAATGATGAGCTAACAATCAGGGGCTTAGGAGGTAATTTCCTACAATGGGCAGAGGTGCTACCAGCCTTGGGTAGCCATTCCTTAATACCTTGTTGATTCTATATAAATATATTGTGCGTTTTACATTAGGGAGAATGTATGTTCTCTTGGAGCAAGTTCCACAGGGTTCATATCTGCAAATGTGAGCAGGTAGCTGTTTTGGAATATGACATACTAGGTTTAAAAGGGGCAACTGGCTACACTGAGGGACATAAAGAACATGGAGCGGCGCTTACTGAGCAGGCATTGGCTGGGGCCGGAGTAGAAGGAGGGTAGAAAAGAGGGAGAAGAGGTTTAAAGGGGCAGTAGAGGTTGGAGGGCTAGGGAGGCTTGTTCTGAGCCCCAACAACCTGTTTGGCAGTTTGTGTGAGGATGCTAGAGAGATCAGCTCAGAAGAGGCATTTCTGGGGAGGCTGCCTCTCCTTGCAGCCAGGAAAGTAGCCTCCCCGCACAATGGGGAACCATAAAGCTAGGAAGGCTAGACAGGTACTGGTGGTAAGGGATTCAGTTATTAGGAAGATAGATTGGATAATCTGTCACCCGGAGCAGGCCCGCCATCAGGGGGTGACAGGCGATACTGGCGTCCCGGGTCACGCCAGGATAAAAAAAAATCCCTTGTTTAAGCCGGTCCGCGGCTGTGAGGGAAGCGTTGCGTGCTCCCCTCCAGCCACGCAGCTTCAATAAAGTATGTTTTAAAAAAAAAAATAAAAAAAGCGACCGGAGTAACAAAACTTTTTTGAAACCGCGAGGCTGGAGGGGAGCATAAAACGCTTCCCTCACAGCCACAAACCTGCACCGGGAGACAGACAGAGCAGCAAGGAGGTAAGTAGTGGGGAAAGGGGGAGGAGGGTGGCAAACTAGCATAACGCTGGCACATTGAGGGGCAAAAGCATGGCATATTAAATGGCTAAATACTGGCATATTGAGTGGCAAAATATTACTGGCATATTGACCAACTGCTCCCAACCACCCTCCATAGTACACTTGACCAGGATAACATACTTGTGAGGGTAGGTGACGAGAGTGGGAGATATTGTCAGGGGGGGCAGAAAATTTGTTCAGTAAGGGGCCCTGAAATTCCTGGTGGCTGCCCTGAAGAAGTCAGAATGCTGAAAAGTCAGTCTCCCTGGTACCCAGGTTCAGCATGTTGCAGACAGGTTAGAGAGGGGTTCGGATAATCCAGTGGTCTTATTACACATTGGGTACTTAACAGGGCCAGCCCTAGACTTTGTGCTGCCTGGGTCGAGAATTGAAGAAGTGCAGCCCACCTTACATTTTGGTTCAGTACTGGAAATGGAAACTTATACACACACACACACACACACGTAAATTGATAAGATACTTTGGAGGTTTTTTTCTTACCTCCTCGCTGCTGCTCTGTCTCCCGGTGCAGGTCCGTGGCTGTGAGGGAAGCGTTGTGCGCTCCCCTCCAGCCGATGCGGATTCAATAAAGTTGTTTTTTTTTTTTTTAAACAAACTTTATTAAATGCGCATTGGTTGGACGGGAACACACAACGCTTCCCTCACAGCCACGGACCTGCAGCACCAGGAGACAGAGCAGCAGCGAGGAGGTAAGGAAGGGGGGAGGAAGAGGGTGGCTAAATCCTGGCACATTGAGAGGCATAATCCTGGCATATTGTGTGGGAAAATCCTGGCATATTGAGTTGCATAATAATCCTGGCATATTGGGTGGCTAAGTCCTGGCACATTGAGGGGCATAATCCTACAGGGATTATTCAAATTACAGTGATTATTTTAGTGGGTGCTATACTACATATTTGTTCCCTGCCCTAATCCCAGTGCCACAGAGAGTGCAGTGCACTTGCAACCGCATGTGTGCCAGGCACATGACTTTATTCCTGTTCTGTTAGCTCAGTGGGCAACATCTAGGCATTTTTAAATACTGCAATTTGTTGGTGTTAAATATTACATTTGCGTCCTGCACTTCATATCTGAGAGTCAAATATAACAGTCCAATACTGTGCTTACAGCTACCACCTCCTCCAGCACCGCTTTCACCAACACCGCCACGGTCACCGCCTCCTCAACCTATTGGTCACTTAGTATAAACTGAAAGAGAATACCCTGCACTCCAACCCTCTCTCAAATGGATAATTCTGTTGATCTTCCTGGCAGCCATGCTTTAGATTTAGATTTATGTTCTTCCAAAGCTAAAATCAGAGATTCCATCTAGTGCTATTTTGTGGCTCAGCTGTATTTGTAATTTGTATGTATTTTATGTTATTTTAAGTTATTTCCCTATCCACATTTGCTTGCAGGGCACTTGTCCTACTCTTACCCACATTTTACTTCATTTTGCAGCCCTCTAGCCCTTTCCAGGACTTTTTTGTTTTTAGAGGCATTTTAGTGTCCAAAAGTTTGTGTCCCCATTGACTTCAATGGGGTTCGGGGTCAAGTTCGAGCACGGACCTGGACATTTTTTTTTTTCGAAGTTCGGCCGAACCCGAACATCCAGGTGTCCGCTCAACTCTATTCATTATCTGTGTATAAGCATCAGATACACACTATAGATAATTATATAAATAGTGTTTTTACTTATATGAACATTTTACATATGAAATAAAGTTAGGGAAAAATGCCTTTGTTTTTGCTTCCTACCTCTGACACACACTCACTCACTCAGATATAAACACATTACAGCACTACATTGCAGCACATGCCCATTTTTATTGCAATAGTCCAATAATTGACCAATAGGACTTACCAAGACACTTATCGCATCCGCAAAGATTTGCCACAGCACCCACAAGGACTTTGCTTCACTCAACACCTCAATTCCAGTTGTAGGACAATATCTACCCCTAAAGATGCAGAAGTAGTCATTTTAAAATGGGAAGCTTTATTTTTAATAAAAACGTGGTAGGATAGTCTGATACTAAAACATTTCACTAATGTAATCACAAGGCAGTATATTGTCTTTTCACTCCCCATCATCTACCACAGTGATGCTACACGTCCAGTTCTGGAGGGTCGATGAAGGGTTCGAACATTTCTTTTACTGAATGCCATTCGTCAGGATTCTTGTTTTTCAACAGAACAACCTAAGAGGTAAATCAAGTGCTACAAATGTTTAAGGTATTAACAGCAACTCACCAGTTATCAAGCAAAGGTTTAAGCAGTGTCATTTCCAGCTTCTTGGTACAGTCAGACTATTGGTTTAGAATGGCAATTCATTCAAAACATTTGTGAAGTGCTGTTGTAGTTAAATAGTGGAAGGCCTATCTATTAGTATTTAGTTATGACCACTTGGCCCCAGACTTGGCAATTTTATACCACATCTGCAAAAAGGTTAGCACCCACATTGCCAGTTTTTTTTTTTTTAAAAGAAAAAAAGTGGTAAAATATTTTCCATTTTACTAATCTAAGTAAATGTGGCGGAAGATACCAGATATAGATGCATCACTGTATTAAGTGCAAGGCAGATAAAGCAAATGCCTAGGGTGCACTTTCCTGGTCTGCCAAGGGGGATGCCGCCCCCCCCCCCCAAAAAAAAAAAAAAAAAACCCATACAACCTTTGGCTGCAGTGGCACTGGCTGGAGAGATCACAAGATCACCCCCACCAGCCAGCCAATCTGCAGACTTCAAAAGAGCTCTGGCAACAGCAGAATGTCTGTGCTGCTGTCCTGGGGTGCAGGGGTCGGTCCTATTTCTGCAATGTGGTGGTGGGGGGGGGGGGGGTGAAGACGACACACAAATTTAGTCAGCATAAAACCAAAACAAATACACCACTGCATAGGATGTCACAGAAAATTTGTTCAGGGGCCCTGAAATTCCTGGTGGCGGCCCTGGGTGTTGGCAGAGGTGTAATTAAGTAGCATCCCAATTAACCCTCGGCAACAAGCAGGGAAAAGAACAAATGTGCGTCATGCATGTCACAGGCTCAAAAATATTTGTGAAATACTCATTTTTGGTAGGCCTTGTTTACACATGCATTTTATTTGAGCCTGTGACAAGCTTAGCCAACAGACATCTTTTCCCTGAGAGATTTAGAAAATTATGTACAAGAATATAAAGAAGAAAAAAAAACTAAAACAACAACAACTTACAGTTCCTGGAAGAGTATGTTTCAGGTCATTAAATCCAAGTAAGTATATAAGTTGACATCCTGTATCACCTCGATAATTTAGAATGAACATTGTGTTACCCCAGGAGGGAGTTTTTTCTTGACGACCCACCTCTATTTTGAAATCATGACTGGCTGTCCATTCAGTCAGAGCATTCTTGACATCAATCTTAAAGGTTTAGGGAGAGAAAAGGAGGGAAAAAGGAAAAAAAAAAAAAATTGCTTTAAAGATCTTGGTGTGGTCACATTTAACACATAATGTGAGCTATGTGCCATTTTGATACTGCCAACTCATTAGTTCAGCTTGTGCTACAGTGAGGTGGATGCACAGGAGCCCTGTGCAAATAAATAGCTCCCATGATGTCCTGCCTGATGAAGGGTGGAAAGCAAATGAACACCTTGTAGTTAAACATTTGGAGAGCTACCCATCATCTACTGAGCCATGAAAACCACCAGTTAACAACTAGAAGGGCATCTCAGATTTGCCTCCAAATTTGCATATATACCGTATTTATCGGCGTATAACAGGCATTTTTTCTCCCTGAAAATAGGGGGCAAATGATGTGTGCGTGTTATACGCCGATCGGTGGCTGGGAAAAAAAAAAACTTTCCTCGTTCCTGCTCTGTCCCCCGGTGTTCTGAAGGTGCGTGGCTGTGAGCTCCCCTCCAGCCGCGCGGTCAACAAAGTGTGTTTTTTTTTTAAACAAACTTTATTGTTCCGCTCGGCTGGAGGGAAGCTCACAACGCTTCCCTCACAGCCACGGACCTTCAGAGCAGCGGGAGACGGAGCAGGAACGAGGTAAGTACTGGGGTCTGGGGAAGGAGGTTGGCAAAACGAGCATACTAAGGGGGAAATATCCTGGCATATTAAAATGGCCTATTGGGGGCAAAATCCTGGCATATTAAAATGGCATATTGTGTTTCTTTCCTGAAATTTCCTTCTTAAAATGAGGTGCGTGTTATACGCCGGTGCGTGTTATACGTCGATAAATACGGTACATATAATTCAACCCTCCTCTATTAGATCTATGTTAGTGTTGCAATGTATTCATTCAAATAGAGCATTTTCTCCTGAAATGCGCTTTTCTAATGGTTTGAATTAGCTACCCAGTCATGCTACAAGTTACATACCATCAGAGTGTATTTTGAGCGGAAGGTCCGATTCTTAGTCATCTTTAAGGCTCTAGTCATGGAGCGATTAATTGCACTGTTCTGTCCATTGATTATCAAAATGAAATACTTAATCACTAGAGGGGAAAACAGGAGTTTAAAAAGGTTGTTTGAGGTTATTTTAACATTTAGTATACCCAACTCACAGATAAGCAAGCTCTTTCATACTTAGTTTAGCTTGAACTCCCATGATAAATAAAGATAGATCCGTATCTGCACTCAAGGGGTGTGGAGGTGCCGAGGTCCTGGGGCGCCACCCAAGCCAACAGTGCATAAAAATCAAATAAAGGATCCAGCACTCTATTGGCTTGAAAAAACCCCACCAGGGTTGAAACGTTGCCTATGTTTTGAATAAAACTCTCCACTGCAATTGACTGAGTGTTGGATCCTTTCAGCAAACCTTGTCAGTGCAGAATTAGAGTGGCATTTATAGGTCAGTCTTTACAGGGATGGCAGAATTTTTTGGGGTGACCCAGCACCCTAAACTGCTTAGTGGGCACAGCATGTCCCAAGAAGAGTGATCATGCAATCATTTTATGTCATACAACATTCAAAACATGGCACTCGAGGCATGTGCTTAGTCTCTCAATGCGGAAGCCAATCCTTTAATAGCTATAAAATCCTATCTATAAAAAGTAGAGTAAAATTGCATTAGTGATGAAGGTGGGGGGGGACACACAAGACTGAACAAACATTACTAATCAAACCTTTGGGAGATTTATTTTTTCTTCCCTTCTCAGCTTCATTCTCACAGGCCGTCACTAGGAAAAGGAGCAGCTTGGAAGTCAGTTTCTCTCTTACATTTTCACAGTCTGCTGGTGAAAACATCTGGATATACCTACAGACAATTTAATAAATAAAAATATATTGATGAAAACAAATGCCCCAAAACTTCACAATTTACAGGTGTATGGGGACCAGACATACTAAATAGAGATACAGTGAACGTATTTATAAAGGGCCAATTTGAAGGGGGAAAAAAACAAAAAAAAAGTGATGCCATTCTGCAGGGAAAAAGGATATGGTCACCAACAATAGGCACACAAATTTTTTTTCTTGGAAATGTATCCAAGTGGGTATGGTTCCATTGCCTTCCTTCATAAATGTGACTATAGTGGCAACCACTTGAGCGAGCAAAGTTCTGAAGTAATGTCACAGTAAAAAGGAGTCTAGTTTGGGTACCCAGTTTTAACCAAAAAAAAAAAAAAACGGACTCCTATGCAGTCAGAGTGACTGCACAGTGGTGATGGTTAGTCCAGTCTTCTGTTTGGTACTTCACCAAGATATCCTCATAAATGTCAGTTTGTTTCTTACAGTGGCAAAAGTGGTGCATGGTCACCACCCCAAAGAAACAGAACACCTTATGTGTTTCACGCCCAATCACAGCACTTAACCATAGGCTTTGAACACAACAAGCGGATATCCACTCTTAAATACCTCTCCCATTTTGATTAAAAGTAGTGGCGTATCCAGAGTGATCTTGGAAAGAACACTGCCAGAAGTTTTTGTGGTGCGAGACAGAAAAGGTCTTGCTTGCCAATAGTAACATTATTTAATGTACCTGTAAATAGTATACAAAAAAGTAGGGTACCATTTGCAGTATCCATGTGGATACCCTGTGTCACCTAGCACCATTTTGCCCCCTTTCCCAATGCTATAGAAATGTTTGGCAGATAAACATTTGGCCCATACACTTCTTACTCCAATTGTCTTTACTCTGTCTCCCAAAGAGCTTTCCCCCCCTCCTGCTGTAATCTATTTATCCTGTTCCTATTTGCAATGACTTTTGCATAGACAAACTTTGCTGCACCATCTTCCAACCCATCAATCTGTATTTTGTCAGAAACTGAAATATCCTGTAAGTACATAGTTAGCCAGCCAAGTATTTAGTTTGTGTTGGTACATCAGCAATAAGGTAGCCTATTGAGCCATTTCATTCCACACAAGGGAAAGTGAACTTCAATTAACTTGTCCATGCCACAAATTAAAAAGAAATAAGACCGTGTCAATGAATGTACTTACAAAGACACATCCAGCCGTACAACACGTGTATATATTTTTCAAGACACTCACTCTCATTTTGCCATTAATATGCCAGTATTATTGTGCTCACTATGCCTCCCCTCCTTCCCCAGTACTCATCTCTTGCTGCTCCACGTCCCCGACCGTCTCCTTTGTGCAGTCTTCCCTCCTGCACGGAGGAGGGTAATACAGTCACCGGGTATGACGTGATGTCATATCCATCAACAGTGATTTTTTATTTATTTATTTTTTTACCATTTAGGCAGCCCAAATCCAGCAGCTGTGTTCTTGGCAAATCACAATGCGCTGCTAGGAGAATGCACGCCCATGGTCTATGGCCAGTATTTTTTTTTTTTTAAAGCAAAAAAAAAACACCCCCCACCACAAACACACTGGCAACCTCCATAACAAGCCACAAGGAAAGGTCAAAAAATAAAAATCCCCACACCCCAGGAGAGTCTGCAGACACATTTAAAAACAAATTCTGCTAAAACAATGGTGGTGATGTAGAAGCATGGTACAAACTCAAATTGCACCAGTTGCCTGTACAACTACATATAAAGCAGACTCCTAAATAAAATATGGTTCAATCACAGATTTATATATCAAGCAGCATTAGCATTTGCACTACCCCCCGCCCCTTCTTGACATTTTGCCATTCAGGAAAGTATATACATAGTCCCAATGTGCAGGTTATGTTTCAATATTTTACATAAAAAAATGTAAACAATGTTTGGGGGATGGAGCCCCTTTAAAAATGGATTTACTCACCGTCCAAATGACTTTTTGAATAGTATTATTCTCCGAGAGGGAAGGAGGAGAAGATCATCAATAAAAATAGCAAAGTCCTCTGAAATGCAGGTCACAACACTCCTTCCATCCTGATGCTCAACTTGAATTCCAGGTGGAGGATGCGTCAGAAAATCATCCAGTTCCACAAGACCCATTGAGAACTGAGATGAAGGATCCTTGAAACGCAGGGTAAGCATGGCGGTAAAATAAATAAGAGGAATTAAAAGCAACAAACAAAAAAAGCTTCCCTAAAACGTATACTGCCACTAAAACCAAGGCCTTGATGGGCTCTTGGGAAGGTGATGGGGTAATATGGAATTTTCAACTAAAAGTTAATCACTTTCAGACTGTGAGACAATTGCTTCAAATACTTTACCAAACTACCTGTTACCACTTTAAAGTCCTAGTATTTTCTCTGGACTCATTGACTATTCTGTCCTATGTTAGGATTAGCGTATGTCCCCTTTAATGGAGGATGGTTCTGCAAACCAGAATCTGCATTACAATCAATGGTACCTTTTTACTGTGATTTTGTTTTCCAAGAGTGTCCCCTTAAAGGAAAAATCTTGTTTCATTAATGTTCTTTCCAAATGTTTCGTTGGTTTTAATGCATGAAATTTTGCTACCTCTGCTGGGGCATATTTAATTAAAACACATAATTTAATTCTTATTATTGAACTATCCTAAACCAAGGTTTAAAAAAATCCACTGTTCTGATACTTATCATTCCTCAATAGCTATTGTTTACTTGCTATTAACCTGCTTCTGATTACATGAATAAGTGTATATGGTATGCCATCTTTTTGAGGGACACACATAACTTTTACATGCTGCCCTGCAGAATAAATATGTCATATGTTTCCAAAGGGAAATCAGTTAAAGGGACTGTATCAGCTAAACATTGTTTTAACTGCAAATGTAGAGTAAAACAAATATTGAAAATGATCTGTGCACTGTGTTAGCAAAATTGAAAGTAAATGAGGCGAAAAAAGTGTAGAGTCTCCAGTATATGACATCACCTGTGGCCTGATATGCAAATGACACATTTCCGATTGAAAAGCAGTCATTTGCAAATCAGGCCATCGGTGATCTCATAAACAGACACATTTAAAACACTTTTTTCTCCTAATTTAGGCATTTGTTTGCAATTTTGCTGACAAAATACATAGATTTTTTTTTAACCTCTACATGGATAGTAAAGCAATGTTTAGGTGATGCAGTCCCTTTAATTAATCCTGGTATTTCTTATGGGATCTAACTGTGATTAATTCATTTGTTCCCCCTGGACACACCTGCATCCTACAGGGGAGCAGGAAAATGTTTTGTCTCCTACAAACAAATGACTGACCTGGCAACCCTAGCTCTACAATTGGTGTGTGCTTTGTGCAGGTTCCCGTCCAATATATGTATGCACACATTGCAAGTACATAGAATAAACCATCATTTTCTTTTTCCATGTTTGAAACACTTTACAATGTTTTTCATTTTTATCCCTGGGACTTCAGGAGGAAGGTTAAGAGAATGTGTTTTATATTTATTTATAAATATTTAACTTTAATATGCTTGAAAAGGGTGCACCATTTTCATACTGGCATAGTCCTTTAATTGCAATCGGAGCATCCACAGTTGTTTTATTGAGGGATAGCTTAATTCATAAAGACACGGAGGCTCATATTATGCATTTAATGCTCATTTTATTTCCCTCAGCAGAAATTTAATAGTACCCAACAATGAAAAAATTAACCAATCAGATACTATCATGAATCACCTCCCTCCAACCAATAACAGATGATAACATTCCATGAACTTACTCTTCCTTTGCTGGTTTCCCTCAGATAATACCTCATTTTGTCTCTGATTACATTACACTATTTATTGTTTTTGAGGTTTTTCTCATTTATTGTGTATTTCCTTATTACGTTTTTCGGGGCTTGTGGGCTTCTTCCCCGTGTGTGTGCTCCATTTTTTATATTTTATTTCACTTTAATCCTGTGTTTTATTTCTGCTTACCGACTCCTGTGCTGTGTTACAGGAACTGGTTGTTACCTTGGGGCGATTACTTCCCTCCCTCCCTTCTCCCATTATTATTTTTCCACGTAATACTGATTTTTCTCTGCAGCCCTCCATTCTCGACACTGAACGGAGGTGCCTGCGTGTCTCCCATTCATCCGATTTCGGATGTTAGCTGCACTGTCGAATTGCAACTTGCTGTCTGGCCTCGCTGAGGGGTCTAGGACACTTGTTCGCCGCATCTTCATCGCTGACAGTTCAGCGCGGCAGTTAGAACGCTGAAATGTCAGCAATGAAGTATAATTTCACTGCGGCTGCAGCTATGTAAGAGCTGACCGTTCAGCGCTGAACTGTCAGCTCTTAAAAATCTAAAAGTAAAACAAAAATACCCCCCCTAATAAATGATTCCCAAACCCCAATAGTAACACTAAACACTAAACCCCAATACTAACACTAAAATTAACCCCAATACTAAAATGAACCCCCTAATACTAACCCCCGACCCCTAATACTAAAATCAACCCCCTAAACCCTAATACTAACCCCCGACCCCTAATACTAAAATTAACCCCTAACACTAAGCACTAACCCTAATACTAACCCCCGACCCCTTATACTAAAATTAACCCCTAACACTAAACACTAACACTAAACACTAAACCCCAATACTAAAACTAAAATTAACCCCAATACTAAAATTAACCCCAATACTAAAATTAACCCCCTAAACCCTAATTCTAACCCCCTAAACCCTAATTCTAACCAAACTAAAATCGGTAAAATACTTACCTTTAGCGATGAAATGTCCTGCAATGAAATCTCCAGCGACGATCTGTCTTGTGCTGCAAGGTATGGGGTCGGTTAAGCAAGGCAGTTTTTCATGCCACTTGGGCAGCAATTACGGCGGATCTATGGATCCTTCAGGCGGTACAGGGGTATCACTCTGATTTATTAGGGATCCTGGTCCAGTATTCAACCCCAAGGGCAATCCAATTTTCCACACATGATCCATTTTTTGTGGATTTGGAAATGCAGGCTCTTTTGGACAAAAAAAAAACAATCCACCCAACCGCCTTGTTCTCAAAAAGGGTATGTGAGCAACATATTTCTGGTCCCCACGAAGGACGGGGGCATGAGGCCTTGATCAATTTACGACCTTTAAATGCCTTTGTCAGATACCGTCATTTCAAAATAGAGGGCATACACTGTCAAAGAGATTCCCTTTTATTGGGAGACTGGATGTCCAAACTAGATCTTCAAGACGTGTATCTCTTACTACCCATTGATCTGGTCCATCAAGATCTCCTGCAGTACGAATGGGGGGAGAGAAGTTGGAAGTTCACCTGCCTACCATTCGGCCTCTCCTCAGCCCTGTGGTGTTTCACCAAACTGTTGAAACTGGTGGCGGTGGCCTTATGCAGGAAGGGCGTGAGGCTCATTATTTATTTAGATAACATAATCATACTATCCCAACTTGTAGAGTCGCTCCTCCTGCTCTTGGACAGTCGAGCTTTTACAAAATCTGCCAGATATTCACAATACGTCGCCTCGCGTACGCCTGTTGTCGGCATCAATCCAAGCAATCTTCCCAGGTCCACTACATTACCGGGCCTTAAAACGTCTAAAGATCCAATCACTACATCACGGTCTCTCATACAATTGCACCATCCCACTAGACTACGAGGCAGCAGAGGAAGTGGTTGCGTCATATGGACGCATGGAACGGCATTGCGATTTTCGGCTTTTCCCCGAACTTAGTCATAGCGTCAGAAGTGAGTTGTACGACTGGGACGCACAATGTGGATGCTCCTTTAGAGGAGGCAGGTGGTCCATCCGGGAGTTGGACTTGCACATAAACTGCTTAGAACTGCTAGCGGGTACTTTGCAGTCCGCAGTTTTACGTGAGATACCACGCATTGTACAGTGCTGCTTTGTATGGTCAACATATTGGCAGTCCGGTATGTCAACCATCTGGGTGGCACAAGATCTCGGACCCTATGCCATTTGGCTTCGGAGTTATGGAAGTTCTGCCTGGCTCACAACGTAACTGTGGAAGTGGTCCATATACCGGCCCTCTCTAACAGGGGAGCAGACTGGAGCTCGAGGTATCTGTTCCCTGTTCAGTCTCATATTCTGGTTCACCTGCGCAGGTGCAAGACCTCCATTCCAGCAAATACAGATTTACTTATGGATCCGGAAAGGAATTACCACCCTTTAATTCCCTAGCGTGGTTAGTTTCCGGGGACCCTGGTGGATATTAGCCATTCCACAAGCAACTTGGGAACTCTTGGATGGAGCTTGGGCACCATCTACCAGACAAGCCTATTCTCATGCCTGGAACACATGGGCTAGTTGGTGACTGGAATGGGGTGTGGATCCCATTTCAGCATCTGTGAATGTTGTCCTCGGATTCCTCAAATCAAAGTTTGAGTAGGGCCTAGATTATCAATCGTTGAATGTGCTACACTCCATTTGCCATTTAAGCTGGACATTTAGGTGTTTATAGGGTTTCCATAGGCAAACATACTCTTACATGCAGATAACTGAGAGGCATGAGACTATCCAGGCCTCTTCATCCTAGATACTTTAAACTGGGGGACGTTAACCTAGTACTTAAGTTTTTGGAGCAATTGCCCGATAATGTAGACCTTTCGCTCCAACATTTGTCTGCAAAATTGATTACTTTCTGCTACTTGATTTCCTGTAAACGTGTTTCTGATGTTCGAGCTCTGGACGTTGACACTAGGTCATTTACCCCCACTGGGGTTATGTTTGACATCTCCAGGCGTACCAAAACGTCTATTAAATCAATTTTCTATATGGCATTTCCTGAGCCCCCGCGCCTGTGTCGGTTCTTATGTCTTAAAGAGTATGAGTCCTGCAATAGATTAACCGGCTATAAAGAGTAGGAAGTGGAGGGAGAGGTTGAAAGAAAGAATGGAAGAAAGGGGATTACACACAGTAGTATTAAATAATTATTGTAGAGTTGGATAAGAGCGCGACCGTATGTTGCGCGGTGGTGCACCTCACTTAAAGTGTATGTCTGTATTTTGTTTAATCTCAGGAGAGGCTGGAGGAATTGGGAATGCTGGATTCTAATCGGAGTGTCTAGCTGGGGGAAGTTTGCCTTTAGGGCTTTCAGACACAAATAGATACATCTGTATATTCTGCTCCGATATTTGTTTAAGTTGAATTCCTGATAATAATAGTCTTGGTATGTCGACTAGATTTTCCACTTCTATTCTTATCCTGGGTGGTTTGTAATGTATGTGTTTGCTAATGTATATTATTATGTATAAAATAAAAATAAAAGAAATATGAAAAAGAGTATGAGTCTTGGATAAATTTTGTTTTTCTGTTTTTAAATGGCTCCTCAAGCTAGCCGTGGTGGACATATCTATCTTTGGCCCTCATTCAATTAGTTTTGCTATGGCATCTTCGGTTTTCTCCTCAGGTTGTAGATTGGAAGATGTTTTGAGAACCACAGACTGGTCTAGAGAATCTACGTTTAGGGAATTCTATTTTCGTCCAGATGACCATGTTGCTTTTTCGATGATTCAAAAGCTTTAAAATTGTATAATATGAGCCTCCGTGTCTGTATGAATTACTAGATTTTGCTAAGTCATGACGTAAAGACACGGAGGTACTTGGATATTCCGATTTACTTGGATACCCATCCCTTTTAGCTCTATGGTTTATTTATTGTGACTATTCCTGTGTTTGTGATTGAGTATGTTATCATGTACTGTTGTTTATTGATTTATGAATACGCATGTTATTTCCTACCCATATTGCTGAGCTATTTGGTGCCTCTTGTATGAGAACATTTTTCTTTTAGTATGAAGAATTTCCTATGGTCATCTTGTTTTTTTGTGGAATTCTCTTTCTTAATTTGAAGTTTGATGGACTTATACTATATTTTTTATCCAAAGAAAGAGGATATTAATAAATCAAGAGGTAAACCACTCTCAGACCACTATAAAGATCTTCCTAGACTCAAAAATTGCAATAAACGGAATCCTACTCCAGACCCTGCTAGTTCTATTTGGGAGGTGCAACGGGCAATTAAGGCGAAATAGGATGATCAATTTTAAAAACGTCAGAAAGTGAGCAGGAACAGCACTGTCAGAGGTCAGATTTCAACAAAGGGTAATTTAATGTATATAAATCCATGCAGGTGGACACAGCAAAAAAAAAGCAAGTGGAAGCAATCAAATCAAACATGCAGCTTGACGTGTTTTGCACATATATTGCTTACTCATAAGCTTATGAGTAAGTGCTATATGCGCAAAACTGTGTCCACTGTGTTGAAATCTGACCTCTGACAGTGCCGTTCCTGCTCTCTTTCTGGTGTTTGTTGCAACATTGGTTCTGGCCACGCACCTGCAGAGGCACCGGAGGCAGCTAGTGGGGATAAACTATTTGGAGCTGTTACCATTCACCTGCGAGCCCAATTATCATTTCTTGCTCAATTTAAAAAAAGCAATATCCCGTTTGAACGTCTTCTGGTATATGAGTAACTGTAGACCTGGGAAAGCACTTACAAACTGGATTAACTTTAGGAATCACCAATTGCGAATTAATTAACATCTGTTTTGATGGTAAGATCTGCCTTTCACCACGCCAGATTGGTAATGCTTTTGGACAATATTATAATTCCCTATATAACATTCACTCTGTTGGAAGAGCTTTGTTTCAGGTCAGGGATTTTTTGCGCGGTTTGGGCCTTCCTAGGATTTTGGAGGAGAGACTGACGACTCTGAATCAGCTGATTACGGAAATAGAATTGACCTTGGCTCTGAGAGCCATCAAAAAAAGCAAGGCCCCAGGACCTGATGGACTTACATCGCTTTTTTACTTAACACTTCAACCAGACATAACATCACTATTACTTAGGGTATTTAGGGAATCATCCCAGTTAGGCACATTCCCCTCAGAGATGTTGGAAGCATCCAAAGACCTATCGCTTATTCCCAGCTACAGGCCCATATCCCTGATTAATTTTGATGTCAAGCTCTTCTCCAGGATCCTGGCAGAGAGGCTTTGGTCCGTTACCCCTGGCCTTATACACCCGGACCAGACAGGTTTTATACATAATCATTCAGGTGATGGTAGCAACCTACTACACCAGTTTAGGTCTGATCGGGTTCCTGTAGTTTCCTCGCCCTTGATGCCGAGATGGGGTCGATTGGCTTTTTCTGTTAGAAACACTGGGGGCCTTTGGTCTCTTAGGCAGTTTCAGGAACAGCGCCATGGCCCTCTACTTGGCACTGAGGGCTGGGATCTCAGGCCCATGCTTAAGTTCAGAATATTTCAACATTAATAACGGCACAAGACAGGGGTGCCGACTGGCGCCCCTTCTATACGCCCTTAGCATTGAACCCCTTCCAGTCCTGATTAGAAAATCGACCCAGGTAAGGGGCATACAGGTCAACTGAGAGCAAAAAATCTCGCTCTTCGCAGACAATGTACTTCTTTCCCTGGTATCCCCTGAAATATCTGTACCACAGGGTCTCCTCTTAATTAACCAATATGCTTCTAATTCAAACTACAAAGTGAACCTAGCTAAGACCCAGGTTCTCATGAGCTCTCTATCACCTTCCCAGCTTGGAGAACTCTTAAAGGTGGGAAATATTAAATAGTACAATAAAACACTTGATTATCTCGGGATTATGATTGCCCCGGACATCAGACAAACATTATTTCTTAACTATAAGACTCTGATCCGAGATTCTCAAGCTGGAGGGGAATAGAGCCCTTGTGGATGGGCTGGCTTAATATTCTTAAAGGATACGTTGTTCCAAAGGTTCTGTACTTCATGAGATTGATTCCTATGAAGGCTCCCATAGTCTGTTTAAAGCAATTCACATCAATATTTTCCTCCTATGTCTGCGATTCTAAAAGACCCAGAATCGCCAATTCAACGCTGAAATGCAGCCTTAAGATAGGGAGACTGAGCTTTCCTGACCTGCATAGATTTCAAGATATATGTTTTTTTTTTAAATTTTGGGCCTGGAAACATAAGTCACCTCATGACACTATTTGGTGTCAAATTGAGTCTTCGGAATGCTCTGGCCTTAACCCCTCCACTTTCAACAAACTGAAAATGACTAATCCTATAATCTTAGATGTTGTCAGAGGTATGTTTAAGTTCAAGAAGTTGTTCTCTCAGGTACAGGGTATAACTAGCCTGGCTCCTCTGGATTCTCTTACGATTGGTATCCCCGATCTAAACATTACTCGGTGGTCCTCATTAGGCCTGATAAAAGTCTCTGATATGATAGAGTTGAAAGCTTACTAACCACCTCAAACTTACCCAGTTCTCAACTGTTTAACTAAATTTCCTAGATAATTACCCTCCGGTGGAGATCGCTCCTCTGGATACGTTTCTGCATCTCCCTAAGAGGCCCGAAGAGCCGTGTGCAGACTGCGGGTACTGCTGGAGGACTCGATGAGACATGATAAACCTAATTCCGTCTACCACTGTGAAGCAGATCTGGGGAAAGCATTCCCTATGGAAGTATAGAATCAGACATGCCACAACACCAGAGGAGCCCTACATGGTATCAACTTACAGGAGGTATTTTACAAGGTGCTCTATCGATGGTACCTTGTTACATCACGACTTAATAAAGTCTTCCCTAACACCACAAATCTCTGTCTGGGATGTAGCAGAGAAGAGGGTACTCATCTTCATCCCTGGTGGTCCTGTGACTGTCTGATCCCTACCAGAAGGAAAGTTTTCACGAATATTTCACTAACACCTGAAACTTTTCTGTTTCATATAAACTTAGGCTCTGGGAGATCACCAAAACAAATTCTTGCAATTAAATTGCTTATGGCAGTAAAACTCTCCCTTATCCTATTCATTGGATATTCACAAACAGACTGAATTCCAACTGTCTGCAGAGAGGGCGTTCTACCTCTCAAAGCGGCTAGAGAGGATATTTGAGGAGATTTGGGCGTTATGGGGACCCAAGGGGCTAACTCTTTAATGGCTGACCTGATTTTGTTTTTCTGTTCTCTGTTTGTGGGGAAGCGCAGCAGGCTGGCGTGGGACGGACGTGGCGGATCCTAGTGGGGATTTGTGTCCCTTTCCCCTTCCTTTTTTTTTATCCTTTTGCTCTCTCTCTCTCTCTCTCTCTCTCTCTCTTTTTCTTTCGCTTCATGGTACTTGATGAACCTACAATTGTTCTTGGGAAGGTTGACTTGCACATTCAGCCATGAACGTGTCCACTTTTTACGTATATTTATGTGTCTAGATTGTAAGCTTACGAGCAGGGTTCTCTACCTCATGTACCAGTCTGTACTAGTTTGTCTAAATTAGTATGTAGTTCCTTTCTTTGCTCTGTACCAAGCACTTCGAGAATTGGTGGCGCTGTACAAATAAATGTTAATGTAATGTAATGTAATGTGTATGTGTACATCTGTTTTTTATGTTGATGGAAAAAATCAAATAAAGATTTATAAGATGTAAAAGAAAGAGGAAGTTTATGGAATGCTATGGTCTGTTACTGGTGGGAGGGAGGTGCTACATGATACTATCTTATTGGTTAATTTTTGTTCATTGTTGGGTACTATTAAATTTCTGCTGAGGGAAATAATGAGAGGGTTGAATGCATAAAACTCGCCTCCGTGTCCGTGATGGGGACAGGGGGCAGATGGAGGGAAAGCGCAAGAATACCTCCCTGAGCAGGATGGGCAGATTCAGCCCCCGAGGCTGAGAGAAAAAAAATCATCTATCATCTCTGTGGCGCCCGGGTGTGGTGCACCCATCTGGAGACCCTTTGCACCCCAACCTATGGCCCACCCCGCACACCATAAGTCCAGCACTGTTCCCAACCTGTCCCGTGCCTGGAATTGCATGTCACAGGCATTGGGTGATAGGAAAGGAGCATGCCTTTTAGTTTAGGGGAATCTTTGGTGGAGGTCCCTTTCCCGCACTGTCGGGATTTGTGAAAATGTTCAATCGCCGTTATACATAACAAACATCGATTGCGCCTTTTTATACTTCTCCCGACACTTTGCAGTGCAGGAGTTTTTATACGATAGTGTGCCATTTCAGGGCACTGACAACTGTTCTAGGGCTGACTGGAGTGTGCATTTGTACATTGGATCCTCTACATTCTCACGAACGCATTAAAATGAGCGGGTAGGCGTACCAATGGCATGCTGCGGGCTGCCTAGCTGCGCTAAGCTTACAAGGCATGTTTGCCTTCTTGCTGGCACCAGCTGTGGTTCCTGGTAGCTGTATCCAGTGTGCTATTTCATTACCTGATTACAGTGTACCGGTCTAATCACTTGACTTTTTGCTTACGTGAACATTCTCCTGGATTGTGCCTTTGACTTACTACATCAGTTTGCTGCTGCATATTGTTGATTGTATGCCTGCTCACATCTACTGTGGATTGCAAGCTCTGCTTCAGTTTGTGCAAAAGACTGTCTTCATACCAGTTAAGTTCTTGGACTATTGCTACCATGGGGATTGCAAGCACTGCCTTGTCTGCCGCTCTCTTGGAGAAGTGTGTTCCAGTTTCCTGCTGTATTCCAATGTCAGTCTGATATCCTCCTCCAATTAATGCAAGGTCTGCTACTATGGATACCTGTGGCCATCTACTGTATATTACTATTTGCATCACTTCAACATTTAGCTATTGTCCTAAAAGAACTGAGTATCCTATAAGCTTGTGCCCTGTAATTCAGTCTATTCAAGGTACCATTCTCTATTTACTTCACTGGGATATTCTGCTGATTGTTCCTGTTTTATTATTCAAGACACACTCCAAGGCATTGCTACTCTGCGATTCCTTATTGCTATACAATCAGACAGATACTCATACCACTGGTCATCCTCTAAAGACCTAAGCCACCCAAGCCTGAAAGCTCAAGCAACGGATTAGGTTGATTTAGACAGGAAAAACTTCTAAGGTGGTGTGGTGTGTCTGTAGACCAGTTTGGCCCTTGTCCCAAAAATCTATGTGTGCAAAGCTAAGTACTGGGCAAGTTCTGTGGATGCAATCTGATTGCTAGTGCAAGTTCTCTGGGTGCTGGGCCATGTCTTGTGTTGGCAATCTGGGTGCCAAACTTTATCTTTGCATAGGGTTGCAAAAGCACCGCCACCGACTGGCCCTTGGTTTTTGCAGCAAGTAAACAGCTGGGTACTCTGATTAAAGCCATCTTAGAGTAGCAATTTTTCTACCACAAGACTATATTTTATCACTCCAGGTGCGGGGACTGCATTTTTCATGATGCTAAAAGAAGCCCACACAGCTGGAATGAAACGGTTAGCGGTCACTGTGTTATGCATTTCATCTTTTGAATTATATGTTCCATGATGCTTGGCCTGCCTATTCACTGCCCACAAAGAAGCCCATGTTCATGATCAGTCATCACTGGCATAGGCACTCCACTTACGAACTATATTATCCAAGGATGCTCAGCTGGAAGACATAATTTGTGTGTGGGGTGTTGGAGTAGAGTAATGAGAATTCCCAGATATTACTGTGAATTACTTTTTGAAGCTCTATGATACACAGATCCACACAGGACCAGCCTGCTCTCTGACTCCTGGGACATGTGGGCAGAATGAGGCTGAAAAGAAGGATGCAATGGGGAAATAATGTTGTAAAATGTATTTAAATGTCTTATTATCCCTATAATAAACATTATTTTGTGAAGGCAGAACACATTGGTGACAGTACAAATTAGCCAGGTCAAGGCTAATGTATTCACTAATGTGAAAAAGAATAAAAAAAAAAAAAGGAATGAACCTTACCAAATCCTAAAAATGGGTGCAAAACACAAAATATACCGAAGAGTATTATTCTTTAAAATGTCCCCAGACCATGCATAAGGTAAATAAGCTTTAAACAGCACTGGGAGTGTGCAATAACAAATTCAAACATACAATAAGATAATATCCAATACTAGAATATAAATATAGTTTTAATATATGCAATTACAGCATGACAAATTTAGTAAATACATCACAAAACAAATAAAAACACACAAAAAATTAAAACATATACACGTCACCTCAAATAAGGAAGACTCACTGGTATTAGTAAGGTGGATTTATCCCACTTTTAAAAGGCGCTTCTATACAGGGCTGGCCTTAGGGGTGTGCGACCTGTGCACAGGGCGCAACACTCCAGGGGGCACCTGCCCGGCCGTTGGGGGAAAAAAAAAATAAATAAAAAAAAAAAAGCCGTTAGAGGCACTGGATGAGGGAGATCAAAAGATCCCCCCTCACCAGCCCTCTGCTCGGCATGCTGTGCTGGGTCCGGGGAGGGGGCGGAGCTAACCGGCTCAGTGGTGTAGCTCCGCCCCCACCCTGTGAAGCAGAGCAGCGTCTGCTTCACGGGGAGCCACAGACAGCAATAGAAAGTGCTGCTCGGCTCCCCATGATTAATGCAGGCATGGGGAGTTGAGCAGCACTTTCTATTGCTGTCTGTGGCTCCCCGTGAAGCAGACGCTGCTCTGCTTCACAGGGTGGGGGCGGAGCTACACCACTGAGCCAGTTAGCTCTGCCCCCTCCCTTGAACCTCATTTGCAGGCAGGGGGGGGGGGGGGAAGAAGAGAGACAGAAGAGACAGAGAGAGACAGGAGGTGGGAGAGACAGAACAGGTGGAGGGGGAGGGAGACAGACATGGCAAGCAAGAGGAAAGGGACTCATACATAGGGGGGGGTGAAAGACGGGGGGGGCTCCATGGGGGAAGCCCGCCGGAACACTTAAGGCCGGCCCTGCTTCTATACATAGGCGTTCAGCAAAGTTGGGGTGCTGTTTTAAAGAAACTGACATTAAAGCAGATGCTATTTTGTTTTTACTAAAACCACTTGCATTCAGTAACATAGTGGCATCTCCTCTGTGCTCGCCTGCCTGAATCTTTGAAATCCATAGCTGTCTAAATGTCATCCAGCATACTTTACTTATATCTGCTAGCTTGAGACTGGAAATGTAGGCTCTTCCACAAGTTAATTGTAGAACAAGGTGGGGGGTCCTTGCCACATGTGGGGGTTGTTGAAACAGTCTGCATGGTCCTTTGCCATTTTCTACAGTTTGCACACCCTCCATATCACATTTTATTTGGTACCCTCTTACAACCCCACAATATTTTGACTCACAATTTTTTTTTTTTTTTTAGATAAACAGTTATGTACGAAGGATGTGCCTTTCCCCCCCATTCACGACATACCTTTCTAACCCTCTAGCCAGACAAGACTATTGTAATTGACAATGGCTAGGCAATCAGATTGGATCTACAGAAAATCTTCCTACACAAAATGTAATATGTGAATTTGGAAACACGTAAATGTTAGTTTAGAGCACCACACAGTGGTCAATCTAGAGATTACTTTGCTGACTTCCAAACACAGTGTGCTCAATCCTGATGTGTTAACCTACTGAACAATGGAACATGTGCCACACATCCCATTCTGGAAGCTACACGGTTTAAGTTGTCATATCATGCATAGTACTTGTCAAGGGGCTTGCGACTTGCTGCAAATCGCTCCATTGGACACTCTCCTTCTCTCATGAGCATACCCCCCCCCATTTGCTCCTCTTTAATGTGCATTTTCCAATTGCGCCAATATATTTGCTACAAGATAAAAATACTTTTGCCAATATTTTGTGAAAAGTAATATAGCTTATATTGCAATATATATATATATATATATATATATAAAAAAATAAAATTTTATATATATATATATATATATTAGATCATGCCTCCTCCGCTCACTCTTACTAGATTCAGCCTTATTCTCAGGTTACACCAAAAGAAGAAAAAAAAAAAAAAAAAAAAAAAAAAAAAAGTTTGCTTTTAATACAGGATTCATGCCATTCTTTTTTCCCCTCCCTTCCCCATGTTTGCCTGATCTTTGTGAAGAGGTAGGATATCTGTTGGTTGTTCTATACTCTTGCATTCATATGCATTTAGTTAAACTTACTCCTACTAAGTGTAGATGAGGCTTAGAATACCCCCCACAGTAGGTCTAATAAATAGCACTCCAGGAGACAGTGGGTCAATTTACACTCTGGCCAGTGTATTGGAACACACATCACATAGACCTTTTGACCAATTGAGAATTATATATAATTTCTATTTATTTTTATTTTTTAGTTTTTTTTTTTTATGGAGTGCATACATCGCTCTTTGAAGACAGGCTTCACTTTCTCACCAATTCAAGCAGTATCCACCTTCAAAGACACAGTAGCCTTCATTTTAAAACAATGCTTTATTTAAAAGTGAGTTATACATGGGATACAACACATTTTAGTAAAGTCATCTCAAGGCAGCATTTTGTCTTTGCCCATCACAATAATCTTTGACACTTCCACTAAATTCCCAAGGTTGGAGTTTCGTCAAAGGCTTCAAAGATTTCTTTTACGATACGTTGTTCATCAGGATACTGGTTGGGCAACAGAAGAACCTAGTAGCAAGTAGCATTACAAATTAAGCCTTTTATTTGAGCCATTGGTATAAAAAAAAAAATAAAAAAAAAATAAAAAAAAACACAAAAACAGTTTTAGAAAGGACACCCTTATCTCAGACTTCCTTGTAGAGTAGTCTTGAGTATTTTGAAAGGTAGTGTACTAGACTGGACATAGTTGAGGGATTGACAATAGTCATGAGTGCTTGGTAAAATACAAAAAGGTCACTAAACGGTGAGAGAAGCTTTTCATTTTACAGGGTTTAATCATTCTTTAAAATGAAATAGTCAGCAAAAACATAAGTTATTTTTAATTAAAAGATTGTATCAAGTGTAGCCGTTTAAAATGGAAATTCGTAAAATGCTCCCTATTAGAAGTATCCTACGGTGTATCTAGCGGTCAGGAGGTTTACAAAATCTTGGGTCAAATGAAGACACAAGAGGGCTCAATTAAGTTTTTTTTTAAATAAGTGTACTTTACTTTCACTAACTTTTATTGAAAATCCCTATACTAAATTAATTTTTGCTCAACCCTTGTCCTTCAATAATGCCCATATGCTGAGTGCAGATTTCTGCCTGTGACAAACAGCCAATGACAAGCTTAAGGATTTGGAATTTATTATTTCAATTGAAAAAAAGGACATCATTATCCTAATAAAAAACTAATATAGCACATGCTGATCCATATTGAAATCCAAGCCATACTTACAGCTCCAAAAAGCGAGCAACCCAAGGTGTTAAGTCCAAAGAAGTATGCAAGTTGACACCCGGAATCACCACTATAATCTAGCACCAAGGTGGCGTTACTCCATGAAGGAATTTTTGCATCAGGACCAGTTCCTATGGTGTAGTCTTGACAAGTCGCCCATGTGGTCAGAACATCCTCGAAGTCAAACTTAGACGTGTTTGTTGAGAAGAAATAAGTATTGAATCTCACAGGATTGTCATTAAATACATAAAATACATAAAGCTTGCTACACAGTTTAAAAAAAAATTAAAAAAAAGAACCAATTTTGTGAACACAACTGTGGCCAAAGGCTGCATGATGTCACAAGATACTCCCCTGCTCTCGTACTGGCTCCTGTGTATCATAGTGGATAGTGGGCAGGACTAGGTGGTTTTTAACTTGCCTTGCAACACAAAGATCATAACTCCACCCCCTTGTGATGGAATAGTTACATTACCCTCCCAGTCAATGCAAGGCTGGTCAGAATCCTGACTTATAGGCTGCATGCAGTGTCCCCAGCCCCAAAGTGAGAGATACTAGTGCTGTAAAGTCTCGGGGGGGGGAGCACACAAAAACACTATTTTACAATATGGCCACGCCCAGTCACTTGTTTAGTCAGATATTTCATTTTTTTAAAAAAACGACATCTAAAAAAACAATACAAAATAAACCCTTATTTTTGGTGGAGTATCCCTTTAAAATGCCATTCCAAAACAAAATTGGAAAAAGTTGAATATTTAGCCCCCTAGGGTAGTAGAAGACTACTCTAACATGCTGTTACTGCATGATCACACCTCCCTTCAAATGGCACTAAACTAAACAGTTTAGAAGCCACTTAAACACAGCAAGTTAGACTGTTTACATCTAGCCTGCTAAAATGTCAGAGCAGCAGTCTAAAGAACTGAGAAAGTTACCCATTGGCAAAAAAAAAAAAAAAAAAAGCCAAAAGGATTCTAGTGGTTTGCATTTATTGCCAAACCATAGCACAGTTCACTTACCTTCAAACAGTAGTTTGAGCAATAGGCCTGTCTCTTAGTCTCATCCAAGGCCCTTTCAATAGAGCGATTCATTGCATTATTCCGCCCATTGACCAACAGTATAAAGTGCTTCAACACTAGAGAGAAGTGGTGAAAAAAAAAAAATTAGATAATTGGACATTTATAGTTAGGAGTTTATCCCAACATTTATAAAACCCAGCTACTTTAGTATAGATCATTACTGAATTTAGTGCAAAATGCAAGGTTAGGTCAACACTGAGAAGGCTACAGCCTAGCCAAATAGAGTATGGGCTTTATTCGTTTAAAAAAAAAAATAAAAAAAAATAAAAAAACACTGTAAGAACATGGTCCAGGAAAGTGCAGGTACTGAGGAGGAGACTGACTGGTGTGGGTGGGCTGGTGCAATGACAGGTCAGGTGAATGAGGTCTTCGGACATTCAAAAATAACCAGGAACCAACATTCCTGATGGTGGCCTTGGGTGCGTACATCTCGATTTAGACCATCACAGTGTGTAGATTAAGCTGCAGTGACCACTTTTAGTTAAAAGAATAATCAAATAACCTTGTAATCCCCACCATGACCGGTATGCACGTGTAAGTCATTACTCAGACTACCTAATTACCAATTCAATGTTTAAAGCTTGAACAGATTAGATAGTTATCAAACCTTTGGGATGTTTAATTTTGTTTCCTTTGTCATCTTTAGCATGCTCACAGGCGGTCACAAGAAAAAGAATCAGCTTAGAAGTCAGCTTTGCTCTTACATCTCGATACTGCGCTGGAAAAAACATCTCAACGTGTCTAAAAAAAGAAGATAAAATAGGAATCGATGATGATGGTTATTGCTTTAGAACTGCAATATTCTCACCGACATGTGGGTATCAATACAAAAATCCTGGTGGGATGGTAATCCTTTATACATGCCTGTTCTATGATAAAGCACTTTAAAAGCAGGCTCAACCTTGGAAACCAGTGGCATGTCTATCCTTCAGGCACCACTTTTAGAACTAGCTTAAGAATATACCTTTATACATGACTTCCAGCATGGCAGAGTCTAGGGTCACCCTGAGGGGGTATGGCTTCATTACCAACTCCTCCCCTTTATAATTAGGCCAATTCCTAGTCTATATTCATAACCAATATCTTCCAATGACAGCTAGACTAAAGTTGTGATCATGCCGAGGCTAGCCAACTATCTGACAGGTGCCAGAGCACCATTTGGCGCGCCAACGCTTAGTATACAAAGTACAAAAACTAAGATGCATGCTTGCTCTTGGGATAAATATGCAATTTTTTTTTTGTAAACAAAAGTGATCCATAAGTGGAAACAATGATGGGCTAAACACAAGACCAGACCTCATATTTTGCAGCAAAGGCACTTGGTGCAAAATGCACAACACATTGTGAGAGTTTGTCAGGTTCACCATGGTTTCCCCATTATGCCAATTTATATTGTAATCCAAATAAAACCCTATTATCCTGCCAAGGAGTGAGCTCTCAAATAAGTGCAGCGGCTCCCCTAAAGTTAGTTCTTTTGGCGAGAGGACACTGAATGGTCTCTTGCAGTTGTGCCTAGTTTATGCAAGTATCCAGAAAATATATTTTAGGAACACCCCTCCCAGGTTTTATGTAACACTCCCTTGATACAATGCAAGTTAAATGTACTGTGGGGGAAAAAAAAATAGATTTCACAGGCAAGGAGGTAAAAATTAGCAAGCACTACATACATTTATTGGTGCTATATAAAATGTTAATGTAATAGACACACAGGATAGATGTTGCATCTTGGGAAATATTCTCAAAATAGATGCTGGAGATAAACACCTAATTTTATTTTTCCTTTTATATGCAATTAATTCAATCATAAAAAAAAAACCAAAAAAGGGGCATACAATTTATATATGTGTTTGTTTTAAATAACCAGGTTATCTAGTTCCATCTTATGTAAGTGGTAGTGTCCCTTTAAGTAGACCACATAGGAACCTTTTTTTTTTTTACCCTACAGTTATGATTCATAGCTTGTTAGTCAAAGAAAAATGTATGTTGATTTATCAGTAGTACATATGTATGTACTACTGATGTATGTATCAGTTTACATTTATTCAAACCAAAATTATAAGTTTGTACTGCTTTTGGGAAGATATGTAGTGGAGCCAGTAGGGCCACACTTTGCGGACGCATTTGGATGTCCTGTATTATATAATTGGGGGGGGGGGGGTGTTAGTTAAAACAAAGTTTTAAATCCATATTTATATACTCACTGTCCAAGGGATTCTTGAAAGATAATTATTCTCCCAGATGGCAGGACAAGATCATCAGCAAGAAAACAGATGCCATCAGAAGTGCACTTCACAACACTGCGTCCAACCTGATTATCAACTTGGATTCCAGATGGAGGATACTTCAGGAAGTCATCCAGGTCTATCAGACCCATTGAGAACTGAGACAAAACATCCCTGAAATGCATGGTATTCATTAAAACTGCTTTGGCAAACTTCAAGAACAATTTAAAAAAAAAACACACAGCTTAGCTAAAGACTAAACTAAATCTATTGATTTAAAACTGATCTAGAAGACCATTCACCCTAGCTTAAGATTAAAAAATACCTAAACTCCTATAAAGTACTTGGGGAAGAGGGGCTGGGCTCATATAGCATTTCCAACTAATAGGTAATCATCTGCAAGCTTGTTAGACAGCTGTACTAAATACTTTCCCAATCTACTATTTCCTACTTTAAAGCCAAGGAATCATCTTAGGACTCCCTGAATGATCAGAAATATCATACATCTGTTATACAACCCCCTTATCTGGATCTAGGGTTACCACCTGTCCTGGGTTAATGGCAGATCAGTAAAAAAAAAAAAAAAAGGCTCCCAGCTAATATTAATGTTAATAACATGGAGGGTATTTTTTTTTAAAGAAAAGGTTGCAACCCTATATGGAGGATAGTTTGAAAAACATGTTACAGAGCTGCATTTAAATCAATGTTAACCTGTACTGTGATTTTTTTATTTTTAAGGGAAAATCTGGTTATCTAGACTCTTATCTCAAATGTTAAATTGTTTGAAGAAGAACTTTCAGTAAAAAGTTAGGTTATGTTTAATTGAAAGACCGCAACAAGTGTAGATATATTCATAGTTGTTGTGTAAAGATAATGTCAGTGCTCTAAGCTTGTTTGAGACTGCAACAAGTTTAGCGCACTGAGTTGTGTTCCTTTAACCTGCGTGAACATAGTTGAGGTTGGTGGCTCTTCTTTGTCTGGGTGGAACTTGATGTCAAGGGGTTAATTGGGAGAAGGCGTAATTGCACCTTCTCCAAAACCTTATTAAAGGTTCTGGTATTGGTAGCTGTCCAGACTGCTTTGTGTGCCCACTATACGTTAGGAGAGGTAATATTCTCAAATTATTGCTTTAAATATAGTTTAGTCAACTCAAATAACCAAAACCTCTCATTTATATTATATTTATACAATTGTTGGCAACTTTATTACAGTTTTTGCTTCTTATTTGCATAGTTGTCAACATTAGCCATCTCTCCAGAGACATGTATGTGTTCTACCTGTTGCAAAAAGAGCATACAAAGTGCAGCCTTGTGTTCTGTCTTTTTCTGTGAGATTGCAGTGTCATGTAATTTGTTTAAAACCAGCGATTAGACCAGGGGTGTTAGCAGGGCCGGTGCCACCTATAGACAAGGTACTAAAATGCCTTTTTAAAAGAGGTGCCCACGTGCTAAAAATAGAGGGGCAATTGTGGTAGGAGGAGGGAGCCGCAAGGTGAAGGTCCATCCCCACCTCCTGTAGCAGCGAAGCTTCGTGCGTCGCTGGGAGCAGCGGGCAGTACTAGCTCTGTGTTTTAAACAGTGCTGCATGCGCTACTTGCGCACACTAATGATTCAGAGCATTGTATTTCCGATGCTTTGAATCATCAGAGAGCGAGCGCAGCACTGTCTGAGCTCTGTGTCTGTGTAACACAGAGCTAGTACTGCCCTCTGCTACCAACAACGCACGAAGCATAAAAAAAAAGGAAGGGGGGAGGTAGAGGAGAGTGACAACTTACTGGGAGGGGGAGAACAGACATGGGAGGGGAGAGAGACAAACAATGAGGGGGATAGGAGAGGAAAATAGGCATGGGAAGGGAGAGTGACAGACAGGAGGACACATTAGGAAATTTACTTTTTTTTTAACAAGAAACAAAAAAAATGGTGGCTTGTGTGTATGGAACTGTTTGTGTGTGTGTGACTGTCTGATATGTGTGCATGATACAGTGTGTGTGTTTGCGTGATTTATGCGCGGTTGTCTAGCTGTTACAAGTAGAAGGGGCAAGGGGCGGAGCCAAAGGGGAAGCAAAATGAGGATTCGCCTAGGGTGGCAAAAATCATTGCGCCAGCCCTGGGTGTTAGGGAGTAAGAGTTACAGTTAACTTTAAGGTGGTTAGCGTAAGGATAAGGATTATGGCTATAAGCTAAACCTTACCCCAACCCCTCTGGTCTAATTGATATACGTGGGTTTAAATCAAATTGCACAGCATTGGAGACAGGAGGTATCATGAGAAGTTTAGTATATCAGACTTTGCCGGCTGCTCACGTATGCGTGGTGCTCGCTAGTTTGCATTTCGTGCTAGAACTCAAATCACCAATTCGAGTGATTACGTGCATGTGCAGTTCATTATCCGGCACTTCCAACGTGTTTCTGCAATCTCACAGAAAAAGGCAGAACACGGGCAGTATGTGTGATGTACAGACAAAAAAAAACAGTTATTTATCCCCTTCATGGCCAGACTGGACAATGTTTTAGCATTTCTGCAGTTTATGTGTTAAACTATAATTTTTCTTAATTCTCATTTAGTGTTACACACTATATATTGTTTCTTCAAGGATAAGAAGGGCTTTTTAAAAAAAAAAATTAAAAAAACATTGTTTTGATCATATCATATAATTTATTATAAACTGAAAAAAATAAAACCTTTTTTGCTACCAGGGGACAGTGTTGGCTCCTCCTCCCGCCTAAGCGCTACCGGGGGTACAGTGTTGGTTCCTCCCCACCCCCCTCCTGCCCATCCCACAGCGCAAGATGGCAACCCTTCTAGTTGGTTTTGCTTCTCCCTGGTTGCTTACGAGAGTAGGTAAGAGGATTTCAAAAACCATTGTTGTGAGACTGAGTGTGATGTGATTCTGCATGAGCGTGTGTTTGACTGAGTGTGATGTGAGTCTGCATGAGAGTGTGTTTGACTGAGTGTGATGTAAGTCTGCATGAGCGTGTGTGACTAACTTATAATGCATTTATAGACACCAGGATGTCCAATTCTTATTGGCTGCTGCTAGGAAAAAGAAGCCTGAAGCAGAGGAAGTGAAAGGAGACTGTCTTGGACTCTGCAAATGTGTAAATTCATCTTAGTGTAAGATCGACATTTTTTTTAAAACAATGCAAAAAGTAAAATATGCATCTTAAAGTACTTTGACAGTACTTTAATGTGCAATAAAATTTGGAGGAAGCATTTTGGGTACCAGACATTCCCTTTAAGTGCCAAAGGTCAAGTCTGCAACTGTTGTATACTCCATTTCCCATGCTCAGTTAGCTTAGGAAAGGTTGAGCAGCATGGGAAACGTAGTCAACAATATCACTCCCCTTACCTCACTGTAAAGAAGGTGGAAGCTGGATCTTCTTATGCCAATAGGCTGGCAGTCCTCTTTCAGCATGCTGGGGTCAGTCAGCTGCAGGATCCAGTGTCTGGGGGTCAACCTATATGTTTGGTGAGGGGGGGTTCGCAGTGGTGGATGCTCCATATGTAAACTCAATCTGTCACGGCATTCATACTCCTCTGCACTCGGTGCCCGAGAAATTCCGTGTGGTGGTTGTTCTCGTTTTTAGGCCTCCGCCTGAGGATCCCGTGGGTCTGAGGTGGCATTTCCTTTGAGGTTTGGGCCTCCACAAGTCTCTGGGATTGAGGGTTACAGTGGTTCCGCCCGTTACATAGTCAATCCAGCCCCCCAGGTCCGGCCTTGCAATCCCAAGGGTCTCTCCAAAATTCAGGTAAGTCGTCTGGGTGTCACAGGTTGTGTGTGATGGAGTACTTCTTTAATGATATTGATAATGGGAATCCCCATCGGTAAGGTATGTTAGCCTGTTGCAGGAACTCTGTTAAGGGTTGCAGTAACTTGTGCATTTGGACCGTGCACCAAGCTATGTTGGGCAGGAATTGCAGCTCATTTCCCTCATACATGAAGGGTCGGTACTGCCGGGCTTCTCTCATTAGCTCTTCTTTTGTTGTAACATAGTAACATAGTAACATAGTAATTTAGGTTGAAAAAAGACACAAGTCCATCAAGTTCAACCCTTCTACCTATCATTTCTGCGTTTTGATCCAAAAGAAGGCAAAAAACCCCCTAAGGAAGCTTTTTCGAATGTTGCCTCCTAGGGGGAAAAAAAATTCCTTCTTGACTCCAAAAGGGCAATCAGATTTCTCCTTGGATCAAAAAGCTCTATTATTAATGCTCATTCTATTATTAATACCCCTGTATGTTCTGCTTTTCTAAAAAATCATCCAGACCATTTTTAAATGCATCTATTGTGGTTGATAGCACTACCTCTCTTGGCAGTGAGTTCCATAATTTTATTGTCCTTACCGTAAAGAATCCCTTCTTTTGCTGCCTATGAAATCTTTGCTCTTCCAGTCTCAGGGGGTGACCTCTTGTTCTTTGTACATTTCTATTAATGTTGTGTAAGAGTGGAAGCAGCAGATTGTATCTCTGGGTGTGGGGTTGTTGAGAACTTTGGGCCTGAGCGCCCTGTGTGCTCTCTTGATGTGTAGGTTCATCGGCAAGTCTTTATTCAGGAGTTTGGTGAATATGTCCTTGGTGATTACCTGCATATCTACGTCTTCCTGGCTCTCGGGAAGACCCCTGATCCACACGTTATTTCTCCGTCCTCGGTTGTCGAGGTCTAGGACCTGTTGGGTCAGCAAGGTTGTGAGGGATTTTTGTTCTCTCAGCTGAGATGCAAGAGTCGCTACCGTAGTACGGAGCGTAGTCTGTTCCGTCTCAACTGTAGACAGCCTGCTCCCTTGGTCTTTCAGGTCGGTCTTAATTTCTGAGATCTTGTCTCTAATCGTGGTCCGGATCTGTTCCACGGCTGTAGCAAAGTCTTTTTTTAATTTGTGCCGTGAAGGTTAGCAGGTCCGTTCTGGTGACGCTGGCCGCTCATTGGGAACAGGGTTCAGTTGGAATTTCCTCTCCTATACCTTCAGAGTCAGAGGAGTCTGAGGCAGCTCCTCTGGTGCCATTTTGGGTCTGCTCTGCGATGCAACTCCAGGCGTGATATGGTAGGAGGCGAGTATGTTATCCAAAGGTTTTTTAGTTTTTTTTGTTGCTAGCGGGTGTGGGGCTGTTTCTTTCCATTTTTCCCCATATTCAGCTAGTTTCCCCTGGTCCAGGGTGGTATTCAGGGTCTAAGCGGGAACTCACATGGCCGTCCGGACATGCCCCCAATTGTCTATATTTAATCCCATTATCATGGATTTTGAGATGTTAACTTTATAATTTGACATAATACCATGAGTATCTATCTCCTTTAATAAAGGTTGTAATGAGACCTCAGAGTCAGCAAGAGTTAGAATTATGTTGTCGGCATAAAGATTTATTATTGCCTCATTGTTAATTATATGAACTTTCTAATATTCAACTTTTCTTTTTAAAAATGTTATTGAAAAAATGCATTTCTTGTTTTCATTTCCTTATTCTGCACACACATTGTACCTAGCATGGGTGTAGGAACCCCCAAAAATCTGGGGGGACAGCATTTTTGCTCGCCGGGTATAGCAGCAGTAAAAATAAAGCTTGTCACAGTGTATATTATATCACCAAGTTCCCACCAACATTACCAGGATCCTTGGTATACAACAGATACATTCACAGCACAACATCTACATCAGGCAGGTGCATTTTATCACTTTTACATGAAATATAGTCAGCGAGCTGTGTGTACACCATAAAACATACATCAGTATGAACCTACCACTTCTGCTGGAATGCCATTCCATGTATCCACTACCCTCTCAGTAAAGTAATAGTTTCATTAGTCCCTGACCTTATCTTATATCTAGGATAGCCTTATACCTATCCCATGCATGCTTAAACTCCTTCACTGCATTAACCTCTACCACTTCTACTGGAAGACTATTCCATGCATCCACTACCCTCTCAGTAATGTAATCCTTTCATTAGTCCCTGACCTTATCTTATATCTAGGATAGCCTTATACCTATCCCATGCATGCTTAAACTCATTTAACTGTATTAACCTCTACCACTTCTACTGGAAGACTATTCCATGCATCCACTACCCTCTCAGCAAACAAACATTACATTTCTGACCAGAAAATAAACTGTAAAATATTAAATATTTCCAGAATTTCCAAAAGCTTAAGGTGGACCCCAAATATATGTATATAACTAGTAACATTTATACCAGGGCTTGACAACCTTAACTAAGTTTTAGGAGCCAGGAAAAAAATCTAGGAGCCAGACAACAGCACATACACACAATAACATGCAGTCATATACAGTCAGTCACATAGACACATATACTCATACATACAGCCTGTCACACATATACATACTGTCACATAGACACACACTCATACATACATACAGTCTGCCAGGCACACACTCACACACACACTCATACATACAGTCGTTCACAGACACACTCATACATACAGTCGTTCACAGACACACTCATACATACATACATTCATACATTCATACAGTCTGTCGCAGACACACACTCATACATACATGCAGTCTGTCAGACACACACTCATAGATACAGTCTGTAACATAGACACATACACTCATACATGGTCTTTCACATACACTCATACACACAGTTTGTCACAGACACACACACTCATAGTCAGTCACATATACACACAAACTCATACAGTCAGTCACAGACACACAAACTCACACAGTCAGTCACATACACTCATACATACATACAGCAGTGGCGGATCCAGGGGGGGGGGCAACGGGGCAATTGCCCCCCCCCCCCCCCCCCCCCGAGAAGAGGAAGGAAAAAAAAGCTTTAAAAAACAAACAAAAAAAAACGCGCTTGCAGGCAGAGACGGTGGTGAGAAGGGATCGGAAGATCCCCCTCAGCTTCTCTGCCTGCCTGCCGGGCTGCACGGGGAGCCGAACAGGCAGCACAGAGAAACCTCCGTGCTGCCTGTTCGGCTCCCCGTGCAGTCTGACACGGAAGTGCCGACAGGTCACGTGACCGGCACGCTGACGTCATACGCGCGCCGGGTCACGTGACCTGTCGGCACAACCGCCTGGGAGCCGAACAGGCAGCATGGAGAAGACCATGCTGCCTGCCACTAACCACCAGGGAAAGGTAAGTGCTGGGGAGATGGGGGGGGGGGCACATTAGCTGGGGCATATAAAATGCCAACTATCACTGGCATATTACTGGGCAAATTGGAAGGGGCATATAAAATGGCAACTAACCCTGGCATATTACTGGGCAAATTGGAAGGGGCATATAAAATGGCAACTAACCCTGGCATATTACTGGGCAAATTGGAAGGGGCATATAAAATGGCAACTAACACTGGCATATTACTGGGCAAATTGGAAGGGGCTTATAAAATGGCAACTAACACTGGCATATTGCTGGGCAAATTGGAAGGGGCATATAAAATGGCAACTAACACTGGCATATTACTGGGCAAATTGGCTGGGGCATATAAAATGGCAACTAGCACTGGCATATTATTGGGCAAGTTGGAAGGGGCATATTAAATGGCAAATAACACTGGCATATTACTGGGCAAATTGGAAGGGGCATATTAAATGGCAAAAAACACTTGTATATTACTGGGCAAATTGGCTGGAGCATATTAAATGGCAAATAACACTGGCATATTACTGGGCAAATTGGAAGGGGCATATTAAATGGCAAATAACACTTGCATATTACTGGGCAAATTGGCTGGGGCATATTAAATGGCAACAAATTGGCATATTATTGGGCAAATTGGCTGGGGCATATTAAATGGCAACTAACACTGGCATATTATTGGGCAAATTGGCTGGGGCATATTAAATGGCAACTAACACTGGCATATTATTGGGCAAATTGGATGGGGCATATTAAATGGCAACTAACACTGGCATATTATTGGGCAAATTGGCTGGGGCATATTAAATGGCAAATAATACTGGCATATTATTGGAAAAATTGGCTGAGAGAGCCATAAATGGGAAGGGAGAATAGAGAGACATAAATGGGATGGTAGAGGAGAGACGGACAGACATGGGTTGGCCGAGGAGAAACAGACAAACATGGGATGGCAGAGGAGAGACAGACAGATATGGGATGGCAGAGGAGAGACTGACAGATATGGGGAGAGGAGACAGACAGACATGGGAAGGGAGAGGAAAGAGACAGACATGGGAAGGGAGAGGAAAGAGACATAAATGGGAAGGGAGAAGAGAGAGACAGAAATGGGAAGGGAGAAGAGAGAGACAGAAATGGGAAGGGAGAAGAGAAAGACATAAATGGGATAGTAGAGGAGAGACAGACAGACATGGGATGGGAGAGGAAAGGCAGAGAGATGGGAAATGAGAGGAGAGACAGACGGACATGGGAAAGAAGAGGATACATAGACGGACATGGAAGGGAAGAGGAGAGATACGGATATGGATGGAAGAGAGACAGAGGGACACGGGGAGTGAGAGGAGTGTGACATAAATGGGAGAGAGGATAAGACAGACGGACATGGCAGAGAGGAAAAGACAGACGGACATGGGAGAGAGGAAAAGACAGACGGACATGGGAGAGAGGAAAAGACAGACGGACATGTGCCCCTCCCGAGATCAGACTCTGGATCCGCCCCTGACATACAGTCTATCACATATACTCATACATACACACAGTCTGTCACATACACTCATACATACACACATTCAAGTGAGCAGTTTTTTTTTATCTTAAAAAATACATTTTAAAAAAATGTAGATCAATAGCAGGGATCAAAGCTATATCTCATTGCAGGGAAGGTGGGCATTTCCGTTCCAGGTTTGTCTGTGCCTCTTACAATCATTACTTATTAATTACATTATTTTGCCCATTCATTTGTCAGTTTTATTTTGCCCACATTCATTTGCCAGTGGTTTTTTTTTGCCCAAATTCATTTGTCAGGGTTTTTTTTTGCCCACATTCATTTGCCAGGGTTTTTTTTCCCACATTCATTTGCCAGGGTTTTTTTTTTCCCACATTCATTTGCCAGGGGTTTTTTTTTTTGCCCACATTCATTTACCAGGGTTTTTTTTTTTTGCCCACATTCATTTGCCAGGTTTTTTGTTGCACACATTCATTTGCCAGGGTTTTTTTTTTTGCCCTCATTTTTTGATCATCTAATCATTAGTAGAAGTCATTGGCAGATTTAAGAGACATGTTATTATGGCAGCTTCGGAAGTCATTGATTATTGCAGCTCTAAGAGACATTTTTTAAATGCCCCTAAGAGCTGCAATAATCAATCACGTTCCGAAGCTGCCATGATAAAAAGAAAAATGGTACATTATTGGCAGTGACACAGTCACTGTTCCTACCTCGTTCCTCCCAGTGTGGGGCTGTGTGACTTGTGGAGGACGCGCACAAGCTGTGCGCATGATCACATGACGTCGTACGATGAAGTCACGTGATCAGGTGACCTCCGTGATCGCTGCAGAGCTGATTCCCCCGGAACAGTCCCAGGATCGAAAACGTTGCGGGACTGTCCCGGGTTGGCAAGTATGCTCAGGGCCGTCTTTAATAGTGATTGGACCCTGGGCAAGCATTTGCTTGGGCCCCCTGGACCCTGCCCCCTCCCCTGCATGTAATCCCGCCATCCATCACGATGTTACCCCCCACACACACACACACACATATGCCATAATTGTTGTGCCATTCAGATGCCAGTAATATTGTGCCTTTCAGATGCCAGTAATATTGTGCCATTCAGAGCCCAGTAATATTGTGCCATTCAGAGCCCAGTAATATTGTGCCATTCAGAGTGCAGTATTATTGTGCCAGACAGAGCCCAGTAATATTGTGCCATTCAGAGCCCAGTAATATTGTGCCATTCAGAGCCCAGTAATATTGTACCATTCAGAGCCCAGTAATATTGTGCCAGTCAGATGCCTGTAATGGTGCCATTCAGAGCCCAGGAATATTGTGCCAGTCAGAGCCCAGGAATATTGTGCCAGTCAGAGCCCAGGAATATTGTGCCAGTCAGATGCCTGTAATATTGTGCCAGTCAGATGCCTGTAATAGTGTGCCAGTCAGATGCCTGTAATAGTGTGCCAGTCAGATGCCTGTAATATTGTGCCAGTCAGATGCCTGTAATGTTGTGCCAGTCAGATGCCTGTAATATTGTGCCAGTCAGAGCCTAGGAATATTGTGCCAGTCAGATGCCTGTAATATTATGCCAGTCAGATGCCTGTAATATTGTGCCAGTCAGATGCCTGTAATATTGTGCCAGTCAGATGCCTGTAATATTGTGCCAGCCAGATGCCCAGTAATATTGTGCCAGCCAGATGCCCAGTAATATTGTGCCAGCCAGATGCCCAGTATTATTGTGCCAGTCAGAGCCCAGTAATATTGTGCCAGCCAGATGCCCAGTAAATTGTGCCAGCCAGATGCCCAGTAATATAGGGCCAGCCAGATGCCTGTAATATTATGCCAGTCAGAGCACAGTAATATAGTGCCAGCCAGATGCCTGTAATATTATGCCAGCCAGATGCCTGTAATATTATGCCAGCCAGATGCCCAGTAATATAGTGCCAGCCAGATACCCAGTAATATAGTGCCAGCCAGATGCCTGTAATATAGTGCCAGCCAGATGCCCAGTATTATTGTGCCAGTCAGATGCCCAGTATTGTGCCAGTCAGAGCCCAGTATTATTGTGCCAGTCAGAGCCCAGTATTATTGTGCCAGTCAGATGCCCAGTAATATTGTGCCAGCCAGAGCCCAGTAATATAGTGCCAGTCAGATGCCTGTAATACTGTGCCAGTCAGCCCCCCGCCCCCCCCCCCTTCCCTGGTACTCACACTTCACTGCTCCGTGTCCCCCGCCGGATGTCTCCTCCGTGCAGTCTTCCCTTTTGCACGGAGGAGGGAAACAGTCACTGGATGTGACGCAACGTCAGTTGTTTTTTTTTGTTTTTTTTCCGGCCGTCGCATCCATCGGATGCGGCTTGCCGGAAAAAAGCGTTCACAAGCGCAATGCGCTGTGAATGCGGCAAGCAGGGGCTGGGGGCCCCGTTTGCCCCGCGTTGCTGGGTGGGATTTCACCTTACCTGTCCCCCCCACATTTTTTCCTGGGGGGGATCCGTCCCCCCTATCCCCCCCGCTTCCTATGCCCATGGTACCTAGTATATGTTACCACAGCCACCATCAGAAATTGAGGAGCCCCTTACAGACCAAATGATCTGGGCCCCCACTCCATTCTCCTTTTGTTATTGGCCACACATCCCTTGCCATGGCACCACCTTGCACACCCTGGGCATGCCCCATCACCTGCATTACACAAACACAGGACATGCCCCATTACCCACACTGCAGATTCAGAACAAGCCCCAGCACCCAAATTACACACCCAGGACATGCCCTATCAATCACATTGGACACCCAGATCAAGCCCCAGCACCCACATTGCCCACCCAGTGCATGCCCAGCCACCCACACTGCAAACCCAGGACATGTACCAACACCCACAGTGCACACCCAGGACATGCTAACACAATCTGTTTTTTTTTTTTAATTCTCTCTATTCACTGTATAAATTAGATTTAAATTATGGCATCCCTTTAAACATTCAACTTCATGTTAAAAATATTTCTACTTTATTTAGTCTACCATGACGGGATTAACCTTTTTCTTTTCCTGATTTGTTCTCTTCCACATCCAAACATGAATAGCATTAAAATATGACGAGTTTCCTCTAGAGTGGGCACCAGCATAAGCTGGCACCCTTTTTTCAAATGTTCTTCCACTTCAGGGCGGCTGTTTCAACACCAACAGCTTAGAATGGCCATTTCCTCATGGCACACCGACAGTTAGGGGTTGGCTTAGAATTAGGATTAGGGTTAGACTCCTATTCAGTGTCGTTTGCTGGAGCAACATCGTTGCCTGTTCAACTCTCTGTTGGTGTTCCGCAAGGATCGGGTCCTTGGCCCGCTGTTGTTTTCCCTCTACACTACCTCTCTGGGAGAACTCATCCGCTCTTTTGGCTTTCACTACCACTTGTACACGGATGATACTCAGCTCTACCTCTCCTCCCCTGACCTCACTCCCTCTCTAGTGTCACGTGTAGCTGAGTGTCTGTCAGCCATCTCCACTTAGATGTCTGATCGCTACCTGAAACTTAACCTCTCCAAAACAGAACTGATTATCTTCCTTCCCTCGCTGTCCCTACACCTGGGTTCACAGTCACCGTTGATAATGCTACAATCGTACCTGCCGGCTGCACCTAAGGAACATTGCACGCATTAGCCCGTTCCTGAGCGAAGAGACCGACAAAATTCTAGTGCATTCGCTTGTGATCTCTCGTCTGGACTACTGTAACGGTCTTCTGACTGGACTACCTCTGGCTCGTCTGGCTCCCCTACAGTCTATCCAAAACGCAGCTGCCAGACTCATCTTTCTTGCACGTCGGTCTGATTGGGTGGCTCCTCTCTGAAACGCCCTCCACTGGCTTCCCGTCTGCTCGAGGATAAAATTTAAAATTCTGTCTTTAACCTACAAAGCCCTCCACTCCTCTGCTCCTATGTACATTTCCTCCCTTGTTAACCATTACCTCCCTGCACGACCTCAAAGGGATTAACACTCTCTTCTAATCTCATCACCACTTCTCACTCGCATCTCCAAGATTTCGCCCGAGCTGCCCCCTCTCCCTGGAACTTCCTTCCCTGAAGCATCCAGCTCTCTCCCTCCTTTTAAAACTTTAAAAAGTCCCTCAAAACTCATCTCTTTAGAGGCTTACTACCCAACCCACTAGTTACCAGTCACTTTGCCTCTAGCTGATCCCACCTGGCTGGAACACACACTCCCTCTTTGACTTATCCCACCTATTGCCTCCCATCCACTCTACTGTTACTACAACTTCAATCCCTCTGACCTCTTCAATCCTTTAATTGTCTCATGGACCCCATTCCCTCTAGATTGTAAGCTTACGAGCAGGGTTCTCTACCTCATGTACCAGTCTGTTCTAGTTTGTATAACTTAGTATGTAGTTCCCTTCTATGCTCTGGACCAAGTGCTAAGAGAATTGTTGGCGCTGTACAAATAAATGTTAATGTAATGTAAACTTGATGTAAGTCTGTCGCACTGAACTGGCAGCAAAGAAACAGAGCAAAGATTTGTCATAGACCCTCATACTAAACACAGTGAGTACATAAAGGAAAACTAAATTAGTGCTATTAATTCAGAATGTCACCCCTAAGTACAGGGGAGCCATTGTATGTGTTATGCCTTTTCTATTATTCTTTTCATTCATTGACAAAATCTCCAAATGTTTCATCTTATTTTTGTCTTATCTTGTTTTAGGGTTGAGCTTTCCATTCTCTTGTATTTAAATGTATATTGGACCCTGACCAGCTTTGGGAGAAAGCACCCCACCCACCCCCAGGTGCTATAAGACCCACCAATAGTTGAGTACTTTGACTCAAGCAGGACATGGCCATATGGTTATGACTAATCAATTGTTTTTTCCAAAATATATTTTATTAAATAAAAAGAAAATACCAGATATGTTATACAGAGAAACAGTAAATATCAAAATTTTCATCTTGGATAGGTGCTTTTAAAGTAGCTATAAGGTTGTGTGCTGATAATTTTTATGTAGGGTGACCACATGTCCTGAATTGCCTGGGACTATCCCGCAATGGGACTTTTTAAGCATGCATCCTATAAGAAATCTAGTGCGTGTGCGTGTGTATGTGACTGACTGTTTGTAATGGATGATAATAGGAGTTAATTCTCTGAAATTGCTCAGGTCTGCAAATAGAGCGGTCAATTATCTGAAACTGCTCAGGTCTGCTAATAGAGGGATTCATTCTCTGAAACTGGTCAGGTTTGGTAATAGATGTGTTCATTCTTTGAAAATGTTCATGTTCAATAATGACTGTATATTACAAATCTAAATATATCTGAAAAGTGCCTGGTTCCCAAGGCTTCCTAATAATGTATATAATAGAACATGTATTTTATGGTAATGTTAACCAGTATTTTTGTGACTGTGGAGTGTTGTCAACTAACTACATGTGGAGTCTCCTTATGTGATAAATATCTTCTGTTTATCGGGATGACACTGTTTAGACACCAGAGTTCCTTAAAGATATGGATTTTCAATACCATTGTATTTAACATTGATAAAGAGATATAAAGTCCATTATTACCTATTTTATAGTCCACTTCTGCTCCTCATCAGCACTGCTTAAAAATGATTCCAGTTTCTTTTGGAAATGTGAGATTTCAAGGTTGCCATGTCACGAAGGTGCCGCTCAGAAATATTCTGATTGGTGTTCACACACCTCCAGGTGGGGAGGAGATGTTCATATTTTCTGCCGCTATTGGCTGTGGGCAGATTGACGGGTGCACACAGGGCCAGCCCAAGACATTGTGCTGCCTGGGGCAAAAAACGAAATGCTGTCCCCCTCCAAAAAAAAAGCCCACATTCATGATAATTCAATCTAAAATGAATATTTAATGCAAGAACACCTTTTTTGTTCCATATGCAAAATTATATGGCAGTATTGGCAGGCCATGATTAAAATGTGTACCCTAAATGTTTGAGCATTTAAACTTAATGTACAATATTTGAGGCATGTTATAGGTCAGTGGTCACATTATGTTTTGGGGAATTGCACAGCCTATTTTCAGAATGTTTGTTTTACCATTTCTTTCTTTTCACCTCATGGCTAAACTCTTTTTTTTTATTATATTTTTTATATATTATTTTTATATGCCCACTAAAGTACTTCATTTTATATATATATATATATATATATATATATATATATATATTTAGATAAATTTAGAGCTCATCCACAAGGTGAAAAGAGAGTAATGGTAAAACATTATTATGATAATAGGCTGTGCAATTCCCTAAAACATAATGTGACCAGTGACCTATAACAAAATCCCCAGAAATATAGTCAGTGTCAGAGGAGTTAATCCCTTGGGTGGCCAGACAGAGGCAGTGTCAGAGGAGTTAACTCCTCTACCCACACACACTCACTCGCACTGACTTACACACCCTATCTAACTGTTTAACTTGCCTGGTCTGGGCATCTCTGTGCTTTGAGCTCCTTGTGTGAAGGAGGGACTGAGCCAATCATGGGAGGCTTCTGAACTCTCAGTTAATCAGGAGAGTTGAGAGGTCTCACTTGATTGAGACCTCCTATCACGCTCCCCCGATCACAGGAAAAAAAGAAAAAGACCGCTACATGGAGCATAAAAGTGCTGCATCTGCCAGGGTCCCATTAAAGGGCCGGCCCTGGGTATGCACACCAATGCCTAAGAGAGTTCTGGAACCATGGGAACACCCATAGCAGTCTCTCTTGCGTAGACTAGGGCTGAATAACAATCAGTGCGCCTTTCAAAATTAAATTTTAATGAGGTAGAAGTGTTTTTCCGCCTCATTTAAAAGTATTCTCGACATTTATTCCCTTTATGTCACTGCATATGCTCTGTGTATGGATATTAGCTCTCATTAATTTAGAATTCGTTCATCTTATGACATAATGTTCTAAAATATATTACATACTCTACTGAAATTTGTGTTGGACATGTATTTTATTAAACATTTCTGACACACAGTTTTCCTAACACATATGAAATTAATAAGTAAAAGCCACTTGACCACAGCATTAATAAATTCTGAGGAGCCAAGAATAAACATCGAAATTTATTAAATGCTTATTAATGGCACAGTCTTAGAAACAAAGAAAATATTTTCCAACGCATTTCACCTCACACAGCTTATTCAGTTTACATGTTTACAGAACCTTGTGACTCCTTCTCAAATTAGTATAGACTGGTGCACACAATTCTTTTACAGTACACAATTATTCCTTGTCCTGATTTTATGGTGTGAATATAAAGTTATGGAATAAGAAGCAAGGGTGAGATAGTACTACTTATTGTTTTTATATACATTTGCAGGTCACTTCCAAAGAACACCCCAATGTAATAGTTCAGAATGCCGGCAAGGGACAAAAGGAACAAGAAGAATATGATGCGTTTTCCGAAGATATATCCAGGAGTGCTGAAATAAACAAAAAAATAATAAGGATTATGCCACCTTTACAAGACAGAATAAAATGTAACTTGGTGTTAGAGCTGTTTTAATGTGCCATTAAAGACTTGAAGAGAGAGTAAAGTGAAAAATCTGTATATAGACATACAGGCAGAAGGATGCAAGAGTAGACATAATAACGGAAACATCAAACTATATGTTAAAATAGTGACCGCTAAGGAGTAGAGCCAGCCTTTCACAGCATTCCAAGTAGGATTGCCACCAGCCATGTTATTGCCGTCATAGATTTAACATTGGCCTCAAGCCAATTTTCTACTGGCCTGCTGGAATAATACCGGCTGGCTGGCAATCCTAATCCAAGAAGGATTGAAGCTATCCTGAAAGCATACAATCCTGCACTGTGTGTAGTAAGATGCTGCACCATTCTGAAAATGTAAAATCCGCCAATTCTTTGAACAGTGAAGACGATGGAAATATATCTGTGACCCTGCTTCCCACAAACGTTCAATGAAACGCAGATCTGGTAACTGTAAAGATCAGATCTGATCGGTATTTGGAACCATTCTTTTTTTCCCTGGGACATAAGGATTGGACCATATAGTGCACCTGCTTCTGTGCAGTGATAAAATCTGCTTCCCAGGCAATGCCCATCCCATTAAAAATCACCCACCATGTGAGACAGCTGGCAGCAAACCACTGCAGGTTAAATTAATGCTTTTTTTATCCAGAAATAAACCATTAGCATTGAAGAAATTGGGTCAAAAATGACCCAACTGATAATATTACTTATGCACACTGCTTTATTGTCCTGGTTTTGTGCTCCTTAGATCAGGTTATGGATCTTTGTGCATTGCAGCCTTGTCATATACTCAAGCTATGGGAAGTTATGACACAGAGTTATAGAGGGGCTGATGGAATTTTTTAGTAAAATATCTTGGTAACTGCTGTCTTATACTGTTAGCTTCTACCAGCGACTACTGTTTCACTTTGCCAATTTTGTTTGTCTATATTTGGCATATGCTATCATGATTTTGGAGACTCTTCACAATGAATTAATAATTTTTGCAATTTTAATAACTTTTATATTGACTCTTTGGCCATCCATTTGTTATGCCATGTTGCTTTAAAAACTCACATATCAGTGTGCTACTTGTCAAACCTCTAGATGACATACGTTCTGCTAATTTTGGTGATCAAAATAATAGATCAGTGTGGTGCAGTAGACATTGCTTATATAGATCTCAGTAAGGTTTTTGACACTGTTGCACATAGAAGTCTTATTAATAAACTGCATTCTGTGAGTTTGAATATGTTGAATGGATTAGGCAGTGGCGGAGTGACAGACAGTATTGGACACCAGATCTCCAGAAGGGTATAGGTAGAGAGAGTTCAGAAAAGGGCCACTAAACTGGTTTATCGATTACAGGATAAAAATTCTCTGGCAAGGTTAAAGGCTCGAAACATGTATAGCTTGGTGGAAAGATGAGAGATACATTTAAATACATAAAAGGAATCAACACAGTAAAGAAGGAGATTTAATTTAAAAGAAGAAAAACTACCACAACAAGAGGACATAGTCTTAAATTAAAGGGGCAAATGTTTAAAAGTAATATCAGGAAGTATTACTTTACTGAGAGGGGTTTGGATACATGGAATAGTCTTCCAGCAGAAGTGTTAGAGGTTTACAGTGAAGGAGTTTAAGCATGTGTGGGATAGGCATCAGGCTATCCTAATGCAAGATAATGGAAGTATTCAGAGTATTTTTTGTCAGACATTGGACAGACTAGATGAGCCAAATGGTTCTTATCTGCTGACACACTCTACGTTTTGATGTACATTGGAATTAGTGTAAAGACTCACCTTTGTATATGTGTTGGTGAGTTAGATATTTGTAATTAAAAGTTCTTTTTGTATGTTCCCTTTATTTACATCCCCTTAGATCATCATATACTGTATATACACACATGCAACATACCTCTGTGTTTTTTCTCCTAGGTATCCAACAAAATACTTCTGCCGGACAAATAAATACATAAGTCCAGCGAAAGCTGCAGGTCCTGTGTAAAGAACAGAAAAAAAATCTGATTTATTTTGAATTAGGCTTTTAATATAGAAAGCTGATCATTTCTTAAGGGAAACTAAACATGAATGGTAGGAAACCATTTCAAAATGTTAGAGCATTATCCTGAGATATTGCAGATAAGTGGAACTTGGAGAGTTATTTCCATTTTTAACACAAATAGATGTGGACTTTATCATCCAAAAAAAATGAGTATAGATAGTGTAACTTGATCAAGAAAGACGGACTCTACCATCTGTTCACTGTTTGCACTGTAAATGTAAACAAAAATTGATGAAAAATGATCTATACATGGTTATATACATGGTTTAAAATTGTCTGTGGAGTCTAATGTTTAGGACTATAAATGTAGCTCACACCGCAAGATCTATTTTTTGTGCCATGTGCCTGACAAATAAAATAGGGCACCTCTGCTGGTACCCCATATCGGAGGTGATATTATTATGATGGGGCTGCTCTGGGACTTGCCCAGCTAGCCAATGATGTTGACTTTTTTGTGAATGTCCAAGTTAAGACACAGGTCAAATTGTGGTTAAAGACATTATCTGGTTTTAATCTATATATAGAAAAGGGATACATTGTCCAAATCGGACTGTCCCACTTTGAACAGTCTTGATTTTGGGTCACTGTCCTTCTCTTCCACCTTGATCTATCACTGTCTCACTTTTCAGGATAGAGGTAGATCTCTGTGGCACTGTGGGATTAGTTTATGATTAAGCGTTGCCAGACGCGAAAACGTGGGAAGTGTTTTTCTGTATCCATTTAATTTTCATGTGCACTTTACACCTCCCTTAAATTTACTTTTTGTGTACTGGATTCAAGAGTGCCGGTGTACTTTTTCCTGTTCGAATGTGGAATTAGGACCACAATTCTGCTGCTTATGGGCTTTCACCATGCAAATTCCTAGACAAATAGAGAAAATTCAGTATGTCTTCATACACTCAATGGCTGCACAAATTACGTGTTTCACCATGACAGGCTTCATCCCACGTGTTTCCCCATGACAGGCTTCATCTCACGTGTTTCCCCATGACAGGCTTCATCTCACGTGTTTCACCATGACAGGCTTCATCTCACGTGTTTCACCATGACAGGCTTCATCTCACGCGTTTCACCTTGGCAGGCTTAATCATAAGTTTTTGCCTGTAATTTGTGCAGCCACTGATTGAGCTTGAAAACCTCCGACATTTTCTCTACGCCCCTTTGCCAAATGTACACCTAGTAAAGGCAGCAGGTGTAACCCACATATCATAATCATAAAAAATAGCCATGAATAAAAAACATAAACTTCACAAAGGGCAAATCTAAAATGACAGTTACTTTTAGTGTCAAAGGCCTTTTTATTTTACAATTCTGACTGTTTATAATACACTATGAAAAGATGTTTGAAATTATTTAGATACAGTGTTAAAATACTGCTTTATAACTATAGTTGTGCGACTAGACAATACAAATATGCTTGTTACTTATAAGTGTTTTACCTTGACTGCAAAATATTCCTGCGCTCCACATCACAGCAAGGAATGTGGGGTATGCATCTACACAATTCTGGCTGTAAAAGTGAAAAGAATTAGGAGTAATGGGGTTAAGTTATTTATTCAAATTGTTTTGGAGGAAAAATATTTTTAACAAATTAAACTCATATCTTTAAGCAGGGATTTCCTATTTCTATTCCCCACATACAGACATTTTCAAAATAGAGAAAGACTTTGCACTCATGGACAGCTGTATCACCAGCATGATGTTGGTTACTGGCTTTCAGCTCACGGCTTGGAGCAGTATGAGAATCACACACTATATAAGTTAGTGCTTCACTGTAAGTACATTTTTGTTTTAAATACATGCTTTGGACTCATTGTGTATGTTAATGTGGGGTATGCCTATATGAACAGCACTACATTTAAAAGATACTATAAAAATGGGCTACTGAAAAAAATATATATTATTTATTCATTTTTTTAAATAAAACTGAAAAAAAAACATACAAATAAATATAATATCTAATGTAGCAACTTTGATTTTCAGGACAAGGGAGTCAATGTACACACAGAATGATGTACAAACTAGAACACTAATAGGTAGAATGGTTCTCATCCAAGATTTGCATGTAGTTTACCTAACTTGTGCTTTTACATAACTGGATTTCTTGATAATTATTTTACATGATTTTTTTGTAACCTTTTTTTTTTTACTTTAATCATATTTTTAGGCTGCATTATAGCCAAATAATGGTATAGACTGTCCTATTTTATCTCTTCCACCTTTCCTGTCAATATTTTTTTCTGCTTCAGCTTCCATATAAGTAATTTGGACCATATATTCTGCATATACAGTGATTCCCTATTCTCTTGAGAAGCTACTACATTATATGTGTACTTGTGTGTTTTTTCTTTATATTTAAAAAAATATTAAATGAAATAGTAAATATATATTTCACCAAGACGATAGTATATGTATATATATATATTTTTTTTTATTTTTTTATTTATTTTTTTTATTTTACAATTAGCTATATTTAATGTAGTCTTGCCTTCTCGCTTAACTCCCTGGTTGGAGTTAATATTATTTGGGTAGGTTAATCATACATTGCTGCTTTAGGATATACCAGAATTAATCCATTGCTTCCAGACATGGGTATGTCATATGGGTAACATCACAAGGGTGTTTTATTTAGCACATTTGATTTATTTTATTACTTTGTACCCATATATTTTTTTATTTGTCTTCTGTTCTTCTGTTAACTGTAAAATCTTAATAAACATGTTTTACCTCTTTGTGATGCATGGTGTGTCCCAGAAGACGCAAGCACCAAAACACAATTTTTTATTCCTGGCTACAATCACAATGTGAACGGTAGGTAGGGACACAATTGCAGAGACCTGATCAGGTTCTTCATAGACTCTGTGGGTCTTGGGCCAAAAAACGTGAGACCATCAGACGTCATTTGTTACGTCACAGAGGCGTGCCAGTAGATGAAAAGGAATCAAATGTAGCTGGTGCTCACTTTGAGCGTTGGCTATATTACTCCTGTCAGTCTGAGGCTACGCGAAGTGGCCTCATATGGCAGATGAGATACCACTGCAAGTCTCTGCCGCATTATCTGAGTACAGCTCATCACGGGGAGCCGCGATGAGCTGTTAAATGTAGGATATTCTATGCAGTCCTAGTGTCTTTTTGGACCAAACAAATAGTATGGCGATACAGAATGTCCTAGCATCACAAAGGGGTTAAGAGAATAAATTATGTTTATATGTACTCTTACTTTGCTGTGTACACTTTCTCAAAGGAAGGAGAGCCCGTCCTCTGGAAACTCTTGGAATGGACATTCTTACTTTCATTTTCCACTTTGAATGCGAAGAAAACTAAAAAAAAAAACAAGATGAAATTAGTAATAAAACACATGATGAACATTATTTATTTATTTTTTTTAAAACATACCTATCCCTACTTTTGATTTCACAGATAGTGAATAATTTGAACTGTTACGTGTAAAAAACAAACAATAGCAACCAGTGAAATGTTGCTGCTGGTTCCCCAACCTTTTCCCCTCTCACAGAAGAATACTATTCCCACCTCTATTCCAAGCGTTGTCAGACTTTTGTTAACCAAGTCATGACCCATTCCCTCATTCCCAGGCCCATTTCATCATCTTCCCTGTTTTTGTTTGGCATAGCAACATCCTGCTACTTTTCTCGCTGTTTAAAATCTTTTCTGTGTCCACCCAGACTTCATGTAATGCACAGCTGAAAACAGACTCTCTCAATCGATGCAAAGGACTATGCCGGGTGTCTCCTCAGAGAAGCAGGTAGACATATAGGGAGATAAAATAGACGGGAGGAATGTATAACTTTAGTGAACTTTAAATTCATTATGCATTGAACGTAAGTACTACCTTGTTGGCTCAAGATAATTGACTAAATACCCAAGTTAATAACTGTCTTTGAGAACATTTGATAAAATTCCACAGAACAATCAAAAAAATAATCAAAGCCAGCTGCTGACAACTATTTGTATTTATCCTAGCTGTCAGAAATGTCTGATAGATCGTATACTTTCCGTTGTGGTATTCCACTACCTTTGGGTTCCATGGTTTTCTACAAACTGCTGGGGGCTCCTTACAGAACAAATGGTCTAGGCCTCCCATAAATGCTCCCCCATTCATAACACTTACCCCATGGTGGTCTAGGGTGCTACTAATTTATACAAGGTTCACAGTTATTGGAATTCCTGTCTCCCATCTGGTGCAGTATGCTTAACAAGACAGAAGGATATAAAATACATCCACTGGTCCTTTTGAGCACAGAGCTTGACAGCAGTCTCCACATCCCACCGACATTGTTGTGCCTGTACCCAGAAACATCCATAGGTCATGCTCCCGGACCCACAGGACTTGCCAAGCACCACCTTGCAGCACCGCAAGAATTTGCCCAGAAACACATTCCATCACTTACGGGACGTCTACCCACACCACATTCCGGCAATAACTGGACTGGACTACGCATCACACTGCAGCACCCCCAGACTTGCACCTGCACACTCTGGACCTGCCATTGCACTACTACGACTTGTGATTCCACTCCCAAGCCTCGTCATTGCAACACCAATACTTGCTACTGCTCTCAAAGTATTTCCATGGCACCCCTGGGACTTGCCTTTGTACCCCTAGGACTTGAAATTGCATAATCTTCTCGTGTGCACAGACATTCTACCCAACGCTTCTGGCAGGTATTCTGAGTTGTAATGCCAGGCCGGTATCTGACCCAGGTCTTGTGGTGCATTGTTTATACATCACCCTCAATATATCTCCCAAATTGCTAGCAAACATGCATCAGTATGTGTTCAAGTGTTTTCAGGCACGCACACTCTGAGAAAAGCAGAAGTGGATTAGCATTTTCTCCTGCAGCCCAAACCACAGAAATGCTAAAAAAAATGTTACAAAACTAGTAGAATGATTTAATCTGTATGTTCAGAATTGTAAAGTATTTCTCTCACGTAAAGACACCCAAACTGCATCTAAGACAATGACTAGTGGAGCAGTAGGGATCTGTCTGAACCAGTGTTCCATGGAAACCAATGGAACGTTCCTGTTGATTTCTTAATTTTTAGAAGTTTGTAAAAAAAACTGTAACATTGTAGGGAATAGACATGTGCAAAACTAAAATTTTCGTTTTGTTTTCGTCCATTCGGACGAAAATGTTATTTATTTTGTCTAAAACGAATTTCGTTCATTACTGCATTCGTTTCAGACGAAATTCGTTCATTATTTTCGTTTCGTTTAATTTTATTAGTTCGTTTTATAGAATACGTGTCATACTATTGGCTTTCTTTAAACCGAACGAGAGCCCCATTCATAAGAAATTCTTATGAATGGGGCTCTCGTTCGGTTCATAGAAAGGCAATAGTACTACATGTTTTCTATAAGCCGAAAGTCTATAAACCGAACGTTCGGTTTATAAACTTTCAGCTTATGGAATACATGTAATCCTATTGCTATTCTATAAACCGAACGTTCGGTTTATAGAATAGCAATAGGATTACATGTATTCCATAAGCCGACAGCCTATAAACCGAACGTTCGGTTTATAGGCTGTCTGCATTTCACTACACGGAGACAGAGTCTCCATTCATAAATTTATGAATGGAGACTTTGTCTCCGTGTAGTGAAATGCTATTGTATTCTATAAACCGACTCTATTTCGTCTTATAGAATGCAATAGTACTACGAATAGACGAATGATTTTCGTTTATTAACCATTCGTTCATTCGGCTTTCGTTAGCTTAGCATTTTCGTTATTCGTTTTTCGGACGAATGGACGAAAATTCTATTTTCGGACGAAAATGCATTCATCCGAAAACGAATGTAGGGAACAGACAAACTGTAGGATACAATAGCCACATTGGAAACTTAGCTATCATTTCACCACTATTCAATAATTAATGAATAACCTCTCCCCCCCCCCCTCCCCCGCTCACCCCACTATCCCTCATTGTTTTAGAGAGCAAAGGAAAATTATATGGTTTATAAAAAGCAAAAGACAACTTCTGTCTGATTACAAATGCTTTTGAAAGATGCTCCTATAGAGAAGCATTCAAAAGTGAGTTTAGCCTGGAAGATTTTCAAGCTGCCATGTTCTTAAGCCACAGCTAGCAGCAGTGATCTGGAAACAGAGTGTTATGTTCATTTCCTTCCCAGTTACCGATTGGCACATTTGACAGACACAGCAACAAAGAGAGCTCGACGGACTGCTCAGCTGCCAAAGAACTGTTCTCCAAATATTGTTTCAATGATGCCAAATTGATGTCCCATTCAAAAAGCTGTTTTACATTTTTACATTTTACATTTAGGAATATAGTTGTTGAGCCCTTCCTGGGCAGACTAGATGGACTGAATGGTTCTTATCTGCCCACACATTCTATGTTTCTATTTTTCTTCAAAATTATAGAGCAGCTTTTTTTCTTTGAAACTTGGCTAGCCTCTGAGGTTATTTGGTTTGGGTACATCTGCTGTATGTTTGAGTAACCAGGTCACTAGGGTTCGAATACAGGGGCGTCACTAGGGTTGGTGTCACCCGGTGCGGAAACTCATGGTGTCACCCCCCTGGATTTCCTCCAATACAATGCCAAACAGATTCCTTAGTAATGCCAGTTAGATGGCCTATTAACTATGCCAAACACAGGAGCCTCATAACTATGCCACACACAGGAGCCCCATAACTGTGCCCCACACAGGAGCCCCATAACTGTGCCACACACAGGAGCCCCATTACTGTGCCCCACACAGGAGCCCCATAACTATGCCACACACAGGAGCCCCATAAATGATGCCACACCAGAGCCCCATAAATTATGCCACACCAGAGCCCCACTATTTATGCCTCACCTCTGCCCAATTACTTATGCCACACACACAGGTGCCCCATAATTATGCCACACACACACAGGTGCCCCATAATTATGCCACACAAGAGTCCCTTAATTACGACACACAAAATAGTCCCTTAATTATGGCGCACATGGGGCCCAATAAATATGCCACACACAAGCGCCCCATAATTATGCACACATGGGACCACCATTAATTATGCAACACACAGGAGCCCCACGAGGTGACAATTGTACAATTATAGATACCAGGAATGTTGTGCCAGTCAGATACCAGTAATATTGTGCCATTCAGAGCCCAGTAATATTGTGCCACTCAGAGCCCAGTAATATTATGCCACTCAGATACCAGGAATATTGTGCCATTCAGAGCCCAGTTATATTGTTCCAGTCAGAGCCCAGAAATATTGTGCCAGTCAGAGCCCAGGAATATTGTGCCAGTCAGAGATGCGCACCCAGGTGCAGGCCTTAGCCACCAAGGTGAGCGACCTCTAGAACACCAATACCAACATGGAAAATAAACTTACCGCACTCGAGCGGGAAAACAGGCTGCCAGACAAACAACAGGAGAACATTTTATTGAAAATGGAGGACTTGGAGAACAAAATGAGACGCACGAACAGACGCCTTGGAGGTATCAATGAAAAAGTTGATGCTTTGGAGTTGCCGCATTTCATTCGGCGCTTTCTAGCGCACATCATGCCGGCAAGATATAAAAAACAACCATGTGTTGGAGACATCTCCCGAGTCCCGAAGGCAGCTACGGCCCCGATCGACTCCCCTAGGGACGTAATCTTGCAATTCCAGAATTTCCTGGATCGAACAGCTTTATTGACACAATTCAAAGGCCCTTCACCACTGGTATTTGAACCTTCTACGGTGCAGGCCTTCCCAGACCTGATACACTCAACAGTGATGTGGAGGAGATCACTGCGCCCGCTTACCTCTCACTTACGCCTCCATCAGGTCCCCTACAGGTGGGGCCCATCACGCTCCCTGGTGGTAACTAAAGCGGACTCTGTGCATAGACTGTCGGACGTACAGGAGACCCTGTCTTTTTTGAAAGGACTTTCGTTACCTGCCATGCAAACATCGACGCCAGGCCCCTTGAATTCAGATGCTCCCCCTTTCACCTCTTCCATTTCTTGGGCGTCCAACGACAGTAGGGGCAGAAACACAGAGGAGAACCGTCCAAGAAAAGGGAGACCCACTACCAGTCTGGAGGATAGATCAACACCCGTCCCTACTCTGGGACACTGACCACCCTTTTTTATTACTGACTTCATTTCTCTTTTCCCCTCTACCATTTCACTTTCCTCACCCGAACTGTCATCTTTCCTAGTCTCATTGCCCTCCCCTCTTTTTTTTTTTTTTTTTATATATGTACCCATTTGGGATGAGCCCCCATATATGTGCAGTCCTGGCACTATGTTTTTTTTTTTTTCTCCTACCGGAGGTCCCTCCCTAATGACATCCTGATCCACACTCTCTTTTTCTATCCCACTATTCTTTTTCATTTATTTTATTCCCATCCGGCTCAGCTCTTATGTTTCAAATTAAAATTTTATGTTGTTGACGAAAATGCAATTTTTCCAGTTTATGTTCAAAGTCTGAAGCGTCACATATTTTCTTAATGGCTAAATAACTAATCGGTTCATAATTGATTAATAAGTAGACTCAATGCTGTATACTGATTTAAACGTGTCTGCACAATACTAGTTAGACTTATTTAGTTTGTTTTCATTATAGGTTTGTTCTAAGCCAACTAGACCGGATGGTCTCCGGAGCTATTATTGGCTGCTCCCTTATAATCAGATATATTAGAGTCAGAACCGCCACATATTTTTATATTGCTAAATAGCTCATCGTTACATACTGATTAATAGAAGATTTGACGATGTATATTGATAAAAACGTGTCTACACGATACTAGTTAGACTAAGTGGGTGGTTATTATATGTTTGTTATAAACCAATTAGGCTCTTATTTTAAAAATTGATAGTTTCTATAGCTATTGTTGGCTGCTCCCTCACTGTTAGATCTACCCACCGAGTACGTAGTTTTCAATATTCTGATTTGTTTACGATCCGTGAATTTTCTGCATCTGTGATGCAGGATTTTCACAACAGCAAAATTGAATTCTCGTTTGGCAAGTTTGGCTCTTCTATACTTACGTGTCCTATTTTATATGTGGTTTCTTATGTGCAATTTTTACATACAAAAATGTCCCTTCACTGCTACAACTGTATCATTAACATATGTTTTCATTTATGTTTCTTATGTCCACGACAAAACAAACAAAAACCAATAAAAATATAATTTAAAAAAAAAACAATAACATATTTTCACCAAATCAAATACTTTAACTACAAACCAATCTCTAGCGAATTAATTGCCTGTGTGTTGGTATATTGGTCTTTTTTTTTTTTTTTTAACAGGACCCAAACTTTTTTTGCAGTTTAGATGTAACACACAAAAAATGATATATACATTGTATATATAGATCGTATTTGAATGTTACCTTATATAAATGATTTGTTCTACGGTCTACGATGTGTTCTAAGGTTACCAGAATTGCAAACAAACGCACACTTATATTAGACACCCAGATGTGTCTGCTGGTATTTTTGCCTGGTTTAAGAGTCTACTCGATAAATAGAACACTGCAGGCAACTGAGGGAAATTAAAAGCTTTAAGACAATGTAACTGAGTTCGGGGGAAAATTTCCAATACAGTTGAATGAGAGAATGTTTCCAGCTCAGCTACCTTAGCCTTAATTTTGAAATTCCTGTCTTAATTCCCTGCAATTCTCTTTTTTATTAAGTGAACCCTTACATGTTATCTTTTAGTTTACGATCTTTTCCTAGAGTATGATCATACTTTCCCCTGCCTTTGCATGTCATACTCTATTTCCCCTACTGATAGAAGCAAACACTGGTACACTGTTTTATAACTTGCCCTGCCAAGCCACCAATCAGATGATCTCAAAGTGAGATGGTAAAACATTGCAGGAAGCTTTATATCAGATTAAGCAAATACAATTCCAAAACAGTACAATAGTGTTGTTGACTAATGTAGTGAAATGAGCTACATTGAAGCAATAGGAAATTATTGCCACTTTAGCTGTGGTGGATTGTAACTCCCTCCTTGTTCAGGTGTATATAGGGTGACCATGTTTGAGTTTAAAGCTGGTGTCATAGTAACAAAGACAGTGAGAGTGCTGTATTATAGTTATATTATATATATAAAAGTTAACATGATAAAAACAAAAATTGGGGGGGGGGGGGGTCTCCTTTTTGCATAATATATTGACAATTCCTTATTTTTAATTTCTGACACTTATTAAATGTGGCACTTTTATATGTGAACTTCAAAAGTTGACTGAATATGGACCAAAATGGTGGCTCAGAAGACCAGATGTATTAATATCACTTTGGTGGCATTAATATACTTGAATTCCAATCCAATCAAGCAACATCCCACCTATGTATCCCGACACCGAAATCAGCTGAAATGCACCAAACAAAGTAGTAGCCTTGGTCCTACCCATAGACTTTTATGGGAGAACCTCAGCTTTTTTGAGGGCCATTTTTGGGGAGCACCTTGGCTCCTCCTAAAATAGCCCCCAGTGTATTCAAATAAAAATCATTAATAATTGAGAGTTATATAATAACAAGAATAAAAAGAAGTAATATGGATGTCTACCACTGAAAGTTTTCATAGTTGTCTTTTTTTATTGGTGAAATGGTCTATGTTTGTTTGTTTTTTGATATGTTGACCCTAATATATTTTCGTGTTATACAATCTTCAGCCTCAAAAGAGTTGTTACCCAAGAATGTGTTGAACAAATAGTGAATATTGTATAGTTTTTGTATAGTAGATCTTGTGTTTCAGTTATTTGGAGGAATCTGCATTTGGTAATCCATACGGATTTGTTTTGTTTTGTTATATCTTTTAAACCCCGAGATTGCTTCAAACTAATTTTTACCTTCACAATTGAACGTTTTTTGTTTTTTTTTGGTAGTTAACTTTCTCATTATTTCTATAAAACAAACTTAGTCCTTTTTTTTTTCTTTATTTCACCTCCTGTTTTTCTTCTTTAATTTCTCTTTTTATTACGTTTTATATCATTTATAACTTTGGTTAAGTGGTACAACCCATATTTTGGGGAATCACGGTTACGTTGTTACCTTTAACATTACGTATTAATACTGATAAGTTCAATCATTAATATAAATGGTAAAAGATAAAGTGATGCGCTAAAGTAATTAAAAAAGACAATATATGCAGAAAAATGCAGCAAACACTAGTGCATTCCCTCAAGAGGACACAAAATATTGAATAAAAGATAAAAGTGCTGAGCAGAATATATATACTTATCTAAGTAATGGCTTAGATGGGGTGTATTCCAATGAAAACATATATAAAATAGAGGTACAAAAGCAATGTGTGACACTGTACAAAATGAAGAAGTGACGACAGTATAACCCCCAATGGAATCGAACTCACATAGGGGAGAGCCCAAATTACCGACTCTAGGTGTTAAAGACTCAAATCCCTATTATTCGCAGCTTGAAGCAAGGTGTCAGTTAGCGGAACCACAAATCGCTTGTCCGAGTCACAAGTTTCAATGATGAGTGTTTGCAGAATGTGTAGTGAGAGATTTAAATTGGCTTATGGTCAGGAATGCACAGCACACCACTGGTTTATCTCGGGAATGAGCCTTTCATCCTCTGTTTTACCCCTGCCTTGTCCCTGTATTGGAAGGGTTAATGCACTGGCTGAAGTAGCTTACCCTCTGCAGACCAAAAGGGTCTGCACAGTAGTGTAAGCAGCATGATGTCACCTTGTGCTAGTTGCTACTGTTTCTACTGATGCTTGTTGAGCAGATATGCTGAATGAAAAGATTATTTTATTCCATCATAAATTGTTATGTCATTTGAAACTAATTCCATTTACTTGTAAAGAGGCAAGATGATATCCTCCTTCCGTGAATCAATACCTTGTTTTATATATGCCAATATCTTATTGGCCCTTGCAGCTGCTGACTGTCATTGAGCACTGTTGGCAAGTATGTTATCTTCAATTATACCCTAAATTCTTTTCATTAGTAGTTTTTCCCAGAGAAATATCATTTAAAGTATACGTTGTTTTATTTTCTCATAATGCGTAACTTTACATTTGTCTATATTGAACCTCATTTGACACTTAAATGCCCTTAAGTGACTCATACTATATGTACAAAATATGTCTATTTTATATTATGTATTTCCACTGTGATTAATGTATATTGTACTTTCAAATTGATAAAAATATATTAATAAAATGAAGAAAATTTAAATGAACATAAATTTTATATTTTTATTATAATTAAAAAATGCTTATATTAATGTAAATATATTATTATAATACATAACATTAATAAAGTATAATTGTATATGAATATTTATGTGTATTTTAATATGCCACACAACCCAGAGGACTTATCCCTTGGGTTATATATTCCTGAGGACTTACATTTTATACTGTTTGAGAGAGTATAACTAATCAAGTTCAGTTTAATTGATGTGGGTTTGTTTAATTGTTCCAGCTGAACTAGGGGGCCCATTCTTTAAACAGGGAACAGCATTGCATTAATAAGTGAATTAATCAGTCATTACTAGCTGGTTACAGTGACGTATCTTGGTTTTGTACTGCCCTAGGCAAACAAAATTCGGGCACCCCCCCACCCATGTTGCACACCTACAACATGCCCCATCACCCACGTTGCACATCCACGACATGCCCCATCACCCACATTGCACACACATTAAATGCCCAATCACCCCATTACATGCCACCATCACCCTCATTACATACCCCCACCACGTCCATAACATGCCCCAATCACCCTGATTAATTGGAAGGAGCTGAACGGTGGGGGAGGGAATGAAAATGTTTGAAGGACCAGAAGTGTGCTTTAACACCCTCTGGCAAAGTGCCGCCCTCTGGCAAAGTGCCGCCCTTGGCGAGAGCCTTGTTTGCCTTGTGGAAGATACACTACTGGCTGGTTACGAAAACAAGTTTGCAAGTTTGAGCATATTTCCAATTCTATGGTCAATCACTTGCCAGTTCACTACTGTTCCCTGTTTAAAGAATAGGTAGTGAGTCAAGCTTGCGGTTTTGGTATCTAAACTCAACTCAACCAACTGAGAGCTCGAGTTGGACTTTGTATCAAAAACCCCACGTGCCATTCCTCCCCCATTGTAAATAATAGAACTCACCACCCTCAGAAGAGGCGAGTGGAACCTTACAACTCGACCTCCCAGCTGACCTGTCTCAGTTTTAGTGAATACCAATTTTCTATGGAGACTTTTAGTAAATATCTGCCATTGTTTGTTTCTACAAATGTTTACTACAAATACCAGACTGTCCAGCTCAAAACTGCAACATTCACAACAACCATTGCTAAACTGCAACACCCATGTTTCCAAAGCAGCATTTGCCTAGAGTCGCCCTGACCAAGGTTCACAGTAGTTGTACTTTACCCACATTTGGAGATTTACTTGATGGCTCCCCTGGAAAGGAGACGCTTAGACCTGCTGCTGGTGGCTAGCAAAACTAGTCCTCAGCTTACCCAGCTGTAATGAGGAAAAGTGAGTGTACTTCTCAACTATGGTATTAAACATGCATGCGTGCAAAAGGGGCCAGACATTGCCATTTTAGTCAGGAATGCTTATAAAAATGCATACTTTAAGGTTATTATTAAAATGGTACCCTGTACAATCCTATCATCTATATTTTCCTTAGATACACATTCTTCCATAAGTATCGCTGGTGAAAATAGAGATGCAGCAGTCATGCTGTGGGTTGATACATTACAAATACAGAACAAAATATAGAAACAGACCTACACATCCAGAAAAGAAATTGAAGTCCCTTACCATTCTGAACGATGCTAATTAAGGTCACTATTGCCAGCAGGACAATATCTTCAAGAAATTCGTTATCCATCTCTGAAATAGCAGGAGAGCTTTGTGGAGAGCAGCTGGTATAAACAAATATTCAATGTCACAAGCTGCAGGCTCCAGTAACATCAAAAAGAGGAAGTTTCTTTTTTTTTTTTTTTCTTTTATCAAAATGATAGTTTCAAACGGGGTTATCATGTTCATACATGAATGGAAAGCAAACAAGAAAATATTTCAATTATTTACCACATAAAACCACTTTTTTTTTTTTATTGAATTCCCTAAATGATATTATTACGTAATGTCAGATTAGATGGCATTCCATACGATTGGAAAGGAGAAGTTATGCCAAAAAAAATTTCTCACTTAGGATATTGGTATTTTGGCTGGCCATATTTTGCTTTGCTTCTTAAAGGGACATAATTAAAATGGATAAAAGCATACTAAGCTTTCCATTGTTTTTTAAAATGCATACTATTTCTTTAGATACATTTTAAATACTTAGCATGTTAAAATAAGAAAGTTTTACCCTTAAATTTGACCTGCTGGACCATATATATGATTATTATGCTGTGGAAATGCTTTTAGTTATGGGGTCAATGAAATTTACCGGTACTTGGACCAACAAGCTAAAGTAGTCTTGGTTTCCCCTAGTTAAAAGCTAGCTTTGGCCACTTTGTAGAAAGGTGAACAAGCTAGCAAAGTGAATTCAAGATGCACATAATTCTACTTCAGCCATTTTTACCAGCCACAGATTAATTTTAAATGCTGCCTTTCAATATGTAGAAGCCAGAGACGTTACTAGTCGGAGTTTCCAGGGCTTGAAGCATGCAATCTAATGTTATTGAACCATGAATCAAAACTCAAAGTTGACCAGTCTAGGACTGCATGTCACAGGGGGTGGCCTAAAATAGCACCATCCTAGACACTGGCCTGCTTGCTCATCTGCATGTTTATGCATTTACTGCAAACTGAGCGTAGGTCCTGTAGGTACAATTTGGGTGTTGTTCACAACCTGTGGCTGCAACCTGGGGGCAGGGCAAGTCCTGTGGGTGCAACTTGGGTGCTTGGCAAGTCCTGTGTGTGAAATCTGGTTGCTAGACAAGTCCAGTGGGTGACATTTGGGTGCTGGGTAAGTTTTGTAGGTACAATTTGGATGCTGGGCAAGTCCTGTGGATGAACCTGAGTGCTTGGCAAGTCCTGTGTGTGAAATCTGGGTGCTAGACAAGTCCAGTGGGTGAAATTTGGGTGCAAGTCATGTGGGTGCAATATGGGTGCGGAGAAAGTCCAATGGATGCAATGTGTGTGCTAGGTAAGTCCAGTGGGTGAAATTTGAATGCTGGGTAAGTTTTGTGGGTACAATTTGAGTGCTTGGCAAGTTCGGTGTGTGAAATCTGGGTGCTGGGTAATTTATGTGGATCATCAAGTGCTCTGGCAAGACTTGATGATGCAAACTAGGTGCTCGGGCAAGAGCGGCTGGGTGCAGTCTGTGTTCTGGAAAACCTGTGGTTGTAAGCTATGGATTCTGGAAAGACCTGTGGGTGAAATGTAGGTGCTCTGACAAGACCTGTTAGATGAAATGTTGGTGCTCTGACAAGACCTGTGGTGGCAAGCTTGGTGCTCTGACAGGACCTCTGGATGCAATCTGGTTGCTGCACAGCTGTGTTCTCTGGCAAGACCTGCTGGTGCAGTCTGGGTGATCTGACAAGACTGGAGTGTACAATCTCTTGCCAAGCTTGCTGCTGGGGTAAGTCTCATAGGTGCAATGTGGGTGCTGAAAGATTCTGCTGTGGCAATTTATGTAAGGGTGAAATGGCAATGGTTTAGGGGCCAAAAACGAAAGGAGGGAAGAGAAATGGAGTGAAAGGGGGGCAAAGAATGGAAATAAAAAAAGGAATGCATTTTTTCAAAATCAATTTAATTATCTTACCACCTCCTGTGAATGACAGATTATGTTTCAATGTGGGTTATGCATAAGGAGCAAATATAAAGCTATGTGCCATTTTATATGTGACTATATTTCTCCACAGTCAAATAAATGTGTATTTTTAAATCTTTAAAAATGCAATTTCCCTATTCTGAACCAAAAAATGATGGCAAGGTACTAGGTCTGGCATAATGATGATTTAATATGTAGTGAGAATATCTCCTTAAAATAATCCCTGGGTATAGACAAAGTGTCCATAGTAGGACACCAGTGTCAGCACCAAGGTCTGTGAAAGTCCATAGAAGACCCCAGAACGTCCATCGCAGTCCGCAGAACGTCCATCGTAAATATCCACCATGACCAAGGCTAGTGCCTGTCCCTGGTCATTACTGCCATAGTGTTTCATAGTTTGACTTAGAAGTGTTGATGGGAGAACCTGTCCAACCTAGACCTTCTGGATATATGTATATATAATGATGACCTAATGGAACATGAAGTGTGATGGAGGTTGTGCTATCTGTTGAATAAATAGTTAAGTTCCTCTTGTGAATAAGCCATTCTGTCAGTGATTAGTGAGAATATTGGCGCCATTATGACCAGGTCTCGTGTTCCGCATTGTAAATATTTATCCTCCCCTGTATCAGTAGATACTGTGTGTGCTGCATGCTTGTGGAGCACGTTTTAACATACCAAGATCTTTCTGGCAACACGTGGAGCCAAGTTCTAGCAATTCCGCAGAACTATTGGCAGTTCCTCATTGAGATAAGTGGATAATAGATATCCCAATAGGACCACAGAAGCCAAAAGGGGGATATGTATGTACAAACTAATACAATTATATTGAATATAATCCATATATATATACACCGATCAGCCATAACATTATGACCACTGACAGGTGGCAAGCCGGCAGAGGCAGTGTGATGCTTTGGGCAATGTTCTGATGGGAAACCTTGGCTCTTGCCATTCTTGTACATGGTGTACAATGAAGCAATGTTGTATACCATGTACACCCTTTTTATGGAAATCTTATTCCCTGATGGCATTGGCCTCCTTAAGAGGGATAATGTGCACTGCCATGAAGTAAAAATGGTTCAGGAATGGTTTGAGGAACACAACGAGTTCAAGGTGTTGACTTGGCCTACAAATTCCTCCAAAATCCAGTCGAGCATCTGTGGGATGTGCTGGACAAACAAGTCTGTTCCATGAGGGCCCCACCTCACAACAGGGCGGATCCTAGGGTCACGGGCGCCTGGGTGCAGGATTTTTTTGGCGCCCCCAGGTGGGCGTGGCTATATGATAAACCCCTCCCCTTTACACATGTATGTTCCAGGCATACCAATTTTTCATTATTGGGGTGGGGGGATTCTTGTAGAGAGCACAAACTTTATTTTTAGATAAAGGACCAACACAAGCTTTTATTTTAAATAAAGATATTTATTTGGCCGTAAAACAGTGTAGTGGTTTTATTTATGTCTATGATGCTCAGCCAGCAACATGGAAGACTTTTTGCTGGCTAGCAGTTTTAACTACAGTTCCCATGATGTCCAACCAGCCAAAGTCTCCCATTAGTCTGGCTGAGCATCATTGGAAAAGAAGTACACAAGGAGCAATAAATAATATTCCACCAAGTCAGTCACTCACTTGTCTCTCTCTTCCCATACCGCCATGTCTTTCTCCCTCTCCACTCGTACCCTCATGTATCTCTCTCTCTCCACTCATAACCTCATGTATCTCTCTCTCTCTCCACTCATACCCTCATGTATCTCTTTCTCTCCACTCATACCCTCATATATAACTCTCTCTCAACTCATACCCTCATGTATAACTCTCTCTCAACTCATACCCTCATGTATATCTCTCCCTTCATACCCCATATATTTTTCCATGTCTATCTTTCTGTTCCTCATGCTCCCCATGGTGGTCTTTTTTTCTGCATGTCTGTCTCTCCTTCTATACACCCATGTCTGCTGTCTCTTTCTCTTCATAACTCACATGTATGTCTCTCCCTCCTCATAATCCTGTGTATTTGCCTATTAATATGCCACAGCCAGTTTGCCCATTTATATGCCACTGCCAGTTTGCCCATTAATATGCCACAGATAGTTTTCCCATTAATATGCCACAGATAGCTTGCCCATTAACATACCACAGTTAGTTTATCCAATAATATAGCACAGTTAGTTTGACCATTAATATGCCAGTGTCAGTTTGGCCACTAATATGCCAGTGTAATTTTGTCCATTAATATGCCACCACCAGTTTTTCCAAGAAAAGCATTACCCCCTCCCCCCATTCCCCAGTACTCACCTTGCTGCTGCTGTTCCGTGTCTCCTCCGCACGGTCTTCCGTCTATGCACACTCAGTGCAGGAGGCGGGAAATAGCCGCCGACTGGATGGGGACTGTCAAGTGGGCAGCGGTGGCCCCTTTAACCGGTTAAAGTTGCCCTGCCTACATACACACCCACACTTACGCACAGGGTCATGCATAAATACACACAGTCACACTTACACAGACACACTTAGTCAGGGCCGCCACTAGGGATTTCAGGGCCCCTTACTGAACACATTTTCTCCCCCCACCCCCCCCCCCGCCGACAATGTCTCCCACTCGCCCCACCTACTCTAACAAGCATGTTATCCCAGTCTAGTGTAATATGGAGGGTGGTTGGGAGCAGTTGGTCAATATGCCAGTAATATTTTGCCCCTCAATATGCCAGTATTTTACAATTTACTGTGCCAATATTTTGCCCCTTAATATGCCATTCTTTTGCCATTTAATGTGCCATTCTTTTGCCACTCAATAGGCCAGTATTTTGCAATTTAATATGCCAATATTTTGCCCTTCAATATGCCATTTAAAATGCCATTGTTATGCTTGTTATTTGCACCCTTCCCCAGTACTTACCTCCTTGCTGCTCTGTCTCCTGGTGCTCTGCTCTGTTTAGCAGGTCCCCGGCTGGAGGGGAGCGCTTAACGCTTCCCACACAGCCGTGGACCTGCTAAACACAGGGGATTTTTTTTCTTTTCTGTTGTGACCTGGACACCTGATGGTGGGCTTGCACTTAGTCACCATTACACACAGACACCCTTATACACACACAGAGAAATACACACAGTCACACTTATGTACACACACTTACACAGACAGTAACACACACATTGACTCACACAGAGAAAAACACATTCACACACACACACACACAGTGAAACACACACACATACATTCACACACAAACATTCACACACACAGTGAAACACACATTCACACACACACACACACTTACATACATTCACACACACACACACACAGTGAAACACACACACATACCTTCACACACACACACACACACACACAGTGAAACACACACACATACATTCACACACACACACAGTGAAACACACACACATACATTCACACACACACAGTGAAACACACATTCACACACACACACAGTGAAACACACACACATACATTCACACACACACAGTGAAACACACATTCACACACACACAGTGAAACACACATTCACACACACACACACACACACACACACACAGTGAAACACACATTCACACACACACACACTTACATACATTCACACACACACACAGTGAAACACACATTCACACACACACACACTTCCATACATTCACACACACACAGTGAAACACACATTCACACACTTACATACATTCACACACCGTGAAACACACATTCACACACACACTTACATACATTCACACACACACTTACATACATTCACACACACTTACATACATTCACACACACACACAGTGAAACACACATTCACACACACACTTACATACATTCACACACACACACACTTACATACATTCACACACACACAGTGAAACACACACTGAAACACACACAGTGAAACACACATTCACACACACAGTGAAACACACACACATACATTCCCACACAGTGAAACACACATTCACACACACACACACACACACACACTTACATACATTCACACACACACACACACAGTGAAACACACATTCCCACTGAAACACACATACATACAGTCACACACAAAGTGATACACACACACTTACATACAGTGACACACACACACACACACAGTGAAACACACATTCACACTGAAACACACACACATACATTCACACACACAAATTGAAACACACACTTACACCCTGACATACACATTGAAACACACACACTTCTTTTCTTTAAAAAAAAAAAAAAAAGCACGTCTTACTATTGGTCCCCCTCCCTGGAGGGAGGAGGACGTTTCCGGACGGTGTCTGCAGAGGCATCCACCTCCAGACATCCGGCAATCAGACAGCGCGACGGGGCAGAGCTTGCACCCGTCGCGCTGTACTCAATGAGTTTAGGAGGTGCGGTTACCGCAGGCGCTCACCTGCGGGCCGCACCTCCAGAATGAGGGAGAAAGGTGCTCATCGGAGCGCCTTTCCTCCCGGTGCGCCTGGGCGCGGTGCACCCCGTGCACCCGCCCACAATCGGCCCTGCCTCACAAGCTACAGTACTTAACTCTCCTGCTAACGTCTTGGTGCCAGATACCACAGCAGAACCTTCAGAGGTCTATTGGAGTACATGCTCCGATGGGTCAGGGCAGTTTTAAAGCAAAAGGGGGCCTTCACAATACTAGGCAGGTGGTCATAATGTTATGGCTTATCGTTGTAAATATAATCAGTGTAGACAATTGCTTTCTATTGTTTAATAAAAAAACATATATTTTTTCTATAACAAAGTGGATGGTTTGCATTTTGTTTCCAAATCTTATTTTGTTTTAATTAAATTATTATTTGATTCCAAGTAACAGCTCACAGGAGCAGATTTATTAAGAAAATAGCAATAGCAATTCACATGATTCAAACTGAGTGCAGATGATTTTAGCTCTTTCTCTCTGTCGTTAAGTACACTTTACAAAAAATGTTTCCCTTTTTATTGAGCAGTATCTATAAATAATTGAAATGGGCACTACCAAATTGTTTTTTTTTTTGTTTTTTTTAAGAATTAACCCCAAGCTTCAATCATCATATTAGCTTCCCAATATTTAAAAAAAAAATGATCTAACCTTAAAAATAAAACATTTCCATTTTAAGGGGTTCACCTAATACTTATTGGTTGTCCGGGTCCAGTATGATGGAGAAAATAACTTATGTGTGAATCTTTAGTATATTGTGTGTTCCCTCTTCTACTCCAGTGCCTGTGTAACTTGATCCTCCCCTCTTCTCACTCTATGCCTACTAGTGCTGTTATATTTCAGAAGCTGAATCTGTTTAATAGACTTTGTCTGGAATGTATAACCTATAGATCCAGGTTCCATTCTTCTATGTCCCAAAGTTCATTAATAAGATGTGCCTTTTTCAACTTGTATGTCCCAGAATTTTTTTCCCCACAATGTAATCTGAATTTATTATTTAAAATATTTTAAAATAAATATAGTTCCCATCCTTTAACAGAATTAAATACTAGCAAATGTTAATTAAAAAAAAAAATACTAAACTGCAGTATGGCAGCCTCCATGGGACAAACTAGTTTTGGCAATGTGATACAAAGTAGCAAGAGGGTGAGAAAATAATTTTATATGATGTAATAATATGACCATGTCGAATGTGCTGACCTGAGGTTTTGCAAAAATGTAGTTTAAACACTTTTTTGGTTTTCTGAGACATCCGCTTTTTTGAGTGTACCGGTTTGTGTTCACATCAGGTGTTCACATACATGTGCTCAAAGACTTATAAAAAGTTACCAGCACTATGCAAACATCTTTGTTTGTCAAATATAGCTGAATTATTTGCTTTGAGTTCCAGAATAGTTTATGAACCGTCATAAACTTGAATTGTCCGTCACAGACGCCTAACACCTACCCCTGTTAATAAGGTATTATTCTGTTATTCAAAACATCTACACTCCATGCAATCTTTCAATTCGCCTACAGTTGCCCTTTAACATTCAGTTGTATTGTCTGAGTTGTGATATAATGCTTGACTATAAAGGCCTGAATTACACTAGATTATCAACTGCATTGCTTTCTTGAAGAAACTTTTCTACTTTTAAGACTTTTTTAATATAGGGATGCTTGCCTCCATTGGTAACCCAATAATTGGATAATCATAAATAAAATCTTTAGTCTCTGCAGTAATTTCTCACTATCCTGTACACCAAGCCACTGATTTTGACTATAAAAATTGTGTTAGTGCTTTCTGGAACTGTTGCTGAAACAGTCATTGTAATACCACATTAAACAAAGAGTGTTTCCCCATTATATAAGCTTCCAGCTGCACAGATCAACGATAGCCCCACAAATGGAAGTGGTTGGTATAAAAATGGAAGAAAGTGTGCGTTTTATTATAGTTTAAGACATGAAGAATAATATTACTGTATTTGCTTGATTATAAGACAAGATTTTATCAGAGCCTTATAATCAGACCGTGATTCGCCTTGTAATCAGACCTCAAATGAGGTCTGACTATAAGGCTACGACCCAGGTGCCCCGCTGAGCTGCAGGGGAGCTGGAAAACAGCTGTTTTTAGACTTTAGTGATAAATAAAATTTGGTCTTTTAGATTTATAACAATTGGTTTTCCAAATACTGTGTAAAATTGTAAAAACACTACAAGTTTTCAGCTAAAGGGGATAATCCTCTAACCAAGAAGTAACTCTAAGGAGGCACTTCTATATACTTTTACTTAATTTATTTTTATTTATTAGATTTTATTTTAATATATTTCATTATATTCATGTTTATTTTGCATTTTTTTTATATTTCTGCAAAATTAATGGAAGAAGTTTGTTCGAACAGAATGCTTCAATGGACGAAACTTTGTTTGGAAGAACCACATTTTTTTTCCGTACGAAAGCATTCAAAAATGAAAATTTCAGCAGCACCCAAATCTACGTTCTAAATCTTTACATGTATCTGAAACCAAGGAGCAAGGGTTAAACAAGATGTCCTGCTTGTCCTAAGTAAACCTGATGTGTATCTTAATAGCTGTGACACAGCGGTTCTCGAGGCTGGTGTGTGCTCAACCGATCAGAGCAGGGGCTCGCACCGCTCATCTGATCGGGGTCTGAATATACCGTATTTGCTCGATTATAAGACGACCCTGATTATAAGACGACCCCCCCAAATTTGTACAAACTAAAAGCCTGATTATAAGACTACCCTATAGGAAAAAAGTTTAACTTGAATATATGTAAATTGCTTTTTAATATTTAATAAAAAATGTATATTATACAAATGCATTTCTTGTTTTTATTTGCTTTTATGTGCCAATGCGGCCTCTCTCCCGCTTCCCCAGCTGTCTTTCCCCCCCCCCCCGCATTGTCTCTCTCTCCCCCCAAAACTTCTCTCTCTTGTCTCTATCTATCCCCCATCCCCTTTTCTCTCTGTCCCCCTCCCTCCCCTTGACTGTGTCCCCCCCCCTTGTCTGTCTGTGTCCTCCCCTCTCCCCCTGCCTTTGTCTCTCTCTATCCCCCCCTTGTCTATCTGTGTCCTCCCCCCTCCCCCTCCCTTTGTCTCTTTCTCCCCCCCTCCCCTTGTCTATCTGTGCCCTCCCCCCTCCCCCTTTGTCTCTTTCTCCCCCCCCCTTGTCTGTCTGTGTCCTCTGTCCAGCCCCCCCCCCCCTACCTGGTTTCGCTCCCTGGTGGCTAGTGGGGGCAGCCGGGGGATGTCTGCACGATACTTGCAGACATCCTCCATGCTGCCTGACATGGCAGTCTATTATGACGGACAGCTGGTCCGTCATAATAGACTGCCGTGTCGGGCAGCATGGAGGATGTCTGCACGTATCGTGCAGACATCCCCCAGCTGACAGATTTACCCTGGTGGCTAGTGGGGCAGCAGAGGATGTCTGCGCGGTGAGCGCAGACCTCCCCTGCTGCCGCCCGGCACGCTCGCCGGGACTTCTGTGATGAAAGCGGAAGTACCCGGCTTCTTCATAGAACCCCCGGCGGTCGCGCAGACATCCCCTGCTGTTAGAGAGGGGGATCCAGGTCCCCTGCAGCTCTGCTGGGGACCTGGATCCCTGTCTTATAGTCTGACCTCAATTTGAGGTCAGATTATAAGAAGACCTCGAATGTAAGACGAGGAGGATTTTTCAGAGCATTTGCTCTGAAAAAAACCTCGTCTTATATTCGAGCAAATACGGTAGTGGGGGTTTCACTCAGCTAGTAAAAGAGAACCTTGTTTTTGCATGGATTAGCAGAGGTGACCTAGTTAAGGTCCCCCCTGCTGATCCCATGCAAAAATGATGGTCTCTCTATGCACTTAAAGAGAGAGCCAGTCGACAACCAAACGGGCTGCCTGCTTCCCATGGCAGCTGGTGGTCAAATGATAAAGTGTCAAGTACTATCAAAAGTCCATGCCAGTTTCATACCTCCCAACAGTCCCGATTTGGGAGCTATGTCCCGCATCAGTGGGACAGCAAGACTGAGGACCACAATCCCACGGTCTTGTTCGCATTTCCAGTGTCCCAGAAACCAGAGAATGTTTACTGCGCATGCGCAGCATTGTGCACATGCGCAGTGGCGATCCTGGCTTCAGATGCCAGGATCTAAAGTGGCTGATTTCTGTGGTTGATAAGTGACTTCCCTAGATGAATAAAATCATGGGGGCTGTTGGTCACAGACCTAAACAAAGCCTCTTACTTGATTACATGTCTATTCTTAAACCTTCAGGTTTTGCATTGAAGTTTATACAGGAAACCAGAAGTGTACAAAATGCTGCTTTGGTTGTGCAACTTCCTTTTCAGGCAGTTATTAGGAAAGCCTCTTCACCACATATTGTACATCCTCTCATTGCAGGAGTGTTGCAAATATGTTGAAAACATTGTGTAAAAATAGAGGATATTCTGGAAAGAGCAACAGTCATTTTCATGGCAAGGGTCTCACTTTTTGAATTTTATACCGACTGACCAGAGGCGTAACTAGAAACCACCGGGCCCTGGTGCAAAAATTTCACCCGGGGCCCCCCTACCCCACCATGCAACTCCACCCCAGAAATACCACTTACATGCCTCCCAACTGTTCCGCTTTGTGCCTGGCTTCAGAGGCGTCACTAGGGTTGGTGTAACCCGGTGTGGTAACTCATGGTGTGACCCACCTGCATTTCCTCCAATACCATGCCAGCTTCCTTAGTAATGCCAGTCAGATGGTTCAATAAATATGCCACATACAGGAGCCCCACAAATTATGTCACACACAGGAGCCCATTAACTATGCCACTTACCTTATTTGCTGCTCCGTGTCTCCGGCAGTCTACCCTCCTGCATGAAGGAGGGAAACACAGCAAACGGATGTGACGTAACGTCACATACGGTCGTATTGATTTTTTTTCCGGCAGACAACTCTAGCGGATGCGGCTGCCAGAAGAAAAAAAAAAAGGTTTAGCAGCGCAATGGGCTGCGGGAGGATGCCGGCAGCACAGGTGTCACCCCCGCTGTGGGTGTCACCCAGTGGTGTATCTTGATTTTGTGCTGCCCTAGGCAGACAAAATCCGGGCACCCCCCTACCCACGTTACACACCTAAGACATGCCCCATCATTCAGACTCACATCAAGCTCATACTCCCATCACACTCAGTCACACACTCCTACTCCCATCACACTCAGTCACACTCCGACTCCCATCACACTCAGTCACACACACTGTCTTCCATCACACACACACTGTCTCCCATCACACACACTCTGACTCCCATCACACTCAGTCACACACACTGTCTCCCATCACACACACTCTGACTCCCATCACACTCAGTCACACACACTGTCTCCCATCACACACACTCTGACTCCCATCACACTCAGTCACACACTCCTACTCCCATCACACTCAGTCACACTCCGACTCCCATCACACTCAGTCACACACACTGTCTCCCCCTTACCCACACACACTGTCTCCCATCACACACACTCTGACTCCCATCACACTCAGTCACACACACTGTCTCCCATCACACACACTCTGACTCCCATCACACTCAGTCACACACACTGTCTCCCATCACACACACTCTGACTCCCATCACACTCAGTCACACACTCCTACTCCCATCACACTCAGTCACACTCCGACTCCCATCACACTCAGTCACACACACTGTCTCCCCCTTACCCACACACACTGTCTCCCATCACACACACTCTGACTCCCATCACACTCAGTCACACACACTGTCTCCCATCACACACACTCTGACTCCCATCACACTCAGTCACACACACTGTCTCCCATCACACACACTCTGACTCCCATCACACTCAGTCACACACACTGTCTCCCATCACACTCAGTCACACACACTGTCTCCCATCACACACACTGTCTCCCATCACACACACTCTGACTCCCATCACACTCAGTCACACACACTGTCTCCCATCACACACACTCTGACTCCCATCACACTCAGTCACACACACTGTCTCCCATCACACACACTCTGACTCCCATCACACTCAGTCACACACACTGTCTCCCATCACACTCAGTCACACACACTGTCTCCCATCACACACACTGTCTCCCATCACACACACTCTGACTCCCATCACACTCAGTCACACACACTGTCTCCCATCACACACACTCTGACTCCCATCACACTCAGTCACACACACTGTCTCCCATCACACACACTCTGACTCCCATCACACTCAGTCACACACACTCACACACAGTCTCCCATCAGCAATTACCTTTCCCTGGCAGGCAGGCAGCATGGCCCCTCCATGCTGCCTGTTCGGCTTCCCGGCGATTGTGCCGACAGGTCACGTGACCGGGCGCGCGTATGACGTCAGCGCGCCCGTCACGTGACTGTCGGCACTTCCGTGTCGGCACACTGCACGGGGAGCCGAACAAGCAGCACGGAGGTTTCTCTGTGCTGCCTGTTCGGCTCCCCGTGCAGCCTTGCAGGCAGAGCGATGGTGAGGGGGGATCCTCCGATCCCCTCTCACCTCCGTCTCTGCCTGCAAGCGCGGTCTTTTTTTTTTTTTAAAGGGCCGCGTTTTTTTTTAAATTTTATTTATTTTTTTTTTTATTTTTTTTTATTTTCAGTGCTGGGGGGCGGCCGCCCCCCAAAATTTGCCGCCCTAGGCATCCGCCTAGTATGCCTCGCGGTAAATACAGCACTGGTGTCACCCGGTGCGGTCCGCACCCCCACACTCCCCTCAGGACGCCACTGCCTGGCTTTGTCTTATATCTAGGATAGCCTTATAATAATCCCATGCATGCTTAAACTCCTTCACTGAATTAACCTTTACCACTTCTGCTGGAAGACTATTCCATACATCCACTACCCTCTCAGTAAAGTAATACTTTCATTAGTCCCTGGCCTTACCTTATATCTAGAATAGCCTTATACCTATCCCATGCATGCTTAAAATCCTTCACTGTATTAACCTCTGCCACTTCTACTGGAAGACTATTCCATACATCCACTACCCTCTCAGTAACGTAATACTTGTATTAGCAGGGCCGGACTGGGAACAAAAACCAGCCCTGGAAAAAATTTATATACCAGCCCCATCGCATAAGATTTTTAAAGCAGCCCATAGCATAATATAATTTTTTTGTTCATAGAAGGGAAAATCATGCATTTTAAAAAGCACATCTGAACAGTGTATTATTTATAGATAAGACTGATATAAAAGCCTGTCTAGGGCAATATATATACCTCCAGTATGTACACAGAGTTATATGAATTGCCCTGTGCAGAGGTATATATCAGGGCAGTGTGTGAGACATATCCTGTAGCCTGTCTCTCTCTGTCCTTTCTGTGGCGTCTCTCTCTCTGTCTTTTCTGTGGCGTCTCTCTCTCTGTCCTTTCTGTGGCGTCTCTCTCTCTCTGTCCTTTCTGTGGCATCTCTCTCTCTCTGTCCTTTCTGTGGCGTCTCTCTCTCTCTCTCTCTCTCTCTCTCTCTCTCTGTCCTTTCTGTGGCGTCTCTCTCTCTCTCTGTGTGTCCTTTCTGTGGCATCTCTCTTCCCCCCTTCCCCCTTAGTGTCTTTCACCCCCTCCCCTCCCCCTTAGTGTCTTTCACCCCCTCCCCTCCCCCTGTAGTGTCTTTCACCCCTTCTCCCTGTAGTCTTTCACACCCTCCTCTCCCCCTGTAGAGTCTTTCACCCCCCCCTTCCCCATGTAGTGTCTTTCACCCCCTTCCCCCTGTAGTGTCTTTTACCCCCCTTCTCCCTATAGTGTCTTTCACCCCCCCCTGTAGTGTCTTTCACCCCCCCTGTACTGTCTTTCACCCCCCCTGTAGTGTCTTTCACCCCCCCTGTAGTGTCTTTCACACACACCCCCGTAGTGTCTTTCACACACACACCCGTAGTGTCTTTCACACACACCCCCGTAGTGTCTTTCACACACACCCCTGTAGTGTCTTTCACACACACCCCCGTAGTGTCTTTCACACACCCCCGTAGTGTCTTTCACACACACCCCCGTAGTGTCTTTCACACACACCCCCGTAGTGTCTTTCACACACACCCCCGTAGTGTCTTTCACACACACCCCCGTAGTCTCTTTAACCCCCCCCCTGTAGTGTCTTTCACACACACCCCTGTAGTGTCTTTCACCCCCCCCTGTAGTGTCTTTCACCCCCCCCCCGTAGTGTCTTTCACCCCCCCCTGTAGTGTCTTTCACCCCCCCCCCTGTAGTGTCTTTCACCCCCCCCCTGTAGTGTCTTTCACCCCCCCTGTAGTGTCTTTCACCCCCCCTGTAGTGTCTTTCACCCCCCCTGTAGTGTCTTTCACACACACACCTATAGTGTCTTTCCCACACACCCCCGTAGTGTCTTTCACACACACCCCCGTAGTGTCTTTCACACACCCCCGTAGTGTCTTTCACACACACACCCGTAGTGTCTTTCACACACACCCCTGTAGTGTCTTTCACACACACCCCCGTAGTGTCTTTCACACACCCCCGTAGTGTCTTTCACACACACCCCCGTAGTGTCTTTCACACACACCCCCGTAGTGTCTTTCACACACACCCCTGTAGTGTCTTTCACCCCCCCCTGTAGTGTCTTTCACCCCCCCCCCGTAGTGTCTTTCACCCCCCCCTGTAGTGTCTTTCACCCCCCCCCCTGTAGTGTCTTTCACACCCCCCCTGTAGTGTCTTTCACCCCCCCTGTAGTGTCTTTCACCCCCCCTGTAGTGTCTTTCACACACACCCCCGTAGTCTCTTTAACCCCCCCCCTGTAGTGTCTTTCACACACCCCTGTAGTGTCTTTCACACACACCCCTGTAGTGTCTTTCACCCCCCCCCCTGTAGTGTCTTTCACCCCCCCCCTGTAGTGTCTTTCACCCCCCCCCCTGTAGTGTCTTTCACCCCCCCCCCCTGTAGTGTCTTTCACCCCCCCCCCCCCCCCCCCCTGTAGTGTCTTTCACCCCCCCTGTAGTGTCTTTCACACACACCCCCGTAGTGTCTTTCACACACACACCCGTAGTGTCTTTCACACACACCCCCGTAGTGTCTTTCACACACACCCCTGTAGTGTCTTTCACCCCCCCCTGTAGTGTCTTTCACCCCCCCCCCGTAGTGTCTTTCACCCCCCCCTGTAGTGTCTTTCACCCCCCCCCCTGTAGTGTCTTTCACCCCCCCTGTAGTGTCTTTCACCCCCCCTGTAGTGTCTTTCACACACACCCCCGTAGTCTCTTTAACCCCCCCCCTGTAGTGTCTTTCACACACCCCTGTAGTGTCTTTCACACACACCCCTGTAGTGTCTTTCACCCCCCCCCCTGTAGTGTCTTTCACCCCCCCCCTGTAGTGTCTTTCACCCCCCCCCCTGTAGTGTCTTTCACCCCCCCCCCCTGTAGTGTCTTTCACCCCCCCCCCCCCCCCCCCTGTAGTGTCTTTCACCCCCTGCCCTTTATGTCTCACTCACCTTGCTTTCTCTGCTTCCGATCCCGCCGCCGGAACTGCTGCTGCAGCATCCGGCGGCAGCAGGCGAACTTCTTAAAGCGGCGACGGCCGCCGAATTGCTTAAAGTGGCGGTGCCACTTTAAGCAATTCGGCGGCCGTCGCCGCTTTAAGAAATTCGCCTGCTGCGCCCGGATGCTGCAGCAGCCGAATTCTTCAATTTTAGTGGCCGAGGCGGCCCCGGGGCAGGCGGCCCACCGGGATTTTTCCCGGTATCCCGGTGGGCCAGTCCGGCCCTGTGTATTAGTCCCTAGCTTTGTCTTATATCTAGAATAGCCTTATACCTATCCCATGCATGCTTAAACCCCATCACTGTATTAATCTCTACCACTCCTGCTGGAAGACTATTGCATGCATCCTCTACCCTCTCTGTTAAGTAATACTTTCATTAGTCCCTGACCTTATCTTATATCTAGGGTAGCTTTATGCCTATCCCATGCATGCTTAAACTCCTTCACGATATTAACCTCTACCACTTCTACTGGATGACTATTCCATGAATCCACTACCATCTCAGTAAAATAATACAACGTTTCTGACCTCCACTGGATTAACCTTTACCATTTCTACTGGAAGGCTATTCCATGCATCCACTACCCTCTCAGAAAGTAATACTTCAATTAATCCCTGGCCTCATCTTATATCTAGAATAGCCTTATGCTTACACTCCTTCACTGTATTAACCTCTACCACTTCTGCTGAAATGCTATTCCACGCATGGGTGTAGGAACCCCCACAAATCTGGGGGGGACAGCATTTTTGCTCGCCGGGTATAGCAGCAGTAAAAATAAAGCTTGTCACAGTGTATATTATATCACCAAGTTCCCACCAACATTACCAGGATCCTTGGTATACAACAGATACATTCACAGCACAACATCTACATCAGGCAGGTGCATTTTATCACTGTTACATGAAATATAGCGAGCTGTGTGTACACCTTAAAACATACATCAGTATGAACCTACCACTTCTGCTGGAATGCCATTCCATGTATCCACTACCCTCTCAGTAAAGTAATACTTTCATTAGTCCCTGACCTTATCTTATATCTAGGATAGCCTTATACCTATCCCATGCATGCTTAAACTCCTTCACTGTATTAACCTCTACCACTTCTACTGGAAGGCTATTCCATGCATCCACTACCCTCTCAGTATAGTAATACTTTCATTGGTCCCTGGCCTTATCTTATATCTAGGATAGCCTTATACCTATCCCATGCATGCTTAAACTCCTTCACTGCATTGACCTCTACCACTTCTACTGGAAGACTATTCCATGCATCCACTACCCTCTCAGTAATGTAATCCTTTCATTAGTCCCTGACCTTATATTATATCTAGGATAGCCTTATACCTATCCCATGCATGCTTAAACTCCTTCACTGTATTAACCTCTACCACTTCTACTGGAAGACTATTCCATGCATCCACTACCCTCTCAGCAAACAAACATTACATTTCTGACCAGAAAATAAACTGTAAAATATTAAATATTTCCAAAAGCTTAAGGTGGACCCCAAATATATGTATATAACTAGTAAAATTTATACCAGGGCTTGACAACCTTAACTAAGTTTTAGGAGCCAGGAAAAAAAATCTAGGAGCCAGACAACAGCACATACACACAATCACATGCAGTCATATACAGTCAGTCACATAGACACATATACTCATACATACAGCCTGTCACACATATACATACTGTCACATAGAAACACACTCATACATACATACATACATACATACAGTCTGCCAGGCACACACTCACACATACATACAATCTGTCAGACACACACACACTCATACATACAGTCGTTCACAGACACACTCATACATACATACATAGAGTCTGTCGCAGACACACACTCATACATACATGCAGTCTGTCAGACACACACACACACTCATACATACAGTCTGTAACATAGACACATACACTCAGAGTCAGTCACATAGACACACACACTCATACATGGTCTTTCACATACACTCATACATACAGTCTGTCACAGACACACACACTCATAGTCAGTCATATATACACACAAACTCATACAGTCAGTCACAGACACACAAACTCATACAGTCAGTCACAGACACACAAACTCACACAGTCAGTCACACACACTCATACAGTCTGTCACACTCCCTCATACAGTCTGTCACACACACACACTCATACATACATACATACATACATAGTCTGTCACATACACTCATACATACATACATCCATAGTCTGTCACATACACTCATACATACATACAGTCTATCACATATACTCATACATACACACAGTCTGTCACATACACTCATACATACACACATTCAAGTGAGCAGTTTTTTTTATCTTAAAAAATACATTTAAAAAAAATGTAGATCAATAGCAGGGATCAAAGCTATATCTCATTGCAGGGAAGGTATGCATTTCCGTTCCAGGTTTTTCTGTGCCTCTTACAATCATTACTTATTAATTACATTATTTTGCCCATTCATTTGTCAGTTTTATTTTGTCCACATTCATTTGCCAGTGTTTTTTTTGCCCAAATTCATTTGTCAGGGTTTTTTTTGCCCACATTCATTTGCCAGGGTTTTTTTTGCCCACATTCATTTGCCAGGGTTTTTTTTTTTTTGCCCACATTCATTTGCCAGGGTTTGTTTTTTTTTGCCCAAATTCAT